>JAWNLJ010000180.1:3000000-3505000 GCA_035042365.1 Drosophila dives | reverse complement strand
ATTACCGCTGCCCCAACCCCTTTGGCCATATGGCGACTTGATTTACACGTAAGCTGCTTTTGACTTTGAGACATTTGGAGCAATTCAGCCTTATGTTTCTTATGAGCAAGTTGTCCTGCTCGTCCTGCTGTATCGATTAACAAAACAAACTTAGGTGTGTGTGAGCCTGTGTGTGTGTGTGTGTGTGTCTGTATGTGTGTGCTTGGAGCTGTTCTAGCTATTTCCGTGACAGTAATCAATTTATTTTTGGCAGTGCGCCGATTGCGTTTCCGTTCCTTGGAGTACTCACTACAGCTTGCAACTGCCACAAGAAGAAGAAGAGGCAAACGAAGAAGACGAACCTGTGTGTGCCGCCTTTCAAGTTGCGATATTCGTTTTGGATTTTTGGCGCAGCGATTTCCGCCAAAATGTCGATAAATCATGTAGTGAAAATGGCAGACAGCAAAAAGAATTAAGATTGAAACTCGGCTGGGGAATAGCTATAATGTTTGGGTCTGGGCACTGTTGTGGGGGCCAAAACCAGCGACAGATCCTTTCAGGATTTTGGCGTGATAGATAAGTTGACAGAAGGGTTATCGCCGCCGCTGTCTGTGCGAGCTGGCTTAATCAATCTTTCGCTGGCTCTTTTCAATTCGTCAATTAATTAATTTCGACCCAAAAGCCGACGGCACGTGACCAGAAATGCTACACGCAAGCTGAGAGAGAAACAAATAAAAAAAGAGAGAGAGACAGAGATAAAGAGAGAGAGAGAGAGAGAGAGAGAGAGAGAGCTAAAGAGAAAGAGCAAAAAGTAGCCGGCTCTTTAAAATCTCTGTTTGCATCTTTTTGGGTTGGCTCGGGTCAAGTGCTGGAATTGATGTTTCGTTTATGATTTATCGTCCAATTCAATTGGCCAGTCATCGTATCAGTTACCCCCTCAACTGCTCCTCTTGCCTTACCACCAGGCTGACATCTAATGGCCAGCATATTGCACAATAGCAGCAGCCAGGCAAAAAGCCAAAAAACTAAATTAAACTTGGGCTTGGGTTCAGTTGGGTTCCATTTCTAGAGATTGTCGCGTGACACGACCCAAAAATATGACTCGATTGTTTATTTAAGAAATTGCTGTGAACATTTTTTTGGTCGTAGTGTTTTGCTCTTAATTAAATGGCTAATTAACCTAATTTTTTACATATACAATTTTTTGTTTATACACCTTTTTTAATAGTTAAAAATTATTGTAAAATGTTTTCATTAAAATAAAAAAAAATTGTAATAAATCGAAATGTTTACACTTTCAGGCTTCGTATTACTTTGATTATAAATCATTAATATTGTAAGATATTATATAAATTTAGGATATTTGTAATTACATTAAGCCTAGTAGAATCTCGTAATGGAGTTACTTTTTGCTTAATTGAATTTGGAAAACATGAGATTCGTCCATCTCCATGGATGTTGTATGCCAGAGCATTGTCGTCGTCGCCGCCGTCGTCATGCTGTCATAATCATCAGAAGACAGCATTCATCCATCGTTCGTCCGTTTTGCAACGCCCACATGCGCACCACTGCCCGGGTGGTGCAGACATCTCCATCGGCGTGGAACTCCAACCTCGACAATCCTGATGTAATAACCATGTTTTCAGCTTGTAATGCGGCAGGGAAACAACAATAACAACAACACATTGCCAGACCTTAGGCATTTCATTGCGGGGGTTAAAGTCAAGTTCTGGCTATACACAGCATGGTCGAAGGGGTAGAAGGGAGAGGGGAAGGGGAAGGCAGGGCAGGGCAATAGCTGGGCCAAGAGGGTCGCCGGGGTTTTAATCGAGGGTGCAGAGCAGGGCGCTACTTGTGAGTTGTGAATTGTTTTTGATGTTAAATGTGTGATAATTTAATGACTGTCGACGCCTGACGCATCGCAGGACTCCGGGTCGCAGGACTCTGTCTCAAATTGAGCAATAGGACGCAGCCATAAGAACGCAATCTTCACTTGAGCTGAGCGTTTAATTTACTGGAATAATAAAAACGTTTTTCGGGCATAAAATTCTGTGGCTGGCTATGATTTGTGCACTTTTCGATGTAACAGATTGTCTTTTAATGGTTATTTTCCCTTACTCTCAAATCCCCCCTACCATGTCTGAGCCATGACATAATTTGTGGGAGGGTTGCTTCCCATTCAATCCAAAGTGATACGATGATTAGCCACTTGGTGGCCTGTGGGAAAACTAAAGCAACTGTTGTGATTACTCATCATACAAATATCTGAAAAGGCAACACATCTGCTTTAAGCTATCCAAATCAATTTGAATACAGAAGTCACAAGTGTATTCTATATATATATAAAACATTATTATATATATTTCTTATTATCTCAATTTATTTATAATTGAAAAAGACTTGTCGCAAAGCTACTTTTATTTGTGTTCAACATGTAAACATTTGTAGTGTAAAAAACCAGTTAGATAACTAAGATCAAATATTCATTTGCATACTCGAATTATTAGTTTTTATATGCTTAACAGCAGTTTTTCTAGATAGCAACAATTTTCCTTAAATTGAATGATGAGTACGTGAAAAACTCGTTTATAATTGATGTAGAATTCAGAGATAAGCTTTTAATTATTTTTTATTTGCTTGTTTTTGAAAACCAAAAAGCAAAGCAATAAATATGTTAATTTATTATGGAAAAGTTATTGGCAGTTGTAGGAAATGGCCTGTCTAAACTCAAAAATTAACAAACATTTCAGATATATAAAAACTAAAAGCAATACATTCAATTGACTAAATCTCATACCAAATTAAAACTGGGCTAACAAATTAATTCACCTTGAAAATGTATTGATTTGTGAAAAAATAACTGTTGATAGCAAGCCAAAACACATCCGAATTTAAGAATAAAAATCTTTTTGCTTAACCTTTAGTCTATCAAAACAACTTATTTTTATAAATAAACACTTCTATTATCACATTTTAATTATATTTCTTTCTCATCTAATTTATCCAAGTGAAATTCAGCTTCAAAGCTAATCAAAATTTATGCAAATCCAAGCGAAGCTTTTTTGAATTTGCACTAATGTGAAAATATGGCATATGGAAAAAAACTGAAATTCAAATGTGCGAAATGTGGCAAACACCATGCGCACAACCACACAAATAGGCGTGTATGTGTGTGTGTGATTTGCATATGATGACAAAGTGGGTGCAGACAGCCGCAAACAATGAAAAATGCTTTCAGCCGTCGGCTTTCTGGAACGGATGCTAATAATTTAATTTGGCAAAGAGAAAAATCCAAAAATGGCAACAGGAAAATAAAATCTGCGACACGTGACTGGGATTTATGAGTTAAAACAGGCGGCACAATTAATTTGAAATATTTTAAATTATATATTTATTGCAAACATCATTATCAACACAAATATATTTATAAACATTATTGCCATCATCATCATCATCATCATCACAATTATCCTTAGCAAAAATGCAGGGCATTGAACTTTTCCCGATTGTTTTCGACCATATTGTTGTATTTGTAGGCCGAATTTTGGGAACTGCTTCCAGCTCCTGCCGAATTCACTGACAACCTATTGCTGCGAAGGAAGCTATCTGCGGGACTGCTGGAAACGGCATATTTGCCAAGCTGATGTTCCGAGTTTCGCATTGGGCTCAAATGCTTGGATGCAATTGCCTTGCTGGGTGTACGAGTCTGGTGGACCATTTTGGGGCTTTAAGATTTTCGTTGCAGTTACAGAAAGTACAAGATTGGAGCGCTTTCACTCAAGGCACTTTGGATAAATGGGTCAGCACGGCGAATTCCAGACGATTTCCGCAGTTACTGGTGCGAGAACCCTTTTTGGAGGAGAGATGCTTGGAAAGACTGCAAAGGATAAAATATATATAATTAGTGTCATTCCAAATCATTACTATTCGTTTTTTAAGGAAACTCACCTAATATTATTTAGTAGCTTCGCTTTGGTGTCCGGTCTCAGCATTGACACATTTGCTTTGGCACGTTTAAAGAAATATTTTTACTCTTTTTTCAAAAGTTTGGTTTGGTTTGTTGGTTGCTGTTTTGGTTGTGTGGTTGAAAGCGACGCGTGGCTCCGGCTTTTATACCCCGGTGGACCGAACCGATTCGTATGCTTCAGATCTAGTTGGGATCTTCTTCGTATCATGCGGACACTGCGTGTTAGCCAAAATGTGTTTATCGTGTTGGCCACGAAACGAGTTACGACCCAGACAGATATGTAAATCTCATCTCGAGCGTATTGTTATGAAAACAACTTAAAGATTTCCGTCGACATCGTCGCAGACCTCATCACACGGCAATGCGTCAAAGCTGATCTCAAAAAATTGGTAAGCATTCTAGAAAACTACGTCATATTCCGAGAAATGCCAAATGTTCAAAGATTTGTAAAAAATAATTCCATTTTGGAGTTCCCCCTAACAAAAGTAATATTAATTAATCAACATTAAATAGCATATTTTGACTCATAGGTGTACAGCTTTTAGTTCAGAGTTCAGCTCTTAGAGGATATTATTAAAAAAAGGTTGTGTAAATGGAACGAAAAATAAGTAAATTTACAAACTATGTGATTAATAAATAAGAGTTAATAGTTATGAGTGTCCACAAATCATAATGGTTTGTGAAAGTAAAATACTAGCAACGTCAAAAAGACAACGAAATCATATAGAACTATATGTTGTCACATGTTATGTTTGTTGTCACATGTTATATAACTTATTTTAGAAAAACACAAAAATCGGGTTCCATTAAAATGATTATTCCCAGCTTCTGTTAGCTTTGGGTATGTTTCCTTCGATAGAAGCCAATCGCAAAATGGAGTATTTTGTTTATTAAAATATAAATTTTAGATTAGCATACAAAAATAAAAGTTTGTCATTTAATAGCTTTGCAAAAATGATGCATAAAATTAGCCCCGATTCGTTTAAAAACGAGAGTCAAGTGCAAAAATTGACATTTAAGACCGAAATTCACAGACGTTCAAAGTGCAATTTCCAAAAATGTCGTTTTACTGCTGTCAATGGCCAAAATTGGATTGAAAGCAAAAATGTGTTTGTTGTTTACATGGAGGGTGAATATTATATATATATTTGTTAATACTGTCAATGGCCGATATTTGATTAAAAGAAACGAAAAATACATATTCTTTACAGGGAAGCTGGCAATGACTACATTACATTTTAATTATTGTTAAGCTTGTAAGAAGAAAACAATGAGATGAGATGAATGGGAATTAACTATAATATTTTAATTTAACAAGCTGGGTTCGAAATTAACTAACGTTATCGGTGAATATGATAAATTAATTATCAAACCTGCTTAGGGCTTGATTCTTTATCTGACAGTTGTAAACACTAACAATAACAACAACAAAAACATTAATAATCAGTTATAAACTCATTGTAAATTTTTTTAAAATATTATTTTTAAATTAGATTTAATTGCATAAGAGAGTTTTCTATTATTTTTTTTTTAAATTTCAGCACATAAATAAATTAAATGTAAATGTATATAAGATTAGTTTTCTTCAGATTAAAAAGTGTTATTATTATGTTTATTACTTGACTTGAAGGACTACACTGTTCCTAGACTTATGCGTATTTTCATGGAATTTATGACGTTTATGGCATTGTTTATGAATACCATTATCTTAGATCGGTTAACTATATAACCAAGAACAACAACAACAACAAATTTAAATATATATACATTAAACGGGCAACAGGCTTTCAAGCTGATTTCTTGACCAAATTGGCTGATGCAATGCAACGGGCACTTTTCATCAGTCAGGCTCATGCATAATATTACGATATATAGTCGTATAGACAGAGACAGTGAAAACATAAAGATAGAGAGAGAGAGAGAGGGAGAGAAATACTTATTCAAATTTCTTATACGATGGCAACACGACATCAACGGAATGAAAATGCTACAGTTTATTAATGTAAAAACAAACAAACCAGAAAATAGTTAAAAATTGAGAAACAAACAAAATAAAAGACAACTGATTTAGGCAGAGTTCCTCATACAAATAATCGGAATAAAACCCAGAGCCGGCCGGTGGCAAAAGTTGACGCATTTGTCCTCAAACTCTTTACGTGAGTCTGAGCAGGTTCAACCAGCCGTCAGACGCCAAAACCTGGCAGGGCAACAGCGGTCAGTTTGCGTGTGTATTTAAAAAATATAACTCTTTCTTTATATTTACCCTGCCATCCATGATTTGTGTCAGATTGGGTAGCTAGTCGGTTTCTATAAGTTTGTTACTGAAAGCAGATCAACCAAGTTTTTATCTCCTTCTTTAATAATAATTGTTTTACGTCTAATTTGTTTATAAATCTGAGTCATTTAAATATTTAAATTGGGTTTTATTGAACTTTAAATAACTAAACAGTACTTTGTTATTTAAACTAATTTATAACCAGATTTTTGGTTAAAGTGTAAGATTCAGCGGACCTTTTACTACTTAATAAATATTTAAAGTAAATCGAAAGAAGCAAAACAAGTATCAAAAAGTGTCAAAAGCTTACTTTCGAAATCAAACAAATACCTGGCCACCTTTTGTAAGTCAATATATAATTATTTTATTTGTTTACAGGATATGTTCACGACGAGCATGCTCCATTAGAGCACTCGTTATTAGTCTTGCTGTGGTTGTTTTTGCTGTTGGTTTTGAGTTGCGCTTTTTGCAAATGTGACAAACCAGTTAGTTGGCAACTCTAATTTGCATTGCCGACGTCGTTCGACGAGTTTTTGTCTGCGTCTGGCTCTGACTATCAGTCTGAAGTCTGAGGTCTGTGTGTGGTTTGCTTGGTCTGCTTACGGGGGGTTGGGGTTAGGGCAGGGTAGTCGGTGTCGGTGGCGGGGCTTTCTTCGTTTCTCATGCGACACGTTGCCTTGCAGCTGGTGCTGCTGCTGCTGTTTGGAGCTGTTTGGAGCTGTGCTTAGAACCGCAACGCAGCGCATAAAGCGGACTTGTCAATTTGTGGCTGACGTTATTTAAGCCAGATGCAGGCATCGTTAGAGGCTCAGTAGAAAGTTCACAACAGAGGCGAACGCTGCAGTTCGATCCGATATTTGCAGCACTGTGCATTTGTTGAGTTTCCTTGCATCAAATTTATTTCATTCCTTCTCCAATGTGCAAATTGCAAAAGTTTTGTGTCAATGCCAAAAATTAACAAATCCAGTTCTAAGGAAAAATTACTTAAACAATTGGGGTAAGTCAGGTGTACAAAAAATATTGTTGAATGGCCAGAAATTAATACAAATTGGAACCTATGCTTATTGGCAGATTGGACAACAGTCTATCGTCCAGCAAGGGATCTCGCACAGGCAACTCGGGAAACAATAAGGAACTGAAAGTGTTGACGCTACTCCAAACTGTGCCGTGAACTCGCCCTTCAACTCAGCTACAAATTGAAACTGCGCAGCACTGTCGAATTGATAATTGGAAATTTATTCAGAAAATCGCTCGAAATTGAGACCGAAACCCCAAAAAACCAGCAAAAACATGGTCTACACGGAACGCAACGACAAGTGCCTGGCAAGCAGTAAGGACAAAGTCGGACAAAATCCGTACTCGAGTGCCGAGAAGAAGCCCCAATCCAGTCCCGGCTCATCGGGTGCCTGGAGCAGCCAGGCATCGAATGCCGAGAAATGGAAATACAATAATATGGTCAAGGACAATCGCGATAAGTTCAATGGAATGCACTTCTCCTAAGTCCCTCAAGTGGACACTGATTGCAGTTGGAGTTCAGCTCTAATTTGGGGAAGTCTTTGGCAAATGTAATCATTGCCTGCAACGTGATTGAGACTTATTGTTATTATTATTTCTCTGGGTTCCATGGAGTAATTTTATTGCCTAGTCGTAAGCCTATTATTATTTGGATGTATTATTAATTTCAAAATTATAAATTATCTTACAAAATTTTGTTAAAAAAAGATGCGCTAAAAACAAAAGATTTTGTGTTTAAGACGCAGTTCCAAAAGTTAGGTTGGAACAAGCTTATTTTACGGAAGATAATACGGAGAAAAGCAGTGTGTAAATTATGATGCTGACAGCGCTGGCAGTTGTTGATTTTAAGATCTGTTTGAGTGTGTAGAAAAGTTCAACTTAAAATATTCACAATTGTGATTGTTCACACTGTGGTTGTTGCCATGTGAATATGAAATAATTATTTAAATTTCTTGCTAAAATGATAAGCATTATTATCATTAATTTTATATATCCATAAGAACAAGAAATTACTAAGCTTATTTTTGGCAAATCTCTTAAAAAAACAAAACTGAAATGAATCATTTAAAAATGTGGTAATTTTGTGGATAAACCCTTACAATACTCATTTGAAATACTTCATTATATTTTTAAAGTTGTGGATAAACCCTTAGAATACTCATTTAAAACACTTAATTCTTTTTCTAGACTTTTTAGCTTTCTCAAACAAATTGAATACCCATTATTTTTTTTTTCCATTTAGATATTAGCTTTCTCCAACAAATTGTATACCCATTGACCTTGCCACTTGACTCTTAGCATATCGCTTATATTACTGTCTATAAACCATTTGCATGCGCTGTGGCTATTATTGTGATTAGCTTAACTTATGCACGGCCAACCGTTGATATCACCCCTCTGAAATATATATATATCTATATATATATATATATATTTTCATGGAAACCTTGAGCAAAGTGCACTTAATACACATTAGCTACGCTTATTTGACAGACTCCCCTCGGAGCTGCAATATTGATGATGTCTGAGCGTCTTTCCAAACAGCACTCGCCCCTTCTTCTGTGCTCATCACCCTCGACAGCTGGCGAAGGGGAGCGTGTCATGTGTCCTATGTCCGGGGAAACAAGTGTATCTTTGGCTGCTCAGGCATATTACCGCAAGGACGACGTTCGCTTCTGGGTCCGGTAGTCGTTGTGGCGGAATGGTCGACAGCATTTTACGCATCGGATGGATTAGAAGTGCGAAATTTTTGATAATTTTTCAATTGTATTGTTTGCCAGCAATGGGCAGATACGATACGATGAGGATGAGGAGAGAATCCTGGGAGTGAACTGCGGTCGTCCTTTTGACACACGACTGCACAGGACACCCACAAGCACGTGGCGTTGGCCATTAGAAGCGATTTCCTTCACGCCGCTAATACAAACTTTTACAATTTTTGATATTTTTGGGTCTGCTGGAAATGTTGTAACGTTTTCCGGATTTTTCAGGGCAAACTGTCACCGTGCGACACACTTGACGTGTTCGGGGTCTAATTGAAGCTCTTTATTTTCTATTTATTTCCTATTTACTTTTATTTATTTTTTTTGTCGCACTCTTCTGCTATAATTACTTTGTTTCCAAGCGCCGGGCGGTCGCTTCTTAATCCTGGCTGGGATGTCAGAGGACATTTCCTTTTTTTGGCATCTTCGTCACATTGCAATTAAAAGCGCGCAGCAGGTGTGCCCGCAACGACCTTTGAACTTTGCGCTATAAAATGTGAATGTGTCACTTGCAAGGATTCCACAACCGGATGATGACAACGAACAACCGGAGTCCGTCCTCCAACTCCTCTGATTCCTGATGCTACCCAAGCGAGTAGCAATTATCACGTCATTATCATTGAGAAACCCGCAAGAATTCTATTCTCTTTTTTGGCTCAAAACACTTCAAATACAACACGTTCCCTTAGTTTAGCCCGGTCAAGCAAGTTTCGCCGAAAAATGCTGGCATTTCCCTGCTTCCCTTTCTATCTCTTTGTTGTATAAGCCAATATTATCTAGTTCTGGCTTCCGTTGACAGACAACCCTTATTGTGAGGGGCCCACGTTGACATCTTCCGACAACATGTCGCATGCCACGTGGTGGAAAATTATGAATAATTTCCGTAACTTCTGTCGCAACGTCGGCAAATTCGCAGCTTGCAATGAATAAGTGACACCATGTGACCATGCCCACCTTTTTGGGTAAACGCCCCCTTGCCGTAGCAGTAGTCGTTGCCGTTGCCGTTGCCGTTGCCGTTGCCGTTGCCAGACTGAGCCAGAGCGTGTCTGAAGTGTGGGGCGTGCCGTCAGATACAACTTCCGACATCCGACAGATGTTTTTTGCTGTGCGGTGTGCGGGAATGCAAAAGGTGACCCCATCCCCCTAGCCCCCTCCAACACACGCGTATCTGGCACTACCTTTGATTCTGGCTTGTGTCTGATTTTCGTGAGTTGCGCCGGGTTGCAGAACAATTGACGCAGCAACTTCTCGGCGCGGATGTCTCTCCGCCAGCAGCCTGTGAAATTATATTCGAATTGTGAGTCTGAATGTGAATGTGATTGTACTCGAAAATGATGTACGGGCGTTCACATTTGCCCAAAAGGTGTTTGGTGGGTTCTCGTTGTTGTTGTTGTTGTTGTTGCTGTGCGTGTCACATGGCACTGATTATTTTGTTTTTTTTTTTTGCATTGGTGGCAAGGTGTGACGCAGTTGCCAAACACGTCAAACAGATAATCCAAAATTGATTCGCCCCTTCTCTGTCTACTGTGCAATGTGCAATTTGGGTGCTATTTGGTGGCAACAACAATTGGAATCGTTAAAATGATCAATGTGCGATGTCACCCGATCAATGCAAAAGGTGCAATTGAATCAGTCAACTAGAGTAAACGGATATGCTTTGCAAACATGCCACAGAAATTGCCCATATTTCAAGCAATATGAATAAATTCAAAGAGGAATTCAAAATTAAATTTAAATGTGAATAAAACTTTATTGGAACTGTTGAATCTCTGGTTAAGAGTTTCTATGGTGAATCAAGACAGTTCCATCTGTATCTAATTTCGATAGATTTAAAGTTAAATTTAATTAGATCCATTCTTCGGCAATTTAATTTTATGACACGATATTAGCATGACAATTATGGCTAAAGATAAACTATGCTGTTGATAAAATTGAATATTTGGTATCATATCATTCTGGGCACTCTGACATTTCTGGTCTGCCGATCAAAGTTATGTAAATGCCATATAATTTACAAAATATGCCAAAAACACGAGGCCAAACAAAGGGCGGCAATTACATGAAAATCTCAATTCAATTGAGAGTTGAGAGCTGAGAATTGAGACGCACGGCTGTCAATAGAATCGAAAACCAACCACCGTTAAAATATAAATTTATAAAAACACAATATTCAGCCGCCATTTCGCATTTCTCATTTCTCATGCTGATCGACAGCTGTCACGAATGACAATTGGATTGTCGAGCAATGAAGTCTCTGCCCCCTGGTCCCCTGCCCATTCTCTTTCCCATCCCCTTCCCGATCCTGTTCCTGCCTCTGTTTGCCTTCCCCGGCAAAATCATATAAAATATCCAATAAAAATTTGAGACCACAGCATTTGTATTTATAGTATTCCTAAAATGAGCGAGGTCATCAAAATCAAAACAAGAAAAACAACGACCAACAACAACAACAAAAACAAAAACAACAACAACATCGAAACCGATATACAAATTGAAACAATGGCAATGCTCTCCACTTTTCCCCACTCCACCCTCTGTGACCAGAGTGGTTTATTGCGAGTCTGGAGGACACTTGAGTAAAACGCAGAAACGTGGTTGCGTTTTTGTGGGTTGTCATTTGTGGGGGGAGTGGGTAACAGCATTACAAGCCAGAGTTTATCCAAGCGAGGCACTGCAATTGAGCTGCCCCTTATTTAATGGACCATCTGAGCTGCCCAATAATACATAAAAAATTTAAATAATTTAAGTTGACTAAGCGACTTGAGGGATAAAAGAAGAAGTTGCTGAAAGAAGTTTTTTTTAAAAAAAGAATTGCATTTGAGAATGCTTTATGTGTGTAATATTAATAATTAAAATTATCTTTCTGGCTATAATTTATAATAATATGAAAACTGAAATATTTTGAACGGATTTTTTTCTATTAATGTTACAACTTTCCTAAATTAATAAAATATTGTTAAAGATTAGTCAATAAGTGAAATAGCTAATATTTAAAAGTACAATTCACTGATAGGGTATCAAAGTAGTCAGTGTAATCCAGGCAAACCTTGTTTGTGGTTGCTCTACAAATTTGTCTATGTTTTCATACAGAAACCGTATGTAAAATTCTTTAAATGCAATTATGGCTTGTGTGCAGCTCTCACAAAAAACGCCAATGATATGCTCGTAAGTGTCTTTTGTTGTGGCTTAAATACACACACACACACATATTTACACACATTTGCACGTAATCAGGGCGGTTATTTTCTGGTGCGCGCCAAAAAAAGAAAAAAAGCTGCCACGAAGCTACCATTTGTTGCACGTCCTTCGGGTGGTTCGCAAGTAGATGAATGGGCGAATATATATATATATATATATATATGTATATATAAATGTGTTTCTATGCTTATATATATATATTTATTTTTATGTATGTATATGTACATATATATCTGGTCGTATATACATATACAATCGCATCATTTTGAGCAATTAAGTGTGTGTATTATCCGCAAAACACCGCCACTGTCAGAGGGCCTTGAAATACTCACACTCACACTAACTCATACACACACACAAACACTGGCACGCACACATCAAAAGAGTCGCAGGACGGGAGCCTCCCTCTTCCCACTGCCTCCTCTCTCCCTGTTTGTCTCCCTCTCATGGCCTTATGGCCCGGTGCGTATTCGCTTATAGGTCCTGCCACCGGAAGTACATTGAATATGAGTGTGTATGCATGTGTGTGTGTTTGTGTGTGTTTTGTATGCTTTTATGTGCAAATTGTGCATTTATGTCGACAATGCCCGCAACGACTCAACTTGACGCTTTGCGCGGTTAGCACACGATTCAGATTCAGATTCAGACTCGTCATCAGCATCAACATCAGAGTCAGCCTCAGCCTCAGCTGCAGCCTCTGCTTTAGCTTCAGCTTCAGCTTCAATCTGTGGCAGAAGCCGCATCAGGACAACAACAAAGCGCCTGGCTAGATGGGAGTGCATAAAGCAGCGCAACATTGAGTGAATTTAATGATGATCAGCCGCCGGTTCCTCTTTGTTCTCATACACTAGCAGAGGGTATTAAAGTTGTGGCACGAACTATGCAACGCCAGAAGGCGGACAACTTAAAACTAAGAAGCTATGTTTGTTTTTGGAATCGATATAGGAAAGAATTCCAATAAAACTATCCGTCAAAAGATAAGTTTTTGTACCTAACTTTAAAATTCTGAATTATCGTTTCCGATTTTATATACAAGTTTAGACAGGGTTTGCATTTATTTTTTTTTTAATTTTTATTTTTCTCGAATTTAGAAACTATTTTTAAAAACAAACTGATTTTAATTAATAAGTTTTCTAAAATGCAGGACCCTTTTTTTTTTTAAATAACAATCAATCTCAACAATTGCTCTGTAAATTTAAACAAATTAGATAACTATTCCTGAATAATATATAAAAATATAGACTATTTACAAGTTATTAGGCAGAGTGTGCTAGTTTTCATAATAATAATTTAATTAATAATTAGGGAATGAAATGTTTTACCTTTGCAACTCAGCTCAACAGTGTTCTTTCTATATATTTAGTTTTCTGGCCTTTGACTCGCAATCAGAATTGCAATTGCAGTTGCAGTCGACGTCGGCGTTGACGTCGCTGTCGCTGTCGCAGTTGCAGTCACAGTTGAGGTTCAGTCATTGTGATAAGCAGAGACTTGCCCACTTTTCCGCATTGTTTTGTTCCGCGCAATGAGGGAGGTGAGCGGCTGTCAAATGTGTTGATATACCAGTGGCTGGTGAACCATCAGCAGCAGTCACTCCTACAAGGGCTTCTCGGGAATAACCCCTAATCTGCTCGACAGACAGCTATAAATATTAATTAAGATAAGCAAGCTGAGTTCTTTAACTAAAAGTTCCTTTAACAGCAGTTATTCAACGCTTAAACTGTGTTTTTTTTTATAGAAACAATAACATTTTACGCGCCAGTTTTAATACAATGCACAGCCTGAATCGATATTCACAGCAAACTCTACTTAAAGTGTGTTTTTTAATAATACTTGACAAGTCACTTTTAATATATAAACTAAATCGATATTCACAACACATTATTTTTAATATTTTTGTAAAGAAAATCAATGTTTTCGCTATAAAATTTCAATTACATTTCCCATATTTTTGCCGTTTTCATAGACAAGACCTTCAAAACATTTATATATTGTGAACACCTTATTACAACTTCCAATGGTCCAATACATGTCAAATGCTGTCCACAGGCACGCCCACTTAACGCCCACTTAGCACACACCATGTGTGTCAGTGGCCAATTTAAAATTCAATTTAAATTCAATTGACTTGAGACTTGGAAATGATTTCGCAGCAACCAGAAAGGACGAAGCTCAATAATAACACAAACACCAAAATACACACACCAACATACACACACACATTCACACACTCTAACTCACAGCAGGGAAGCCACATTAAGAGTTTCTGCAGTTTTTACTCGGACTTTCACTTTGTGGTTGTCGTTTGAAAAGCTACAGCAGAAAGCAAATCTAATTACAAAGGAGTCGTTTTGAAATTCTTTGGTCGCAGAAAAGTCAGAAGTGAAAATGTGATAATTGAAACGGGGCTTCCAACTGCCAGACAGCGAGTAGCAAAACAATAAATTATGCACACAGCACATAAAAGACACAACCTGCCGGGGCAACCTGTGAACACAAACCCCAAACACAACCCCTGACAACTGGCCACAAATCCAAAAATACGAAGGAAGGGTGGGGGGCGTGAGTAGCAAAAGCAAGTTACACTAATTGCCTGGCGGCTCCTTCAACAAAAGCATCCTGCCACAAACAGTGGCAACAGCAGTTTGTTTTTGTTTTCCCAGCGACGACGTTCAGCGACCAAAAGCCTTGAAGCCTTACGACACACGAGCACAAAGCACATCCCTCGCCACCCTCTTTCCCATCACAATAAAAAGGAAGAAACATTTACAACACGTTCGGGCAATCTCATAAATAATACCGAAATTTCATTAAGACAAATTAATGTCTATCAATATGTTGCCAATGAAACGTTGCCAAGCTGGTCACAAAGGATTGACAGGACTCGCTAAGCGTTGCTGGCCACTCTTTACTCGCCACTCGTTGCCTGCCACTCGTTGCTTGTATTCGTTACTTTATGATATATATTAAATAAATACTTTCTCAACAACAATCGAATAACTTTGTTAAGATCTCTTTCAAATTGTCAACTCAAAACAGAATAACACAAGTTTGATTTTAGTTCTCAAAGGGAGACGTCATGAATCCTCGACTCACAATTATATTGATGGCCACAAATCTGAATCATAAAATGCAGAATCATAAAAATATACATAAACTGTCGCGTAATTCACACTTCAAATGGTTTTTCTTTCCAAGCCGAGAGCCAAGAACTGAGACTGCAGTTCCTGTTATGGTCCAGCTGTGCGGTAATCTTCAGACAACTTGGGCCACTTATCAAATTTCACACTCGATTTCTTGTGGAACGCGTCGAAGAGTTTTCCTCGATTTTCGTCTTGTTGATTGGATGCACCGCAAATCGCGCAACGAATCTCTGTGACAGTCGCATTTGTTGAGAATATACATGTGTATGTATGTACATATGTATATGTATATGCATATGTATATAATTATATTTAATTTATGGACTCATTACAATTAGGGAGAAGTCAAGTGGTAGCTGCGTTTTGTTTGGGGAATGGAAACAGTTTGAACGAGTGACTATTTGGACTAGATAATTTTCTAGTCTCAGTTCTTTTTATTCTGGGGGCACTTTGGAATAGAGTTGAGCTACCCTCAAGCGTAGGCGAAACAGAAACTGAGCTCAAGCCCTTGCCACGAATATGATTATCTCAAACACAAGTGCACATGCCTCTCGAGATTTTATCAGCAAGCACGTGACTTGTGTACACACATACACACACAGACACACACACACTCTCACAAAATGGTCTAAAGAGACGTCGTAATTCAATTTACTGTTGTGGACCGCGGGCATGTTTAATTTCAGATCCAACGTATTTAAGCTGAAACCAAACCAAACCAAATCCAAGCAAATCAAAACAAACCAAAGCAAACCAAAGGCGGCCAACACACAATGAACAGACGAGCAAAGTTCTGGTTTGGGCTTATTTGGGGTTTGTGGGCACATCGGGCTGCAAGGGAACCTGCGGGAAGAGGGATGAGAAGGGCAGGCGTGCGCGCAAAATGTTCAATTTAAAAATTTATGCAATTATGAGCCGCAAATATTATTATATAAACACAAGCACAAGTACGGACAGGTTAAAGGTGAAAGGGCATTGCCAACACACAAAATGAGCAGCCACAAAATGAGCAGCGAGTTAATAGCAACGAGTTAATAACGAGTAACGAGTTAATAGTAACTACTTAATAATATCGAAAAAGCTACATTTCAATTGTGACACATTATTTTACTGAAAATGGATTACAATTTATATTATATTTATATTTTATTGCATATTTTCTTCTTTCTTTACATTTATGCTCATTACTGTATTCATTACTCCATATTAGGGAATTATTTTTTAAAGTAACCACTTGTACATACTATGTAAATTAGTTCAATACAGCTATGCTCATTGCTGTATTTATTTCTCGATTCTATGGATATGTTTTATTAAAATATCATTATCTTTTTATAATATGTTCATTTTGTATATAGATATATTTAATACTGCATCCATTACTCGATATTTAGAATATATTTTATTCATTTTCAGTTTCCTTAATTCATGTCCCTTCTGTACAGTTCTGCTCATTACTATATTAATCCAAATTTAGGATATATTTTATTCAGAGAAAATATTTTCCCTCATGTATATATTCTTTTCGTATAGTGTCGTTAATTACTGTATTTATTACTGCAAATGTAGAATATATCTAATCAATATATAATTTTATATAATTTGTAAAATATTATGTTATTCTTCCTACTGTATTGATTACTTCTCATGTAGGATATTACGAATCTTTCATTAAAATATAATTCATTATATACTAAATTTGTATAATATTTTGATGATATTGTAATATTTCTGTTAACTATATAGCTTATTGAATACTTACCTTTTATTTTATATAAATTTTTGCATACTAAATATGACATATTTTACATATATCTGCTTCTAAAGTGTAGTAATAAATTATGAAAAATACTTAATAACATATTTTTGTATAACTGATGTATTTTTAGGTTTTTATTTTGGGCTTGTCTGATTGAGTTGCTTTTTCCAAAGTAAATCTGTGTATAATCAACATTTAATTGTTATTACTGAAAACAGGATTCATAGGCACTTAGTGTCCTTGTTGTACTCAAGTCTTTTGCAATCTATCACATGCAATATCTCCGCCCATATACGTACTATTATTATTATTATTATTGTTGTTGCAGTTGTTGTTGTTGTTGTTCACATTTTTCATGTCCTGTTTTGGGAACCTGTCTCGCTCACACTCGCATTTGGCAACAGAAAAATCGCTTAAGCAGCTCTTGGCCGGTAACTTAGTATTTTATGTGTATGTATAAAGATTATATGGTCAAACACACACACACACACACACCCACATACACGCACAACACTAAAGACACTAAGCACGACAAAAAGACATTAAACACGACAACGAAATAAAAGAAAGAAGGAAAAAAATGAAGCAAAACATTGAAATTCCTTATCAGCATTTCCGCTTTTCGTGACCAATGTCTCGGACTCTATGCGCACGTGCCTCTGTGTGTGTATGCCTATGTGTGTATGTTCCTATGTGTGTGTGTGTGTGGGTGGGTGAAGGAGTATCAATTTCGCACACACGCCTTTGGTCCGTGTGGTCATGCAAAGGTTACAGAAATGGAAAAGTCCTATGAAGAAAGCCAAGTTTTCCCCAGCATTGTGTGTGAGCCACCTGTCATTGGCTTTTCCGTGGTTTCAGTGGTGCCTGCCACAAAAGACACGCCAACAAACTCAAGTTGGCCAGTCAACTGGGCCAGTCGTTGGACATGCCTATCCTGGTTATCCTTCATTATTCATAAATATGCAAATCGACCTGCACACACCGTGTGTAATAAATTATCAGGCCTTTCGGCTTTCAGCTTTCAGCTTTCGGCTTTCAGCTTTTGGCATTCAGTCTTTTGGCATTCAGTCTTTTGGCTTGTGGCTTTTGGCGTTCTAGCCTTCCCTTCAGTTCTTTAGAATTTGTTTGGCTCATGGACATGCTTAACACTCAATCTGTGTGGCAAACTGTGAGCTGGCAAGGCATATGCCACATTACCTCCGAAACAAATTAAATCGTTTCGCATTCGACTCGAACTGAGCAGGCAGCTCAAGCATAACCAGCAGCAAATAGAAGCAGAAGCAGTAGCAGAAGCAGAAGCAGCAGCAGCAATCGTGGAAGGAGCAGCAGGAGCAGGACTGCTGCAAGGACTACATATGCTGGATGCCTCGTTAAAAGGGGCGGGTGATGGTTGAGTCTGATGTGCGTGGCATGTGGTGGGCGTTGCCACAGCTTTGACTGACGCACACACACACTCGCATATTCAATTGTGTGTGCGTAATCTGGAAAACCACACACACTCACACAGATATAGACGTTTGCAGACTCTTTTCTGATGTATCTACGGAAATACGTATCTTGGGAAAAATATTTGATTACCCTGTAGTCTTGAAATTTCCAAAATAGGGTAGCATGACTTGATCAAAGATTTTTTAAGTATGCAGATGATCGCAATATTTATTAGAGTATTTAAGAATTTTCCTAGCAATTTAGCCTTCTCGCAGTCAAACGATTTTTGATTAAAGTTTCATCTCAAAATTAATACGAAACTGAATAGTTTAAAACGTTTGTAGGATCTAAATTCTGAAGTGTATTAAACATATATGAAATATACAGGGTATTTATTAGATGAACACTTTGCCTGTACAATTCATTTTTGCTATTGCATTCGGGCTTCTTCCCAGGACATAGCTTGATTGTCTGGACAGAAAATTGTTTGATTTAAAACAACGTAAATCATAAATTTCTCAGGCAATTCCTGCCCTCACACTTCCCCCATGTAAATATATATATATATATATGGCATATAATGCGCAAAATCGGAGCAAGAACACGAATTGAAAGTTGGACGGGTTTGTTGCGCGGAGAGGGAGGGAGAGAGGCGACTGTAAGTCGTACTTTTGCTTGGGCAGCATAAAGTGTATTTCCCTCTTCCTTGTCTGTAGCTGTAAGGACTCCAACAGGACTGCTTCACTGAGCAAACAAGCGTATTAAATTGAGCTACAATTTCGTAACAGGACATTGCAGCTGATCCTGACATTCTGCCGGAAGTTAAACTCCATGTAATTTAAATCATTTCACACTCAAGGAAATTGCTGCAATTTCTGATTAGGAAAATTATATCAAAGCGGAAGTTGAATTTAGTATTGGAGTTGCTCTTATTTTGATAATTTTTAATTCAAAACTACTTCATTTAAATCAGAAATCGAGCACTTTCAGTATTTATTTGAGCAGTGACATTTCTCTAAATTAGCTTTTTGATAAATATATCATTTAAGTTGTAGAAGTCTATTGCAAGCCAATAATTTATATTTGCGTTGATCGGTGGAATCAATAACATAGCGTTAGCATAAATCTAGAAGGATATCTCGAACCTAACAAAAAATAAAAACACGATAATACGGCCAATGGAGAATATTTCTTGATTACATTGGACTCGATTAGGAGGCGCTTAGTGGGAAAGAGTGCTCCATCTCCCAAGGTTGCTAGGTTCTTCTGGAATCTCGGGATCGCACCACCAGCTTCATTTACCCCAACATCCCAATGTTCAGCCCAGAATCTCAGAGTTTTTGTCGTGAAACGCGGATGCCCCAATTGTGGTTTCGATATGTCCTTCGGAGATTCTGATTGTGTTTCAGTTGGAACAAGATGCTTTTGAATTGATATCCATAGAATTAATAGCTGCAACAGGATTTGTTAGCAAAACTGAAGTAATCCTCACTTGGAACTCACCATAAACAGGCAAGAAATGGTGGAATAAATTAACGAATTTGGCCTAAACATATTACAAATAAAATTAATTTAGCTTCAAATTTGTTCGAACTCAAACTCTAAGTATGAAACTAAATTCATGAGCCATATTAAATAAACCCAAATACTTCAGTACCTGATTGAATATTTTGACAAAGCCTGCTTTGTTAAGACTGATGTTAAAAATGTTGCAAGTAGATCATTAAAAGAAATAGCCAGAAATAATAATCGGTAATTAGAATAGCTATGAAATTATATTATGACAGTTATACGATAATTTAAGGAATCAATTTTTTTTAAACAATCACTACTCAATTTTGACAGCCCTTATTAAGAACTAAAAATTTTATGCTCTGGATCGCATTTGGTGCATTGGGTACAAGGGAATGATGGATTCCAGTCGCTGATTGCGCCTGATTGCGCATCGTTCCACTTTTTGTATAGAGTCGCATTGTGACACTCCTCGGAATTGCCAACTTTATAGATGTGTAGTCTAAGTTCATACCAGATTGGTCGACTTTTTATCGTATGATTGTAGATACTTCGTCTTAGCCATCTTTCCACTTTGGGCGTACCATAAACCGTTGATTTATCTAAGCAAACAGTTTCAAGTGTACCGCTGTTTCGACCAAAAGGAAAAAAATATAAAAAATACAACAACTACTGTTGAAAAAGTAATATCGATGAAAAGCAAATAAAACTACAACTATGCAATTATTTGACAAGCTTAAACAATCACTAAAAGATAATTAGTAGATCTATATTCGACATATGAGTAAATACGAACGTTGGATAATATTCTTTGGGTGCATTGGTGTCAACCCCCATGCGATTGACGGTGTGAAAACCGGTGAATCTGCTATCTTGAAAGATGTTTCCATAGGTAGCGCCCCACAAGTTGTAGACCCAGTTGCCCATGTGATCCTTGATGAATTTGGGTTGCGATGGATTGGCTGAACTACTTTGAGATCGATTTTGAGATTGAGTTTGATCACCTGTAGTTTCTACACCTGAAGGTTTTACACCTGGGGGTTCTACACTTGTAATTTCTACACCTGAAGGTTTTACACCTGGGTGTTCTACACTTGTAATTTCTACACTTGCAGGTTCTACACCTGGAGGTTGTACACCTGGAGGCTCTACACTTGGAGGTTCTTCACCTGGAGTTGCTACACCTGGAGGCTCTACACCTGGAGGCTCTACACTTTCACCATCTCTCCTTAATACATTAGCATCAAGTAGTTCTACACTTTCACCATCTCTCCTTAATACATTAGCATCAAGTAGTTTCGCCAACTTTGTGGTGAGCTTCGGTTGCACTAGGGATCCAATTTTTGAACTATTACCGGTCTGAAATAAACGCATGCCAAACGGCGAGTTCTGCAGCTGAAAGAGGTCTGTTTTTTACTCCCGATGGTCTTTGATCTTTGTATATATAAAACTTACGCTTATCAGCCAAGCAATGATGATAGTGAAACACAAAACATATGGCTGAAACATGTCAAAAGGAAAATAAAATATACCAGAAATTTGTTTTAAAAATGAAATATAATAAATGAAATTTCATTTCCCATATTTACTCAACAACAAATTTTAGATTATAGTTCGTCGAATATCTTGTCAGATTCTGAGTAATCTTACAAGGCCTTATGAATTTAGTAAATAATATATACAAATATCATATCTAAGGTTTAATTAAAGAAATCTTAACTGAGTCTAATATTTATTATATTTTTTAGAAGTTGTCACCAAACACGTCGCCTGAAATACTTTCAGCGTTGGAGTTAATTAAATGCTGCAAGCCAATTAGCGATCAAAGAAAGTAAATTTTGCGCTAGGATAGTTTGTCAAGGAGCTGGCCCAATCTAAATCTGGGAGCCCATTTGAAAATGTCGTTTTTGGCCATTGTTTAAGCATATTTTTTGTGCTCGCTTTACGAAGCAGAACTAATCAATTTTAACTGAGCCAATTTCACAGGCAATTTCCCAAGTACCAACTGGAGAGCAGCTATCATTGAATGGCTAAAAACTGGACTGGGTTGATGAGTGGTTCCCTGAGTGGGTGCGGATGACTGATGTGGGTGGTGCAACAGTACAACCACAGTAGCAGTAGCAGTAGCCACTTCAAGCAACCCACAAATGCGACTAAAATGCGTACAAATTCGCTCGCTCCACAGATGTGCATTTTCTACAATTAAATTATAAGCATAATAAAATACTTTATTACACATACAATTTCAGTTTTCATTTAAATACCCTGCACAAGAATAACCAATCTCCATTGGCATGCTCATTGTGCAGCGTAATGTTGTGGAAATTAAACTTGCCCGCACCAGAAAAAGAGCGAAGCAGAGTTTCAAATTTATCACGTTCATTTATACTTGGGATAAATATAAATCCCATTATTCCATAATAAAATAGAATATCTTAATAAATAAAATATATAAAATAAATTAGATATGTTCAAATTCTTCAATTACTTTTACAAATAAGTAAATAATTATTTAATATATAATTAAACTACTATTATTTATATAAATGATGGGTTCTTTTGAAGACCTCAATATTTTTCTAGGGTACAACATTTTGTACGAGCTGCTGCTGCTGTTGTTGTTGTTGTTGTTGTTGTTGTTGTTAAGCTATGAGCATTCCAGCTTGAAATGGCAAAATGGCAGTTTCTGCTCGTTTGACATTTTGTGGCAATGCTGACTCTGTATACCCATTTGCCAGCCCCCCCTCTGCAACCTTCGCACCCATTTGCGCCCACCTGCAACCGCAGGCATCGAGTGGCATACTCGAGCATGTCTTTACATCTCTTTACGCTTGGCTATAGCTAAAAGTACTCAGCGGGCTGCTGTTGGAAGGCGGTGGTGGGGGCGGGGGCGGCGCAGGTTAATATAGCTGTACCTACAAAATGGCAGTCGCCGGCATAAAATCAACAGCTGACTTGGGTTTAGAGTGCAACAAACACATATTATAATAAGTCAACACATATTTCACACATGTTCATCTTCTGTTTAAAGATAAACTTCTCTTTTTTAGTTTATGCTGGGGTCTGCAGTCGATAATGCAACATTTTAAGAGGGAAAAGAAGGCCTGGACATGTTCAGATAGCGAACCCACATTGTATGATCTCGAGTATCTTTTTGTTTGTATTCTTAGACATTTATCTGCCGGGCAAAACACTAAAAACAACATCAACATCCAACAACAACAACAACAACAACAATATCAGCAAAAGCAACAAAGATTTAACATCTTGTCTGGTCAGCAAAATTTCAGTTGCTCCCTTAGCCCTTCCTCCGACTCCTTCCACACACCCACTTTCTTGTTATTTTGTATACCCTATACTCATTCATTTGAAAGGTTTAATAAAGTTTTATTCAATTCGAAATTGTAGAAAACAATAAACAATAAGCCCTAAATTGTAAATTTGAACTGCAAATGCAAGTTAAAACAAAACTTTTTGTATATCTTAAGAAATTAAAGTCTCTGTTACAGGGTATGCTGTAGTTGGGCTCCCTCGCAAGTGGCACAACTCAACTGACTGTTACATGTTAAAGATCTGTATCTGTTTTGTGCTGAAAATCGATCTGCTTGGTGTGCCAAGCGCCAAAATGCGAAAAAGTCACGTAGTCAGCCGACGGAACAGACAATAAAGAGCCTACTATATATATATATATATATATATATAGGAGCCATATAGACAACGCTAATGAATACACACAGCGATTTATGCAAATCAAGTGAGATCTGAACTGAAATGAACCCATAAACTGAAACAGTCTGTTTTTTTTTTTTATATTTTTTATTATTGGGTGGGTGTTTACTGCAGTCACTGTTATGGTGAAGTGAAGTGAAGTGAAATGACGGAAAGTGAAGTAGTTGATGTAATCCCAGTGAGCAATTAAAGTGTCACAAGTTTGGGACATGCAATATTTCATGACGCAATGGCCAAGATTATGAATATAAATGCAAATTAGGCACAGTTTCAGGTGAAATTCGGAAGGGGTTTGAGCAGTTTTGGGCTGCCTGTCTGTTGTGGTTTCGACGGGGTGTGGATGGTGTAGAGTGAAGAGTGGAAAGTGGTGTGGAGGGGAGTGGGAGCGTGACAATCATTAAAAGTCAAGTCAACTTTAGTGCGCCCTGAACAATCACTGAAAATGACTAACGGTAACCACGATAGTCCACATCCGGAACTACACCACCACAGTGTACCCCCATAAGGTGTGCAGGTGGTAGAGGTGGTTGAGTGCTGGTAGCTCAGGTAGTTCTGGTAGTGCTTCTCCTTGTAAAGCTTTTAACCTGCAGCGCTGAAAGAAAATTACGCTCTTATCTTGCTTCCTGTCGTGACACAATTTTCTATCATAGCCAAGGACTTGGAAGGACTTCGCTGGACTTTGCCCTTGTGTGTGTGTTGAGTGTGTGTGTATGTGTGTGTGTGTGTGTGTGTGTGTGTGTGTGTGTGTTGTGGCGCAAAAGACATAAAGTTATTATTGCCTTTTCTTTCGATTTTGTTTATTTTGTTTGGTTGGGGGTCCAGTCATGATAAATGTGTCCAGCGCACGTTTTAGCCAACGTCATAATTTAGTCAACATTACATCATATACTCGTATATAGTCTATCCTTCATATAGTTTCATATACTATACACACTATTTGCCCTAGAAAACTTTGGAAAATCTTTGCATAATTAGATAGACCCGCCACATGCAAGCTCAGCGCGATTTTTATAGATTAACCCGAAGGGTTTGTGGTGGTTATGATAATTCTATGAATTTCATAAATACTAATTCCTTATTAAGTGAATATACTCGAACCATCCAACCCGAAACTCCTCACCGAAACACCACCGCTCAAAAGTTGTACAAGTAGTAATGAGTAAAGGCGAAAACATATCGAACTGAAAATCGAGCGAACGTGACAAATTGAAAAAAGCGCATCAGTGAAGCGAAGTTAACTAGTGAGACCTGTGTGGAATCAAGCATAGAATATTGGACGACTTCGTATGACGACAGCGTTGGTTTTCCCCCTATATTTTGTTGTTGTTGTTGTTGCTGATGACTTCCTACGACAGCAGCAGCACCCACGAACAGCAACAGCAACAACAAAAGTGAAAAAGGCTACTGCAAATTCATTGCTCTCTGTTTTAACGATCTTACGTAAATAAAAAATAAAAAAGGGAACGTCTCAGTGCCAGTCTGCCCCCTAAGCATCTCCAAAGCTCCACATTTGTGTCAAAGTCTTGAGATTGCAACGTCAACGAGAAGCGTCTCTCGGTGTTGAAAGTAATACTATCTACACACGTGAAGTGAGTTGTAAACGCAACGTGCAAACTTGCACAGTTGCACAGTGTAACGAAATACAAAAATAGTCATGCCACAACAAGGTTTCGCCTTTATTTTTAATAGTAATATATTTAATTTATATAACAATAAAATCTTATTTTTTTTCTAGATTGAGCAAACTTCACCTAAAATTATCAAATTAAAGAATAGTATTTTTCAAGTCTTTCTATCATCTTGAGAGAGTACAATTAATATATTTAAAATTAATTAAATTGTTGGTTTCTTTAAAAAAGCAGTCATCAAAACCACAAAACTTAGATTAAATGTAATGCTGGTTCTGCGCGATTTAATAAGTAGTCACCATATTTAAGATATGTGCAAGCAGCAGTGTTGACCACTGTGCGCTGCTAAATAGCTGTTGATGTCTACAAGTGAGGGAATCCGACTAAAAGA
Organism: Drosophila dives; assembly: GCA_035042365.1. Lineage (NCBI taxonomy): Eukaryota > Metazoa > Arthropoda > Insecta > Diptera > Drosophilidae > Drosophila > Drosophila dives. The sequence goes on along the minus strand of JAWNLJ010000180.1, from coordinate 3,479,217 downwards.
TACCCAAAATAAAACTCAATAATTATACAAAAAGTGCTTTAATTATACAAATTAAATATACAAATGGTAATTAAGTACATGGATTGTTTTGTAGTTCAAGTATTTTAAGCTTGGTATATATTTCAATGATATATTTTTAATGAATTATTTTTTCTGTTTTTTACGTAAAATTTATTTACCTATTGTAATTTAAAAATAATATATTTTATATAATTTAAAATCATTTAAATTTTTAATTGATGCAGTCGAATATGATTTAACCCCATAGGATTTCATATAAGTTTACAGGGTATTCAAGCTGATTACCGTGACGCAGATCAGAAATATTCACTGACTGTTTGTTGTTTGACTTTAACTGCAAGTGTTACTGTTGCTTACTGCCTGTTTTGTTGTTGTTGTCGTTGCCATTTAAGCACAAGTATTTTTCTTTTTTCTTCTTCTCCTTCTTTTAGCACGCTCTCTGACCACGAGAAATGATTTCTGGTTGCTATTGTCACCCCGACAATCCCAATTACCGTACACACTCACACACACACATGGACAGATGATGTGGTTGGCCCCCAGTTCTGCCCCTGCTGCTTGAACCACTGGCTCTTATGGCTCATAACTTTTCAGTTAATGAAGACATAAAACTCAGCGGCAGCTGCGGCAATAAAGCTGCAAAGCAGCAGCAGCAGCACCAGAGCAGAAGAAGAAGATGAAGAGCTTTTGTTGGCCCCTTTGCATTTGTTATTTGTTTGTTTTTTTGTTTGCTTTTAGTAGTCACACAAGTTAGTTGCACGGATTCGTGTATCTGGCTATATGCTAAATATATATATACATTTATATATATATATATATATATATATATATATGTACTTCTGTGTATCTCCTGAATGATAAAACGTGCCCGGGTAAAGCTAAAAGAGACGTCAATATATATACACATATAAATATATATATACAGATATATAGATATATATGTATATATGTGCAATTGTGTGTGTGCACACTGAAACGCCATTTTGAAGTCGCTGTCTCTGCCAGTGTCGACTGCGCTGCTGACGCGTCTGTCGCTATCAGCGCACATCAATGGACCAACGACAGTGGCGACATTTTGGAGCACATTACGCTGGTCAAAGTGCGAGCGAGCGGGATGGCAACATAGTGAAGAGATAAAAGAGCGAGCGCGCTTGCAAAATGAGCAGCAGCGCAGCAGTGACAGAGGCAGAGGCAGTGGCAGAGGCAGAGACAGAGACAGTAGCTACTGCAGCAGCAGCGACGCTTCAAAGTTTTGCGGCGACACACACAGAGTTAGAGAGATATGATAACAGATGCCACGCCTACAAGAAATTCAGGTGCCGTCGGTAAAAGGAAAAATGTTGCGGCTAAGCTAACCTCAATCAAGGTCTCTAGTTGCGGCCAGCCGCAGGCATTGTCCTTGTCGGCGCTTTGGCATTGCAACAGTTTGGCGTCGACGTCGTCGTCGTCGTGGCCCCTTAACACACTTCATTAATCAAGAACAACAAAAAGAGTAAAAAGAACAACATCAACACCAACAAATAAAAGCGCAAAAAAATGTGCCTTACAAGTGCGAATTCGCCGCAAACAACGTGGCGAATTCAACGCAAAAAGGCTCTCTTGCACTGTCTCTCGCTCTCCCTCTCTCGCTGTGTGTGAACAAAGCTCCACCTACTGAGCCAAAGCGCAGACGCACACAAAGCACAAAGCTAGCATAATGCATAAGAGAGGGAGCGAGAGAGCGCGAGATAGAGAGAGTAGTGGAGCTGCGGCTGCCAACTGCGCTGCCCAGTCGATGGCGATGACGATGACAAACGAATGACAGACACTCTCGTCGCTAGTCGTTTCTGTTGGGGAGAGAGATAATGGGCAACAGATAAGAGAGACGTCAGGCAGCGCACACACAACCAGCGATGGCGATGTCAGCAGCAGCAGCAGCAACAACAACAACAACAACAACAATGAGTGACGAACCATCCGAATGCCCGCCAGTCAGAAACGTTCGTTTTTCGTTTTATGCGCGCGTGTGTGTGTGAGTCTGAGTGTGAGTGGGCAATAAGCGTGCGTGTTTTTGTGTGTTTGTGTGAGTTCGCTTTTATGTGTGTGTGCTGGGCAGATATGTGCGGCGTTGGCCAAAAAAAGTATGGGTTCGGAGTATTGCTGCTGCAATTTTCAATTACCTCATACTACAAACTGCATCTCTTGTCGTATATGCACACACAAACACACACACACATTTATACATTTATTTATATATAAATATATGTAATGTGTAAGTATTGCTGATAATTAAATATACGCTAAATTATTTAATTTGACCAATGCAAGGCAGACTCCCTGCTCGCCTCCTTAACCAACCCACTCCCACGATTTGTGCTGCCCATAAAATTAATGAGAATTTTCTTAAGGCTCTGCAAGGGGCTTTCACATTCTGCCTCAGTTTAATGTGTGTGAGTGCGTTTATGTGTGTGTTTTTAGCTCTTAATTAAGGCAACACAATTTGAGGTCAATACGTTCCGGCTGTGTTAAAGATGCAACTGACTGGCCACTTTCAAGCCACCAGTTTAAATATTTTTGGCATATTCATATTAATAAATAAATAAATAAATAGATAATTAAGCATAGTTAAAAGTTTTAACTCTACCTTAAAATTATTAAATGTCAAAATTGGCTTTCTAAATTAATTTTATTTTATTGTTTCTATTTGTAATTATTTAAAAATATATAATTTGCTTACGATATACTCTGAATAATAAATACATATGTTAGACTAGTGTTTATACATCATTATGCATTATATAAAAGTTGTTAATCTGCCTTTGTTGTATCTAGTGTCATAGTTTTCAATTATTACAATTAACCACAATGTTTATCATTTAGTTGAACAAATGTTAGTTTTCCAAGAATTTTTTCTATATTTGTTTTCTGGTTGTTTTCGTTACAATGATATCATTTGCTTACAACGCTCCCGTTGATGATAATTATAGATGTTCGACTATATTAGTACATTTGAGTCACCTTGAAACTGGCAACTTCCACGAGCAATGCATATGTATGTGTCTATGGAAAAAAGCAAGATCAAGTTCATTTATAATTAGAACAATGCATTACATATAATATATATATCCAAATATTTATTTATATATACAGGTTTAGGTTTCGTGGCCGATTTTCACGTTCTTGTTGTGCGGCGCCCAAAATGAACACACAAAACTTAGATAAACACTAGTAAAAATTGTGAATATTGTTAATAGGGCGCAGCACATTTTTGGATAGCGAATCGTTTACAGCAATTATACGTTCCATAAAGCTGCCAAAAAAAAACAAAGCCAACAAGAATTATTTGCTAAATCTTTGCATATTTTACGACATGGCAAAACAAATGTTTTCCATTCGCTCGAGTTGCTTTTATTATGAGTTTTCTCGTAATATGAAAAAAATGCGAGCAATGCAAAATGGAATTGGAACGCAGACTGCAGCAGGCAGGTGCTAGGAGGTGTGCAGTGGGATTAACACCCCCTTCCCACAATTCACAAACACATATGTGTATTGATTGCTCTGAGTAAGGAGGGGAGAGGGGAGCTGCACTCTTATGACAAACGACTGACACGCGGCCTGCGCAGACGACAAATGCAACCGTGGAAAAGTTACTATAAAGCCCACAACACTCTCCCCTTGTAAGAATGTTGCTACTGCTCTCCCACCCCTCCCAGTGGCAGCCACCACCCCCTGTCTGGCTGGCACTTGTGTGCCCAGCGGGTAGTGGTGGCTCTGACTCTTGACCATTTGTCTGCCCATTGGCTAACCAGGCGAGTACGGTTTGCGTACCGTTCGAGTACGGCTCTTGAGTACGTCCGTCGAGGGCTGTTCATTAGTTGTGCAACCTTTGGGTGGGCTTCAATACTAAATGCCAAAGGCATATATGTTTACAGTTAGATGGCATAGATAGCAAGGTTAAGTGAGCAGTCATAAAACGAATCATAAAACTTTTGCAGTGTTTCCATTTTCAGATCTATTGAAGAGTTCAACGGTTCGCAATTGTTTCAGAGTCGTAACTAGTTCTTGGTTAGGAATGATGAAATCTTTTCTTATTAAGAGCAATGATAAAATCTCATTAATTAGTTTTAGGCTACTTCAGTAAACATTTATATCAGCAACCCAATTACATTTCTGTTTACTTTCTTATAGTTTAACAACTTGATTGATTTAAAATCTTTAACAAGTAAGTAAAATAAATATTTGAGTTAGACTTGAGAAGTTTGGAAATATCTATGTTAGGTTCAAATTTTGAATTTGAATTTTAGATTATAAAACGTTAAATTTAAACTGTACTAAAGGAAAGAAATTTAAATGTGCTTGTAATCTTATTTGTATAAAAATAAAAGGACTCTTAGAATAAATTGTTTCGTAAGGATAAGGTAGTCTAAGGTTCTGTGTAGTAATTCCCATTTAGAATTAATTCGCTGGCTTCGCCGCACTCCGCTCGTACCGCTCTCTATCTCTTTCCCTCTTTCTGGTAGTCGCCAGTGGCTATTGGATGGGCAGTTTCGCAGGACCCTTCAAGTAGGGTAGAGTACAGTGGAGTGGAGTGGAGCGGCGCTGTGTCTTTCGCTGTGACTTTGTGCGTGACTTCATTTGCATGAATTACGTCGCGTTTTTTTGTCGTGCCCCAAGAACCTTAAGAACTCTATGCCTCCCTTACTCACTCTGTTCCTTCCCCTTTATACGACAACTGGTTGACCCCGTGGTGGTCGTTAGTGTCCTTTTGGCTGGAGCTAGGTAACACCTACAACGTGGTACGTGGTACGTGGCACACGTGCCTTGAGGTTGCCACCTATAAGCTGACAGTGTGGTTGCTGCTGCTTGGGTCTCTTGGGCAGGACTCTGCCGCCTGCCATAATTGCCACCGCCGAGTAGTCAGTCGCAGTTTGTAAGCGCCGCCTGCTGCTGCAGCTGCTCACTTGCTGCCTCACTAAAAACAAAAACAGTCTAATAAAAAATACAAAAATATATGTAAAAAATAGCAAAAAATAAAACTATTACTAAAAGCATAGACGAAATACTCGTAGTAGCCTCGTTCGTAGTCGGCGTCGTTGTTTCTGTTTGTTGCCGTCATCGACATCGTCGTCGTCGTCGTCGTCGTCGTTGTCGTCGCCGTTGTTGCCACCGTCGCCGCCGTCGTCGTTGCCCTCAGCGTCAGTCGCGTCTGAGGAGCTTCAATGGGCAGGTGTGTGTTTGCCACACAGTCGGAGTCGCGTCAAAGTTAATGTTATTGTTGTTATTGTTGTTTGCTTTTTCTCGCGCTGTGTGCCTTAACTTAAACTTTCAACTTTTTTTATGCAACAACTTTACAACTTTGCCGTCGGTATTTTTCGTTATTCTCGTTGTTGTTGTTGTTGCTGTTGCTGTCGTTGTCGAAATATATTTTTGCCAATCGCAGAGCCAACCCACCATCGTCTTCGCCCACTCCCCAACCACCGCACCTTGCGACGCGTGTGTGCAAAAACATTGCAACGATTTTAAAGACGACCCACAGCTTGAGGGGTTCAGTTTTGCAACCCCAACCACCCCCCTGGCCCATAGCTCATATGCTAATTTTAAAGTGTGTCGCTTCACTCGGTTCGCTGTGCTTCTCTTGATTTAAGTTGTGATTTCTAATTGTAAACACACACACACATATATATATATATAAACAGAGAGAGTCTCTCCTGCATTTTGATGTGTGTGTGTGTGTGTGTGTCAATGTCAATGGCCTGAACTCTTGAACTCTTTTGATATTGCGGATTAGCTGAAAGTCCTCTGTGTATGTCATGTGGATATATATGTTATAAGGAGAGCTCAGCATTAATGACGTCACTGCTGGAGATAATAATGCGATCCAAAGCGATTGCGAGAAAATTCAGTCAAGGTAAAATTAATAAATAATGATCTTTAATTTAAGAAAATATATACAAACTAAATCTACTGCATATGTTTTTTTCAAGTATATGGATTAAAGCTGTGGTTTGCGTTTTTTGAGTAACTTTTTATCTTAAACATATGTCAAAATTAACCAATGACTAAAGTCCGGTGAATTTTAGTATTTTGAAAATAATGATAGTGGTGAACGAGTATTACAAATTCCAGTAGAGTGAGTATTGCATTATTTATTTATACTTTGGATAAAACATGATTTATATGCCTTTTGGGATCGGACTAATCTGAACGAATCGCATCTGTTTTGTGTAGTACTTTTTCGCTTTATTCTCTTTTTATTGTGTGCGGTTTTTTGTTTGTTTGCTGTTTACCCGAATTGAGTTTTAAATTAAATTGCTGTCGTTTTCAGATAACAAATACGGGTACCAAAAATCACATGTTAATTCTCAAAGTTTTGTGACATGAGCATTTTATTATATTTTAAGCATCCAAAGCAGGCGTGATCAAAATGGGCTTATCAGTCTAAACTTCCGAAAGTCATTTAGCAATTCTTACAAACATACATCCAAGTATATTCATGAAACTGGATGATAATTCCGTTCTGTTCTGTTCTGTTCTGGTCAGAAATACGGATGGCAATTGTCTGTTATCAACTGACATTGAAAATGTTGGCCAGCGATAAGTTGAGCTGAGAAATTGCGAAACAAGCTTATTTTAATACATGTTACTATCTTTCCATGATGTCATATGAGCTCAAATGAACTTATGGTTTTATGTTGTATAATGATTTCCGGGCCACAGATTGACCCATATGGCATAGTGTGCCGATATTTAAAGCGATTTGCCCGCTTCCTTCAGACTTTTAGTCGGTTATTGAAGCGATTCAAAGAATTCCTCAATCGCATTCTGACGCATAATTTTTTTTCTTTTGTAAGTTATGCCGATTTTTTCCGTTTGTGGACTTTGCTTCGGTTATTTTCTGAGTTGGGGCCAATTTGCGAATTGATTTGCATTCGTAGAAGTGGAGAGATGCCTGCCTGTAACGCACACGTTTCTCTCTCTCTCTCTCTGTCTGTGTATGAGTGTGTGGGTGTGTGTATAATCAATTCTCTGGTACGTTTATATATATAAATGTGGTGAACAAGAATTGTTGATTCTGGCTCATCTGCGATAAACGATAGTCACAAAATAATTTTAAAATTTTAACAAAGTCAAACAAATTTAAATTTGTCATTTAGTAAATATTGTTATTATTTTATATTATTTTTATTTAGATTTCGACAAAGAGCATTTTGAATTTATCCATCATTATACACCATTAAAAAAACCCCATTAAATTTGGCTCGTGTATGAAAAAATAAAAAACAACAACAATAATGGACAAATAACCATAACAGCAATTGCAACAACTTCAAATTGTTCGTCATATCAAAAGTGTGGACGAAAGTTGGGCATTGGTATCAGCATTTTTATTACCTGTGAATCGATTGTATTAAGAGCTATTAAAATATTTTCTAAGCCTGCTATCATATCATTCAATTAGGCAAGAAATGGCTATATATAGGATCATAAAACATATTATTTTGTGGCTGATAATGTGAAGACCTATTCAATATGCGTTCTCGCTGTGGTTTTTGTTGTTTCCCAACGCACATTAGAGCCCCCAATAAATATATCAAAATAAAAATGTCGCCTTCATAATATTTATAACTCGAGTGCAGATAATGGAAGACGCCAAAAACCAGATAGACTACAGTTCGAGTCAATATATGTGTATATATTCCGTATGTATATTGGCAGTAGACAATTGAATATAGTCTGAAGGTTTTTACCACCTTTAAAGGTATACTTTTATTTTCATTTATTTTTTTTTTGGCACAGATATAAACGCCAGATTAGCGTCGGATCATGATTAGTTGAGTTTTGGGTAGTTACTTTATCAGTTCTATGGCTGGATGGTCCATAAACATGATTAGATCTTTGGCTTTCTTCCATTACTCCCTTGAATTTATGAAGGCATATTGCTACTTGAATTTTTTTAGTTCTTTTAAACTGGGTTAGTCTCAGTTTTATTGGATTGTTGCTTCATCGGGAGAATATCATCGGTCGCGGTGCAGCACCTGATATATTTATGAATTTACAATGCCCCCAAATTATTCTTCCAATTTCGACAATTTATTACCGAGAGTACTTTGAACGTTTATTTGCTTCGAATCGACACTCAAGAAAAAGACGGCACTGTCCCCAAAAACTGTTTGTTTATTCCTCTGAGTGTGCGAGTGTGTGAGCGAGTGTGTGTGCGAGTGTGTGTCGCAGATAAAAAACGAAAATGTTGCCTAGATAGAAGAAGAGATAGCCACGAGCAGACCCTGCGTATGAGCTATATACCTATTTTTTATATGATGGCCAATAAAGTTAAGCACCCTCTAAACTCGGTCATAATCGATCGATTCTCAGTCAGTATTCCCAAACAATCACTTCCCCATTCAAAACCCATCGGTCAGTCAATCAGAGTTCGCAATTGTGAACTGGTGGATTTTCATACTCGATCTACTTGCAACTTGGGCATCCAAGGGGTGTTTATCTGTCGACCTACTCAACGCGTTCTGAGTGCAACTTGTTTACATTAAGCGTTACGTCAAAGCACTCCAAGATTCGACCTCTATGCTGTACATACACTAGGAAAACAACTGTAGAAATATAAAAATTACATAAAAAAGTATTCGAAATTGACGAGAGTGAGAGTGTTTTTGAATCCCTAATTTCCTAATTGCACGATTGTTTAAAAATATTTAAATTTTTTAAACATGCTCAGATAATACTAACTGATTCAAGTAAGATATTCCAGTGTTAAGGCCTAACAGATATTCTGACATGATTTTATAATAAAACTAAATCAGTTTGAATTATAATCAATTTGTACTTGAAGGGAGAAATTTCTGTTTTCTCTAAGTGTATATCGTTTGAATGTAAGTTGCATTTGTGAGATAATTCCGTTTGCAAGATCGAGAGTCGTGTGTTTACTTTGATTTGAACTTACTTATTTGAACTGATTGTGTACTCGATTCTCCTACTCATTTTCCACGAATATATATATATATATGTCTATATATATTCTGCTCTAGACTACTCTCGGATTATACGTTGTATACGAACGGGCTCTGCTTTATTGACACGACTGTCAGTCTCTTGTCATTGGACCATTGTTTATGAGTGTGAGACTTTTCCTACACATATATCTATATATATTTATTTACAGTACGCCATTACATGACAGATAGTTCAGATATGCAGGCAAATTGATATATGAATGGAAAACAATCTTTATGAAAATGGGGCATTTTAAAATGTAGTCTAATTTATGCTTCGTCTATATAAATAGCATTTAAATGCAAAAAATTATTATTTATTTGTAGCTGTTTAGAATCAAGATTCAATTGGTATAAATACTGGCTAATTGTATTTTATTGGCACTTTGTAATGTGTTTTTATTTTTGAAATTTCTTAAATATTGCATAGACAGATTAGATTAAAGAAAATTTGGTTTTTTATTCTGCGATTCATGTTTATCAAGCGTCTAATGTTAAATTTCTATATTTTATTTATATTCTGATTTAACAGAGTATTCCTTGTTCTCATATGTAAGCCAGGTACTTGGTATATTATAGTTGTCAATTATAAAAATGTTTATAACCATTTAATCAATAAACATGAGCAGTGCCTGGTATCATTCCCAGCCTAGCAACTAATTTGGGGTATACCTATTTATTGCTGGCTCAGAAGAAATGAAAAAAATGTAATGTTTTTAGATATAAAACAACTGCTACTAATTTATTGTTTTAGTTTGTATTGAGATATTTTTTAACAGCAACGAATTTTTTTTTTTTTGGTATTTATTTACTTATTAAGTTTACTTTAATTAGACACTTATAAATCCTAGAGGCTTTTCTGAAAGCATCAAAAACATTTTTGCATTTTAACAACAGAAATTTGATGAATAAAAAACGATCGTTATATTAATCGTTAATCGTTATAGGATATGTACAAGTGTATCAATGCCACATTCCTTGCCTATAATCGTTAATGTGTTTATTTTTATATTAGAAAACAGATAGTATTTAATCGCCTTTAAGGCAACAACAACAAAAACCACCACAACAAAGTGCATAGTACACTTTTGTTATATGAAGAAGCGATCACAGCGAAAAGGAAAATATAAAAAGAAGAAAGCATAGATAGAGTTGGTGCGAGAGAGAGAGAGAGAGAGACAGAGTTGGTGACGGGGAGAGGAGAGGAAAGAGAAAGAGAAAGACTGACACATGCACAAACAACAAGTGCTCGAGTTTTATGGGTTTTAGGCTAAAGCAGCGACGTGACTCCAACCGATGGGCGACGTGCTTCCAGCTTGTCAAATTGTTGCTTTTGTTGCCGCTGCTGCTGTTGCTGCGCCCAATTGTGAAACGATGTCGTCGGCGTCGACGTCGACGGCAGCGGCAGCGGCAGCGTCACACCGCCGCAGAGCAGCGCAGCTTCGAGGCTCTTTTTGTTGTTGATATCATAGCACTTCAGTTGGGCACATAATACAAATACAACGTTGTTGTTGTTATTGTTGTGCTTTATTTTTTTATTTGGCTCTCGCTTCTTATTTATGCTTATGAAAATGTCTGTCGCCATTTAAAAAGCGTACTGCGCTCTCTTCGGATCTTTGCTCCTCTAATTTCAAGTGCGTTTTCGTACGTGTGTGTGTTCGGGTGTGTGTGTGTGTTTTTTTCTTAGCGCCGCCGGCTCATTTAAGGTTGCGCTCCAAATGCGGCGATCAATTGACGACGAGCCGGTCAAACGCATAGTTTGTGATAATTTTTGTCGCGTGGCTCCCAATATGTGTGTGTGTTAGTGTCACAATAAAGAAGAAGAAGAAGAAGAAGAGGAAGCTGTACAGCAAACGATAATTGTGAAATAACAGCAAAAAGAAAATAAAATTGGCAAAAAACGTTTGCCCGATTTTAGTGCTTTTCTCACGTTAATTAAAAAAGTGAAGAAGACAAAATGTGTTCCTATTTTGTGGTAAAGCGCTGTTTACCTGGCCAAGAGTGACTTAGTAGCTGTGCCCCGTTTGCAAGGGTTACGCAAGTGAGTGACATATTTACACAGTGTATATAACGAAGCCGTCAGATCTTTTGAGGTTAGCTACCCTCTGTTGGGAGAGACAGCTGTAGATAAGGATATCTGCTGGGCTGCATCTTCCGGTGCAAGATTGCATTCTAATTGCAGAGATGGGTATTTAAGGGCGCGTGCCTTGAGAGATTGCAGCTTTGCTTTTGCTTGGTATTAAGTTACCAGCTCAACTGCCACGCCTACTCTAGCCTCATCTGCCCTAAAATGCAGCAGCAACAGCAACAGCAGCAGCAGAAGTATATCGCATTTGACCTCGTTATAATTATAGTGCCTGACCCCAGTGGCAGAATTGTAGACTACTTGAATTTGACTTGAGAACTTTGCAATTCACTGGATGAGTTCTCGCTCTTGTTCTCGTTTTATTTTTCGGGTATTTGTGTGGCAAAAGGGACGACTTCCGTTCTGTGTTCAACAATAGCAGCAACAGCAGCAACAGCAGCAACAGCAGCAGCCGTCGAAGTTGTAGTCCTGTGCATGTCAATAAGACACACAAATGAAATCGTAAGGTTTACAAGATCAGCCGAGGTAGATATAGCTCACTGTACTGTATGTGTACAGTGAGTACTCGAAATCAACTCGCAGAACAATGACGACGACGACTTTTGATTTCTTCAAGCACTCCGCAGCGAGCAAAACTTTCAAACAACAGCACAACATAAAAAATAATAAAAATAGAAGGGGCAACTATAAATGTGAATGTATGTTAAAATCACTCACAAAAGCTGCTGCGGCAGCAATCTCAAGATTCCTTTGTCCTTGTGCAGACAGTTAAAGTCAAAGATCAGCCATCCAGCTGAGTTAATTATAGACGACAGCTTCACAAGAACAGCACAAATCAGACATCAGTCGGCAGACAGCAGAGTCTGCGAGTGAGTCTTGAATTGGGCGAGTCGAGGAAGTGTTCAAGTTCAGGACAAGCCTGGTCTGTCGCAAGGAGCACCGCCTAAGGACACGCACAGGAATTTAACACAGTTGGAGATTTGGCGCGAAAAGGTGGGAATCTTAAAAAACAGCAGTTAGGCCAAAGGACAATTGAGAGATTGCCAGGATAATGGGATGATTACCAAATACCAGCTCTATATAAACAATATCTATGTTTAATAGCAACAAATATAAAAAGATGGCAATTAAGTAAAGTATTCAACTATTTTTTTACTTCTGATTTCTTTAAAACTTATATTATATTTAACAATTTAAACAATTCCAAAGCGTAACTGAAATTCTCAGATTTCACAGACTTTCCCATTTAGCTGGTTATCTATTATGCTATTGATATATTTATAGTCATGTGTAAAATCTGCGTATTGCAATGTTTCCATTGACTTTTAAGGCGTGTTTACTGATGAATTATGAGCTGTAAGCACCCCAAGTGAATATCCAAATCAAATCCACGCAAACCAAAACGAAATGCAAATACAAAATCCCAACAAACCCAACACACATCCTGGCAATCCTTTCTATCTGTTTGCTTCACGTCGGCCCAAAAAGGTGTATAAAAGTGTGTGTTAAATTATGTGACAAGGGCGCCGAGTTGTTGATTATGTTGTTTTAATTTAACGCTATTAGAACCTCAAACCCCTGTTCTGTCTGCAACGAGGACGAGTATGAGGACGACCCTTGCAACCCTTAAGGGCGCCCCGATCTTGATGGTGATGATAATAATGACACAGACCAACTTTTGGACGTGCGCCTAATTGACTGCTGCTGTTTGACAAGCACAAATAGATACAGATACACATACACAGACACAGATACAGATACAGATACTGTCAGCTTGTAGATAGGAATATTCATGGCACCTTTTTTCCAAGTTGTTGAATTGAATTCATATTTTATGGCATTTGGACTGCTGTAAGTTATTAGGGGGCTTGCCCTTAAGTGGCCATGCAAATAAATAACAAGTACACAACACAATTTATAGCCCCATCAACAATGCAAAGAAATTCATATTAGGCTTTTGGGTAAATCTTTAATTTATTTGCTTACAATGTGGTGGGAAATTATCATATCGAAAGAAGCCTTTTTTTCTCTGCAACAATTGCGCAATTTATTTGTTATTTTTATATTTAAGATACATTTATCAGCAATTCGAAATGAAATGTGTAATAATATATATAATATAACGAGTGTTCAGGGGAAAAGCACAATTATGTAAACACATAATTAATAATAATAATCAGCAACAAATAAGGAATGAGAATGATGGAATCACTCCAAAAAATCAGAACATTTTGTATTTGCCATGCCCCCAAAAAGCAATTAAAATCTGCTATTTTGCAGTGCAGGAAACCATAAAAATAACAAAAAAAAGCACACACACACACACACAAACAGATCTGAGCAAATACAAAACTAATTAAGCAGGTCAAATAAGCAATTAATTGCTTTTTAATATTCACAATATATTTGTCATATATAATTTCTTGATTGCGTTTGAATTAATTTTATTAAAATTCAAAAGTAAGGCCACACTTTAAGCTGCACATTCTTAAGGACGTGTTAATTGTTACAAACTGCCTATCGAATCAGCCTTTACAAAAAACAACTAAACACCCCCACACACATACACATATTATATCAGCCAACCTGCCAGTGCTGTGTGTGTGAGGCATAAACTTTGACGACAGATAGAAAATTAAGTTGCAAACAAAAGGCCGACAACCTAAAGAAAAAAATCAACCTTGTAGTATGTACATAGCCTAACCGCACACACTCACTCATACACACACTCACCCACACACACACACATATATACATAGAATTTTTGTTTGCTGGGGCACCGATAAAAAGAGAAAAAAACTTGTGAAAAAGAAAGCAAAAAAGAAAAAGCGCAACAGAAAATGTGAGCAAAGTGAAAAGGCCCCCAAGCCAAAAAAAAAAACAGGCAACGCAGTCGCTTTCAATTATTGCCGAGTGTATTTTTTTGTGGCCAATACACACACACAAGCACACACACACACAGAGCCATTAGGCTAATGTGCGCTTATTGCGCACGCTTTGGAACCAGGAACAGACGCAGGTGGCAGGCAGGCATGTGAAAATCAACCCCCACACAACACACACACAACATACACACACAGAGTAGAATTGAACGGGGTTGGTGGCAAGCCACAAGCCAGAAACTTGCCGCTGTCTGACTGCAAATGGTTAGTTCAAAGTTGGGGGGAGTTGGGCAGCAAAAAGTGGGGGCCTTGTTGGAAGGATTGGCTGGGCCACAAAACACACACAAACACACACAACCCAAAACCGCAAACAAGAGGTGTGTGTGCGAATGAGACAGCACTCGCACAGCAGCCAAACTGTATCTGTATCTCTCAGTTTGTCTGTATCTGTATCTGTATCTGCATCTGTGTATCTGTGGCTCTCTGTCTGTCACTGTGTGTGTGAGTGTGTGTGTGTGTGCATAATGAATGCGAAGATGTGCACGCCCTATTATCCTGAAGCTAGTTGGCTCCTCCCTCTCAGCTGCTAGAGCTGCAGCTACTTCTACTGCTGCTGCTGCTGATAATTTCGTGTATCTTTGAGATACATAAAGCTGCTGCTGCGTCGCAGCTGCTGCTGCATTCTGATAGGAAAACTGTGTGGGTAAATAAGAGAATTCGCTATACATATATACACTTATATCTATATATGTGTGTGTGTGTGTTTGCTATCCTTTTGTGGCCAGGTCAGACAACAACAAAACCAACTAAAACAACAATAGTCAGCAGGAGCAGCACCAGCAGCAGCAGGAGTCCAACTTAAGCCTCAGCACGCAATTCGAATCAGAAATAAGCAAAAGAGATTTCTGTTGCTGCCATTGTCATAATGATGATGATGATTATTATTATGAGCTTACAGTAGTCACTCGTTAGCGGGTACTGACGGCAGATAAACGATTACTGTTATATACAAAATTAAAGAGATTTCTCAGATTATGCAGTTAAATTAATAGAAAATATTATTTTTTACACATAAGAAAACTTACCTTATAATTTTTTTCATTTGAAAAATATATAACTTTTCTATACTTACTACAAGTTCAATATATTTTCCTATTTTTTTTTAGTAATATTATAGTTTTATTTATAAAAATATAGAGTATTTCGATACTTACGACAAGTTCAATTTATTCATTTTCAATTTTTAATTTTATTTAATCATTAAAGACTTACAAATAAAGAAATAACTGAGAAACCGCAACGTTTCCATTTTCGAGTGAGCACTGTTGCCAGCATGACTGCTCCTTACAAAACTGACACAGATTCAGACACAAACACACACGCACAGACACAATCAGGACAGCAGAGAGAGAGAAAGAGAAAAAGAGAGAGCAGCTCGCTGCCTAGCTGCATATATATATGTAATATAGCTGCAGGGTAGTCAGCTACACACTCTCTCTCTCTCTCTCTCACACGCACTCTTCATCTCTCTCTCTTGCTCTGTTCTGGTTGTGCTCTCAATTTCATCCCCTGCCGTTGGCAGATAGTCAGCAGCTCGATCATCAGCCGCAGCAGCAGCAGCAGCAACAGCAGCCGAGGCATCATCATCTTCATCATCGTCATCATTTGGTGGCATCCTGTGGTATAACCACCAGCACAACAACCAACCAAAGAGACGCCACTACCGATACCCACTCCCATTGCCAATCCCCATTCCCATTGCGATTCTCAGCAGCAACAGCAGCAGCAGCAGCAGCAGCGACAGCAGCAGCAGCCGCAACAGTAATTCAGTCAGTCAGAACATCATCACTTAGTCAGGCAGTTGGTCGCTGAGCAAGCACTCGCAAATCGGGAATCACATATTTTTGTCGACGTTGGCGTCTCTGCCGCCATCGCCGTCGCTGCTCACGCTGGCGTCGCAGTTGACGTTGCCGTTGCCGCTGACGTTTGTACTGCTTCTATTATTTTTTTTTGCGCTATCGTCACGCTGCCAGCGTCACATATCCGTTCGGTACTCAGTCTTGCGAAGACAACCGGCAGATAAAGACGACACCAAAATCAAATAAATACAAGAATCGAATTTATCTCAAATACATAGCAAAAGGAAAACACTTATACGCAACGTGCGCCGCGCTTTAAGCCATGTTGTTGCAGTGTCGCGTGTGGCAAATGTGTAAATGAATTTTGAAATTATTTACACTTGGAAATTGTGATAGTTAAAAAAGACAACGAGCAGCGAATCATGATATTCGATCGTTATGTTATATCAGGTTGGTTCCAAAAACGCTCATCTAGTGAATACAAATGACGACGCCACTCCCCCTTCAGACTACTTCTCGCCACGCACCCCTCCCTCCTACAAATTAATGTGTTATCAGTTCTTTATTACGAAAAGCAAGTTTTAAGTTACCAATTTGATGAAGCTGCCACAAATATTTATTAGCACAGCTACTAGAAACACTAAGCCATTTGTAAATATATAAACTATATATATAAAAATATTAGTTGGATAAAAAGACTATGCAGAAATCGGATTCAGTTTTCTATTCATTGTGTATCAGTGCAGACGTTAAAAAGCTTTGTGTAAATTATTATTGTTAAAGTGAAAATGAGCCAAACAAATAAATATTGTTTGTCAGTAACATTATTATAATAATCCTTACTTTCAAAAAATATATCTTCATTGCACTACACTCGTATATGTGTATACTTAATAAGGAGTATCTTTATAATAGTATTTTATAAGTGTATGTGCAAAAAACCACAATGACTTATTTAACCAGTGTTGTTGCAGAACTTTGGTTTTTTAAAATTTACGATTAATCATCATCATCAAACAAAAATAAGTATATTTTACAGTTATATCGAAGGGTCTGTGGTTTTTGCCGATTTTTAGGGCACAAAAAATCTACAATCTCTGAAAATGTAAATTATAAACAACTTTATTAGCTAATTACTTGATGTTTTATCTCCTTACATTACAAGTATATGAAGTATTAGTTTAAATAATTTGCCTTGGAATATAACTTGCGGTATATATATATATATAGAAAAGATAAGAAAATTGAATTGAAATTGAAATTGAATTAATCATGCTTTTTTAAGATAAATCTCTTTCTTAAAATACCAGTCACATATTGTGGAACCACTTTTCTGTTTAGCTGATTCACAGCTGGCATCTTATCAAAGCAAAACCTCAGCTTTCAGCATTTTAAGCAACTTTTAAAACAAACCTCAAACATAATTAACTGAACTAATTAGTAGAACGACAAAAAAGAAACCAAATTATAAGATATATAAATAAAACATATGTGGATGTGAATAGTAAATAGTCATGTTAGTTGTGAAGAAACTGAACTAAAAAGAGGAAGCTACACCAAAAATAGAATAAGAACCGCAGAGCATAAAGAAACGGCTGATATGGAGTACTCATCGCGCTTATCGCGCCAGAATGTCAATCTATACTATGAAACAGTTATAGCTAGAGCCGAGGGCGATTATAGCTGTATAGCTGTACTTAACTGATCGGGGCTGAGGGACTCGCTGTGGCTGCATAGGCGCGAAGACAGGCGGCTCTTAAAGGCACTTCAAAAAAACCAAAAAAAAAAACAAAAACATGGAAAGATTTGGATGAAGATGTTGGCTGGGTTTGTTTGAGAATTGTGCAGGATATTTGCTGTTGTTGTTGTTGTTGTTATTGTTGATGTTGTTGTTGGTGTGCTATGCAAATAGCGTGTGCCAAGCAAGTGCGAAACTTGTCAGCTTGTTGAGGATTGAGGATTGACCATTGTGGATTGTGGATTGAGTATCGCTTGTTCGGCGCACTTGTGCGCGGCTTATTTATATGGCAGATACTTATCAAGTGAACAACATGCGGGCTGTTGTAGTAATACTGTTACTACCTATCACGGTTGTTGACTGTTCGATATCGTTTCCCCCGTTTTCGAATTTCGTTCTCGTTTTCATTTTGGCCGCTTATCTGTGGCACTAGGCAGTTGGGACGACAGTCGGACGCTTGTCATATTTTGTCTAACAGCTCAAATTACGATTTAGTTTCAAGTGTTTAAATAAGGCGGTGTACACAATACACAACACATTGCATAGCGAAACTACAAGACCCAGACAACCACAACAATCGACAAAAACAACAACAACAACAACAACAACAATAAAATAACGCCTTAACAACAAATAAATAAATAATCGCTGCGTAATTTGTGCAAGTAATTTTCTTCTTCTTTGGGACAAGTGTTTTTATGTTTATCTCTCATCGTGTGTGTCTCAGTTGAGATGGCTGTGTGTTTAAAAGTGTGTTGAGGGTTTGGCTAAGGCTCCTTGGCAACAAACTGGCCGGCGAATCGAGTTATTTGATATGTATTTGGCTTATGTTTACAACTTATAAGAATGTAATGATTTCTCATCATAATCTCATTTATGAAATGTGTGTAAATTATTATTATTATAAATAGTAAGAGGAGTGTTACTATTATTATTGTCGGCCCATAGTTAATACTTAGAAGAGTTACAAGTAGTTGGATACATTTTATTATTTATTTATTTATTTTTTTGTCAATAGATCAAGATATGTTGACGATATCAGTTTGGAAAACATCTATCGCTGAGTTAAGTGCCAGTCTCTGTTTTGTGTTTTGTCTATTTATTTGATAAGCAACAGCTGGACATGTCACATAATTTCAAATAATTGGAAAACAAGTGCAGAAATACAAATTCGATATAGCAAAATCAAACGAACAACAAAATATATAAATATATATATATAAATATTTTAAATAGTTTCTCATAGCTTTGTTTGCACAGGCCGCATTCAAAACAAATTTATTGACAACAAGCAAACAAGTAATCAGGTAATTTGATCTACAGGTGAGCTTTCAATACGCACTCCACACAGTGGCATAGTGGCAAACTGGCAGAGTGCCAGATTATCAGATTGCCAGATTGGCACTGTGGGACGCATTCGGGAGATAATCGATGAGAGGATATGTCAAAGCTGAGAGCTCAAGTGACTGATTGGCTGCTTAGACAATGTGAAGTGCAATCGAAATTGCAAAATCAATGAAAGAAACTCCAAATTTAAACAGCAATGACAACTGAGAAATACATGTATATATATATATATATATATTGTCTCAGATGTGAATGTCTTTATCTGTGCGCTGATTTCTATTAACGGTTTGGCATACGCCAGCCAATTGATGTTGATTGGGATCACCTCAGTTGCAACAAAGAATAGGTTTAATCGTTATTTCCTTATTGATAATCAATTTCTTATGACCTTGCCCGTTAATCACTAATCGATTTCTTCGAAATAAGACTACTAAGTTTAGCATTAATCGTTAATCGCTTATCGATCGTTCAATTGTATAGAAACAAAGTTTGAATTATGAGTCGATTTGCTGTTGTCAGATTCTGTGCTTTATCTCTAAATACTTATCGTTATTCGACGTTTCTTTTGCCTTCTTTATAACAGGCTCTAACGGCGACGACTACGATCCAAGCGTCGTGCGCCATCATCACCATCATCATCACCACTTGGATCTCAGCAGTGGGGCGCCGGCATTTACACCATTGCCGCCGGCGCATTTAGCCTCTGGTCAGACGAGGCCCGAGGAATCGTTTGGACGCCATCTTCCGCCAACGATATCCCCGCCACCAGCAACGCTCCAGCAGCAGCAGCAGCATCAACAGCAGCAGCATCAGTTGCAACAACAGCAACAGCTGCAACATTCACCGCCCACGCTGCCGCCTGCCTCAGCGTCCGTCTCCAACGGTTCGAGCATGGAGCATCTGTTCAATGACAAGGCGCAGGCAGAACGCTTTCTGCTGGAGATGGCTCGTCTGCGCGAACCCGTCTGTGATCTGGATATACGTGATACTGGCGTCTATGCCAAGACACATCTGCCCCGCGGCACCCGCTACGGCCCCTTTCCCATGCGACTCTGCCAGCAGCCCAGCGATCGACACTTAGCTTGGGAGGTGAGTGACAGATTTCGACAAAAATTATCAAATTATATAATCTTATAGTATATATAATAACTTAAGATATCATTATTTTTCTCACAAATCGAAATTAAACTAAAAAAGATTATTTTTTTGAGCACCTAATCCAATTTATATAAATTGCAAATATTGTTTTTACTGATTAAAGCAATTAACAAGCACTTTAAAAACTGCCAATCAAAAACATAATTTTTAGAAATTAAGCTACAATATCATTAAAAGGAAATACTATCTTAGCATAATCATATAAAATCTAATTAGCAGCAAATGGTTTTTCATAAAAAACTTAACAAAATTCAAGTGCAGCCAAATACTTCAAAAAATAAATTCTGATCGATTTTATAAATCAATCAAATTTTAAAGTGTAGCTATAGTTTTCTTAGTAAGATATATTATTTTTCCAGATGTGAAGTCAATATTTGAAGTAGAAGTTTTCGCTAGATAATTGCGAAACCTTTCCTTTTGGCAATGATATAGATACAAATATATTTCTACTGTATTACGTGGCAGCTATAATCCTTTCGCATATGTGTGAATTTTGCCTGCGAGTCGTCTCCAATTACAATTGGGAAATTTAATCCCATCAAATCTGCGCGCAAAACTTTTTTTTTATGCGAAAATTGCACAAAAATTGCGAGCATTTTTTTCCTTTTTGTGTGGAAAATCAAACGATTGGAAATAGATTTGATTAGCAGGAGCTAGGATCGGCGGTGGAACGCCTGGGTACACATACAATTGTCAGTCAAATGTGCTTAATCCTCGGCCAGAGCTAATTTCCTGGTCTCACCAGCAAAAATCCACAAAGTGCACCCTAAATGAGGCTTAAGTTGAGGCCCGCCTGATGATGATTCCAATTAGTTTGGGACGCACCCGACCAAAGGAAAAAAGAACCCTTCGATCGATTGTCAGTCAGTCTGTCTGTCGGTCAGTCAACTGACACTTTAGCTGCTACTGCTGCCAGGCAGACAGAAACTGACAAACTGACAGACAATCCAATCAAATTATCGCGCCTAGTCCTGTTGACAATTGTCGTAGGTATTCAGGATCTACCTACTGTTCTAGAGGATATTTCTGTCCGTCCGTCCGTTCGTCTGACTGTCTGTTATTCAGGTATTGCAACAATATTATTGTTATTGTTATTGTTATTGTTGTTGTCGTTCCTGCCACTCGAACCAAGGCGACAACAACTGCAAAAATTGGCAAGCTACACGTTGAGAAAAACGGCAACTGTTATTCAAGTTTTTTTAATTTGCAGTAAAAATAAAAGTATTCATTGGAATAATCTTCAAAAATAAATTAAATTAATTATTTTCCAAGATATTAAATGAAAGAGTTAAACTGCAAACAAACATGCTAAATTTATTCTGCAACATTCTGCCGCTTCCTAAGTTAAACATAAACTTGGCTCTATTTTTTTTCTAAGTGTAGACGTTGACAGTTCTGTCGGTTGATCCCTTCCCTTTTCCTGGATGATCCTCAAATCAAGCGCACTTTTCTCTCGTTCACATTTCCGTTTTGACAGATACATTGGCCATACCTTTAGCTGTATTTGTATCTGTATCTGTATCTGTATCTCTGTCTGTAGATGTAGCTCTAGTTATGTTTCCCGTTTCGTTGGTGTGAACCAAACACTTTTGAGATTATCTCTGGCGCGTAAATATTTTTCTTGCCCATTGACTGTGCCCATGTTTTTGAACGGTTCTTGTGGCCTCTTTTTAATAAAGTTATGAATAGCTTCTTGCCATAGCAAGGAGTGTGCAAAGGTAACACATACGGACCTGGACATGTGCCGTGTCGTCCCAAGGATTAGCTCACTGCAAGCAACAACATCCAGAGAAACTTGGCGCTGATCTCAAATAACTGAACAGCCGTCGCAATTTTCAGCCGCATGTGTCTTGTTATATATATATATCTATTGGATATATCTTGATGATCTTATCTTTAGTGGCCTGCCTCATATTGCAGTTTCCGTTTCCATGTGTGCGTTTTTTTTATGTAGTTTGAGCTACTGCTAATCTCTGTGCTATTTATTGCCTTGCATTTTGTCGTTGAGATTAGTTCATGTTATGTTTGCAGTTGCTACATCAAATGGAAAACCGCTTTAAACATTTCCTCATTTAAAGAAAAACGTGTTTGCTACTTATCTGAACTATTATTAATATTGTTTTGATTAATGTGTAAACAACGCTTAGATAATGGTATTTATTTAAGCCGAAATTGTTGCGTTTTTTTAAATTAATTAGTAATATTTGATTTTTAAATTCTTCCTTTTATTAAATGGGAAATTCCTAAAGCTTACCTTTAATTATTTTTCCTATAAATGCTTTGCTCATCTTTAATGAGATAAATAATTTTAGAATAGAAAACGAGAAGATATCATGTAACTAAAGTGTTTTCTAAAAAATTTAATAAATAATATGTATAATTATATTTGATGAAAGTGGCAAAAAGCTGTCGTATACAAAAACATCTTAAAATCAATAGAATGGCGAAACTTAAGCATAACTTATTAGTACCGATAAAACAACCCACATTTTTATAATATAATTAAATATTAATTATAAAGCGATACATAATATCTTCTTGAAAAATTACACACAGCGATCTTCCCATTAAAACTCATTTTTATTAACAATATGCATATTAAAAATACTCTTCACAAGTTGAAGCATTAAAATCGCTCTACATAATACACACACACACACACACCGCACTTGACCATAAATGCTCGCAAACTAACTCATACACACATACGCACACGCACAGTCGCTCATGTGTAAACCGCAACTTGAATTTGTATTTTATTAAATCTACTTGCATGCACACACACACACACACATAAGTTTGTTTTGCGTGTGTGTGTAATTTTTTTAATTCTTTGCATACGCCACGGCGCGAGCACTTGAAGCGATTTTAACTTAATTTTTGGAGCGTGTACAAACACATGCTCTCACACTCACACACTGGCCGGCTGTGCCCAAAAAAAGTCTGCAGACTCTCCCACTCAAAAGCACTTAATAAAGAATAAAATGCAAAAGCGAAAAAGAGCGAAAAAAAATAACGAACTGCTGTTAAGCACCGTTTTTCCATTTGACTTGATAGACAAGAGCCTGACGACGGCGGCTACGTCAACTGCGACGGCGTAACGGCATATGCCGAGTCATTCAGTTGTTGTTGGTTGCTGAAGGCGTCGCAGCGTCTTCGACGTTGCCAAACCGCAGTCAGCGGCTTGTGTAAATTATGCGTATTTAGCAGCTTGTTATTGTTGTTGTTGTTGTGGCTATTGCTGTTGGCGTCGCTGCTTTTATTTTGCATACAAAAACTGTCGGCGGCTTTTTTTTTTTTTTTTGTTGTTGTTTTGCTGTTCTTTTTGCTGTTCTTTTTCTTGTTTTGTAATTTGCGGCATGCAAATGACCTTGAATAAGCAGACGTTGGCAATCAGTTTGGCGGGGGCGCCGACAGAGAAAGAGAGACCGAATGCGAAAGAGAGCAAATGAAGTCTTGCTGAGCCCAAAAGCCATTGAGCTTTGTTTTGACTGAGAATGTTTTTATAATTAGGGTTCAAAACTGAGAGTGCTACTTGAAGCAACAGCCAAAAGTAGTTTAGAGTATCAGCTTGATTAAATGTATATATGCAACATTAAGTGAAATTAGCTAAAGTATAAACACATAGATTATATCATTTTAAGATGATTTTCACGTTTTACAATCTTTTTTACTAACTTCTGCTACCTTATTGCACTAAAAATACTACTATTTACACAAATATGCTACTTTTTCACACTTTCATGTGGCAGCTGGCGTCGCTAATGATGGTTTGTGTCTGTGCTAAAAAGTGCGCAGTATTACACTTAGCACAGTTACACCATCAAGCAGACAACAGATGGCGCCAGTAGTCGTTACAAATCAAATAACAATTTATAAATTAAAATATGGATATTTATTTATGTTTTTCAAACCATTTTAAGGTGATTGCCGGCCCGTTGTTTCACGGGTGGCTGGAACCCTCATCGGATGTGGCCTCATGGCTGAAAAAAATACGCGCCGTTCAAAGCGATGAAATCGAAGAGGCTAATTTAAGGAATTTCATCATTGCTGGCTATGTGAGCAAAAAAATAAATAATAATAATTAATGATAATTGTTGACAATTTTTTAATGATTTCTTTTTTCTTTCCTCTTTCAACAGCTGTGGTACGAGACTAAGCGGGACGTAAATGCTGACGCTGAAATTGTTGTCGATGCCCGTCCGAAAACCCCCTACGATATCAGCGACAGTTTCATGAACGGGGGAGGGGCTGCAGGCGGCGGTGGCAGTGCAACATCAACGGGTGGCAGCAGCACAGCAGCCGCTGCAGCGGCAGCAGCAGCAGCAGCAGCAACTGCAATAGCTGCGGCAGCAACATCCAACAACAACAACAATGGTTCGTTGCCCGGCGATGATCGAAGTGATCGTGATAATGGTGAGTACCCCTAACATATATCATTACATATATATATATATATATATATATATATTTATTTATTTATTAATTTCCCTATTTAAAGTCAACTAAGGTCAGTCGATATAAAAAAAGATACAATAAGTAAATAATATATTCAATTAAAACAAAATTTAATTAATATATATATATATATATATATCTGTACATTTTGACATTCTCACATCTATGTCTTACATTATAAGCCATATAGTAGATATATGCTGATATGCAAAGTTAATCAATCCATCAATTTACTCAACTATTTAAAACTCAGTCAGTTTTGAGTTTATTTTGATAAAATTTTAAATATATGCGTCTCTTTGATTGCAAAAGTGTATATCTTGCAGTCAGTCAGATCGGAGAAGTATATCATATAGCTGCCTTATCAGTCGAAAGCTAAGTTAGTTTTTTAACAACTATTTTGAATAACTATCATGTTAAAACTGAGAATAAATTTGGCTGCAATATTGCTCAAATCGGAGCACTATTTGAGTATTTATACGAATGACTTTTTTTATTCTTACAAACTCGAAAATTTTTAAATTAGTTTTATGCATTTTATCGTTGCTTGAAAATATAAATGAAATTATGCAATTGGCTTGCGCACAGTTTAAACTCAAAATTGAGCATATGAATCTTGATTAAATCAGATACAAAAAAAAAACATTATTTTGATCACGGTGGACTTTTAATGTGTAAAATGTCCACAAATGCATTTAAAATATATGCAGGCTGTGTGAAGCATATTAAATACAGCTGGCAATCAAATTAACGCCGGACAGGATCTGACACACACACACACACACACACACATGCATAGAGAGAAACAGTAGCAGTTAAGAAATGCGCGTGACAAAGCCGCTGGCACGAGCCAATCACAAAATATGATATCATCAACATGCCACATCAGCAACAGCATCAGCAGGATCAACCACTGAGGACAGCTTATGATGAGGGCTGCTGCCAAAGAGGCATTCAGTCATTCACACTCCCTTCACTTCCCTTCTCCCTTCTCCCGTAGCCTATCACCCTTTGTTTGGGTCTACCCCTCGGTAAATGGGCAATTTGTGCTCATGGGTTACGTGGTGCATGCAATCTGCGGCAATATTGGATGACAGAGCAGAGAACCGCACATGTTTTCATTTGTTATTAAAATGTTTGATAATTTCATTAGGCAAGCCAGTGAAAATAAAGCGGGCTGCAAATGATACCGATCCCGATCCCCGAACCTATCCGATCCGATCCCAAATATTTTGTGTGTGTTTCAGGCACACGCTTAATTTAATCCTAATCCAACACTGTTTGCTGTGCTGTGCTGTGTGTATGTGTGTGTGTGTGTGTGTGTGTGTGTGTGTTTGCCAACCCCGCCAGATCGGAGCGTGTTTGCTTATAAACATGTGGGATTTATGCACGTCTCATTTGCCAATTCCCATGGGTTTCCATAGATGGCTTTTCAACTTTTTCCGCTTTTATCACGCGTTGAAATCTGTTTTTATGTTTTTCAAAAATTGCTTTAAGCCAGCTTTAAATTTGAATATGTAATGAATATTACCATATGTTTTTCATATTTATAAGCAAGCCATGATTATCCACAACTCCCTCCGCCTCACTCAACTTGTGCTCGTTGCTTTTCAATTAAAGTTTTCCCATAGAGTCCACCTGTGTATAAAAAACGGACTCCTGACTTTTTAACGTATTTCGATGCCAGTTTTCCTCCGTCACCAGTCCAGTCACGGTTTGTTAAACACTCGAACTATGCTCGGCAAAAGACAACGCATGTCCTTAACTAACTTTGAGTGCCAGATGGGCGAGCGAGTTGCAAGAATAAGTTGCACCGATCCTTGTGCAACAAAACAGGGTTGAAATGCTAAGCATCGTTGAGTTGAAGGGGGGTTTTGTGTCTCTAAGATTGACCGTTACATTTGCGGGACATGAGGAATTCTTTATAAATTTGAATAATAAAATGGAAGCTGAAAACGGAAGAAAACTTTTATAAATGAAACATTTAAGTAAACAATTTAAATTTATTTTAAATTTTTATATTTTTACACTTCCTATGAGTGCATTTGAAACATTAATCAGAAGATCAATTATTAATTATTTAATTTTAAATATAAAAAAGAATTCTATAAAACCCAAGCACATATAAAATATTGAAATATCATCGAAAATTGATGATGAGTAGATTATGAAATCTATATTTGCTTATAAAAAGCGCGCAAAATGCTGGCAAAAAGAAAAACATGTAATAAAAAAAAGAACGCAATTAAAACTTGGCCAACATCAGCTATAAGCCAAATGCCCAACTGTTACACAGTTCGCATTGCTTACCTGTTCAAGCAATGAAATGACAAAAAAAAAACAACAACAACAACAACAATAATACACACAACTGTGGCACCTCATCAGGCCTGCAGCTAGTTGGAAAGCAAACAATAATAGGAGTCTAAGGCTAAACTAAGGCGCGCGCGGTGCGACTTCAATCGACCAATCAGAGATTAACAATTGAATGCTCGAAGTACGAGCTGATTTCAGGGAGCACACGCCAAGAGCACAACACCAACACCAAGACCAAGCCCAAAAATCAAATCTGAACTATACACACACATATATATTTATATAGATATATATATATATATATATTTATTCAGTGTGACATTGTCGCCAACAAAGCTGATAGATGATTAATGAGCTGGCATGTTATGTCGAGTTACCAAAAACTACAGAGAAAAGATACAAGAAATAAAACATATCAATCCGAAGTTTGCATACTCTTGCAGAAATAATATATATATCTATGTATAGGATATAGTAAAATGTGAGCTTCTTTTTTTATATATTTTAAGAGAGTTTTAACGTTGTTCATACACTGCTATGGCAGCTATATGATATAGTGCTTCGATCCGATTGACTTCTACATATATGCATACTCAGCCAAAAAATAGTATGTATTTAAAAATTCGGCAGGATAACTTTGAAACTGGAGGAGTTCTCATAGTTGGTAAATTGTAAATTGATGGATGGGTAAATTTGGCTCTATCCACTCAATCTGAAACTAATAAACACCAAGCGTCTCCATCAATATTTTACACACTAAACAACAAACCCGAAAAACTCTTTGCAAGCGTATTGTGAAAAAAAACAGTAAAAAAACACAAAACCCGAAACTAAAAATTAAAAATAAAAAAATTTGGCTTCTTCTTTTTGCTAAATGATCATCGTGTGTCAATTTGGGCATCATTAGGAGTGTTGTTGTTGTGTTTTTCATTTTTTAACCAAGCCAAACCCTTTTTTAATTTATCTTTTTATTTTTTTTCTTTGGCCGGCTGCCAAATCGATTAGCAGGCGGATCTAACTTTGATATTTGCCACAGTAGTTGTAAGGTGTAAATAATTCAATCAATCATTTGTCAACAGTTTCTGGCTTCCGTTTAGGATTGAGCTGAGCGTATGCGATTCAGGGTCAGGCACTCGATACAGTCATGAAATTCCTCCCTCCCCTCCGCCAACTGGTATCCCCCCTCTGCTCTTAGCAACTTGCATCCTGATCGCAGCGACTACTTTGCGAGAGAAAATAGAAAACACGCCTCCATTGAATTGTCAGCCAGTCGAGCTCCGAGGAGTAAATCAATCGACAATCTACCAGGTGCAAGGTGGATATTGCTGCGACAGCTGCGACTGGTGAAAGGCGTGAAAGGATTGAGCAGCATATGTGCAGCCAAAATCCCAATTGATGGGAGCTGTACATTGGCGGGGGGAGGGAGAGGGAAGTGATGTTATTTCAATTGATAAGAAATTGATGTGAGTTGCGGGAATTTGATAGATTAGCCAAGAATTTTATACAGAAGTGGGGAGATTTTCAGCCTTAATTGCATGCTTACAAAAGTAATCAGAAGTGTGAGTCACAAATAGTTGAGCCATGTTTGATTTTAATAAATGGAAAGTTGGATGATTAAATGGATGATGTAGATTCTAGACAAGTAATAGAAAAAGAATCTATTTAAAATATTTGACTTATTTTAAAGTGTTTGTTTTGCATCTTTAAGTAAAATTCTGTTTAAAAGATATATAAAATCAAAATGATAATTTAAATAGATGCATATATTCCAAAGACTTAAGATATTGCAATCAAAATGTATTTATTTTTGACTATTTATGAGGTATATTTTTGTATATATTTGTATAATTTTTTTTGGTTTCCTGACTTATAGGGATTTCTAAAGACCAATTAAATAATTTGAGATATGCAAAGAAATTAAAACTTTGATTAATCCAATTAAAAATAGCTTTATATTTCAGTTATTTGCTTATGTTGCAAATTTAATATTTTCTGCAGACCAATTTGGTGGCTTGAAAAAGTGCAGCGGATTTAAAGCTTATAATATAATATTGTATATTTAATATAAATATTCAAATTTAGAATAAAATACTATAACAACTAGAAAAGGTCACTTTACAATCTTTAGCTGGGACAACATCAACATCTAACTCATTTTCTCAGGCTGCTTATCTGTGGGCCAGCTGACGTTGAGCCTGCCTAATAGAGGAGTAGGCCCTTTCCAGATCCCACGCCTCGTAAACTTGACCATAAGGCAGACGTTGACTTGACGTGGGAATCTTTAGCCGGGAGACGAAGTTGGGTGAATTTTAAGTTGCTGCTCTGCCCCGTCCCGCTCCTCACACTGAGCATATCGCACATATTGCGCTGAATGGAAATTAACTTTTGACCCGAAACATAGAAAACAAACTCGACCTGCAATTATTGAGTCGCACACAGAAGCATATGCATCAAGCCACCCCTGTTGGAGGAGGGGTGTCAGTGCCTTGAGAGGCAACACCTGTGTGTTCTCTGTGTGTGCCTCACTTGCAGTGCTCAGCTCAGGTGCTATATGACTTTGGTAACGAAATCAGTCCAACGGAACCGAGGCAAACCGCTAAAAACCCAGCGAACCCTGGCTAGATGTGTTGCATGCATAATCTTTACTGGTCACTGTCATCCCCTAGGCTGCATTCCTTGTTGCACTTGGCTCACCTGGGTGGTTGACCAAGTTCACGACGCACACAGCTCGTCCAAAGTCGTCCGTAATTTCCCCTCGGAATTGTCATTGGGCTTTGTGTGTTTGCCACCAGGACCTCTCAGCCAGGACCTTTGCTCTATATACCTGCATGTGTGTGCGTGCATTTGTGTGTGTGTGTGTGTGTGTTAAGGGGGTGCTTTACTTTCATTTCGGCAACAATTATCTATTCAACGTCAACGACAACAGCAAAACCCTATATAAGATAGATATGTATTTGTATTGGGTGCACACACGATTTTTTGGTCGCTTGCTACCAATTTTGTGTTAAGTGTTTGCGTGTTTACTTCCGTGTGTGTGTTGGTGTGTGTGTGTGTGTTGGTCATAAGCCAGTGCGTTCGTCCGTCTGTGCCGGGCAAGTCCTTCCGCAGATTGTTAACGGGGCAAATAAAACATTAGCTTCGACGGCATTAAGCGACACACTTGTTCCTCAAACGCGAAACCGAACGGTTGTGTCAAGTGCTATCTAAAAAACTAAAAGTTATAAAACATTTACCACATACAACATCATCTCGAATTTACTAACTAAGCTGAACAGCAGAAGTATCAACTAAAGTGTGAGTGTTGAGTGCTAAAAACTCTAAATAAAAATTAAAAATAAATAAATACAAAATAATCTATTAAATTTGACTACTAAGACTTAAAATAAGAAATATATTTTATGAATATAATCTCCAAAATAAAATGTTCAATATTATTTGTTGGATATATATTTTTATAAATATAATCTTCAAGATAAAATAAATTATAAGTTATTATCAAGGCAGATAAAGTCGAATTAAAAATTAGCTAAATATAATAATTTATTCATCTATACATCAACAAATATTATTTATATTTTTAAATTGCTCTTCAAGTTTGCAATAAATTTAATATTTTTGTCATCTATATTTGCAGGCTTTTACAGCGGAGACGAGAAGAAAGGGGACAACGATTTTACGGACGACGAAAACGGTTTCGATATACGCTGTGAGGTGTGTGATAATGTTTATACGGATTTAGAACGGTAAGCGAGCGAGGCCAATTGGCAATTATTATTAATATTATATAACGATCTCGTAACGCACAACAACTTGGGCATATTTTGTGTTTTCGGGGCTCGTCGGAGAATGTCCACCAAATTGCTTTGGCATTTAAAAGCGCCGCCAAGAGCCACAATAATCTAAATCAAATTTGATTTCAAAAACAAGTGGGAAAAAAAAACAAAAACAGAAAACAACCTATAAATGTTAAAACTGAAAACAAGCTGCCAATTAGCTTCCAACTTACCCATAGAATTATGGGTAAGGCGCATTGCCAAACTTTTGACTCGAGGCATAATAAAAAATAGACCCAAACAGCAGCAGCAGCAGCAGCTGAGAAAAAACTATTCCCAATTGTTGCTAAACGCTTTTGCCGAATGTCGGCGATCTTAATTAAAAGTTGATAGCGATAATACCTATTTAGTGTGGCCAATAAAATCGCCATTAAACAACAACAACAACAACTACTACAACAACAAAAATACTTCAGACAGTTTGAAAGTGAGAGTTGCCAACTCAAATGAAATGCTTACAAAATTTATTTATTTATTTGTTGTTTTTTAAACCAAACGATTAAAATAAAGTAATTTTATGCTTGTTTTGCAAAAGTGATTGAATTAATGTCCAATAAATTCAGTTCACATAAAAAACGATTGAGATGATAGGAAAACAGTCAATTTTTTGTACATTTGTACATTATAACTTAATCAAACTATATAGCTATAAAATATAACTAGTAACTCAATGTTTAATTATATGTTTTGTTTAAGTAGTTTAGATTAAGATAGCAAATCATAAATTATTTGAAATCATTTTCAAAGTGTTCAATTTGAATCATGATAACATTTAAGGTACTTAGTAATTGACTGCCAACAACATTTAATGCAAAACTATTGTATAATATTTACAAATGTTTTGCATTGTAAATAAGTCGAGTAACATTTGCAGTAAGAGCAACATGAAAATGACATTTCTCTCCTCCTCAATTGTTTATAGCCTTTTGTGTGTTTTGTTTGCTGTTCAAGTGCTAAAAAGCGCTTTGATTTCATTCAGCGATGGTTTGGGAATTTGTTAGGCCAGTCAGTAAGTGGGTGGCTAGTAACACTTATCAGTGTGTGTGTGTATGTGTGTGCCGGTGTGTGCCGGTGTGTGTGTGATTTATTGAATTTTAGATGAGCAAAAAAGTACTGAAAGGAGAAGCTATGCGAGCAACCTTTCGCTCCCCTCTTTCCCACTCTTTGGGTGATGTCTGCGTGTCGCTGAGTCCGTTAGGCATTGCAATTTATCTGATGTTGAACATGCATATTTTGTTGCTATTGTTATTGTTGTAGTTACTTGTTGTTGCTGTTGTTGTTGTTGTAAGCAAACAAACGCCCACACTTCAAACGCACAAGAGGCAACTGGCCCAGTCAACTCTTCCATGTCGATGACAAAAATCACAACTACAAATGCCAACAAGAGTACTTTATAGACTAGCAGATACCCAGTGAATAGCTCTAAAATATATTCTTATTAAATGCACTTCTAATTTTTGTGTTATTTGTGCTGTTTTCCTATGCAAAAAATTAAAGTCACTAAAAATATAAATATGAAAAACTAATTATCAGACATATCTGGAATAAATACAGATATGTTTAATTTTCATTTGTAGGAATTTTTATGAAACTACAGGGTATATACAATAGGCAAAAAAACAAACAACAAAAGAAATATTTATATGCTAAAAATGTGTCCGCCTTTTGTCGACGATTGCTCCTCCCACGCGTGCGCTGCTCGCTGATAATCATCGCACTCAATGTGTCTATTTGTGTGTGTCTGTTTGTGTGTGTGTGCTCCACAATCAAGGACAACAGCAGGACAGACAGACATGTCACTGGAGGACACTCATTGGCCGCAGCTGTTGCAGGACGCGATCGCTTATCAGCAGCTGGCATATTAAATATTGAACATCATTTGACTAATTGACGCCAGGGAGCGCTCACCAGGCTAAAGGGGGTTGGGTAAAGGGGGCGGTGGTTGGTGGGGGGAAGTGTGGGCGTTGCCCATAGTTGAACAACAAACAAAAGAAGCAGCGCCGTTGGAGGCGTGTGAACTGTGGCACATGACGCTGATTCGAGGCGCGCGATTGTTGCCACAAAATGCTAATTTCATTTGCTGATGACAGCAACATCGATAAGAAAACGCCTATATCCCAAATAAATCTAACAAAAAACCAAAAGAGAATATCCTTAATAATAACACTATTAATATTTATTTAACTATTCTTTCACCACTTCCAGCTTGGATGATCATTTAGTGGGCGCCCATCATTTCAAGCGCGGAGAATTCCCCTGCGAGCTTTGTGTCCAGCGCTTCAGCCATCGTCCACTGCTCATCAAGCACGGAGCCATCGCCCATAATAATATACGCAAATATTCCTGCGAGAACTGTTCCAAGGTAAGTGAAGAAATCACACATCAAATACAAATAGAAAAGATCAAAGGGGAAATTGTTCAGAAATTTTGCTTTGGTTTGTAAGTTTGAAAAGAATTTTTGAATTTGATATAAGTCAAAAAAATATATAGAAAAGAGTCAGATGGAAAGATCGCTTCAGAGTTTAACTATGGATAATTTTGACTTACATTATATAAAAAGAGAAACAAGGCTCTTTCTCTATTTATTCAAACAATTTGAAATCCTTTTACAAATTCCTTAAATATGAATTAGGTATTTTTAAATTAAAAAAGTAGATTAAAATTTAATCAATTCTTCAGCTATTTTTGCCTTAATTTTAAATGACAAACTAAGGCTGAATCAAAATGTGGCCAAGGTGTGAGATCAGAACTGGTAGTTGCGGCCAAACTATCAGATCATTAATTATTGTATCAGCTCTTGTGGCATGTGGCATGTGGTATGTGGTACACAACTAAAGACTTTTGATTTCAAGCAGATCAATAGCCGCGGGCTGCTTAGTTGTTAACTTGGCCTGAAAAAACCTCTTTCGGTTGCTTGTCTTCTGCTTCCCCCTCCACCCCATCTAACCCCTTCTCCACCCACAATCAGTGCTGCTGTCGCACGCGCTGGGTTTAATATGAAATCAGGGCGTGGACTCATCCAAAACACTTAAGCGATCATTTGAACAAACGCTCTTGAGAAATGAACAAACTTTGTTGTTGTTGTTGTTGTTATTGTTGTTCTTATTGTTGTTGTTGTTGACTTTTTGTTGTACATCTTCGCGTTGCATTTGAATGGCAATGTATGAGTTAGTAGAAATAGTATTGGGAGAGCTTTTTCAAGTCAATCCATCGCATTTGATTCGATTCGATTCGATTCGTTTCGATTCGTTTCATGCCTAGCACTTCGTCATTGTCATCGACTCCAACTCCAACTCCAACTCCGAGATCGACATCGACATCGACATCTCTTGCAAAGATGTTTTAATGGCATGTTGATTACAATCTTGTGGTCTTCAGCTACCAATCCAGTGAGCCTGCCCCAGCCCCAAGACCAAGACCAAGCCTAACTCAAGCTTTTTCTTTTTGGATTTTCCCTTTTTGTTTTTTTCCATATACCACGCACCCAATGAAAAGGGTGACATGAAATTGGGCAAATCCATGACACGAATTGAAGAGTATATCTTTTATTTAATAAAGTTAAATTTTCGATCAAGATCATTTTTATTATGTGTACAGCTTACGTATAATAAAAGTTATTTTCACTCAAAATTAGTAATTGATAAATGTAGAATTTAGGAGTATATTTTCGAAGTTCTTACTGGGTATCTGCCCGTGTTGCACACTTGACTCGATCAATGCTCCTAACATGCTTTTTCATTTCCAACGGTATTTCAATCGGCCTGCCCCGCGATGCAATACAGTTAGTTTACTTAGCGCTCTGTAATTGTTTCGGTGGCATGTAAGTAGCACGCATTGTGGTAGAGCCGAGGGACGCCAGCCCTACAGCCTATCCCCTGCCCCCGCCCGTAACCCGCACCTCCTCTATCCAGAGAGCGACATAAACGGGAGCCACACTGGGGCTAAACAAATGATGATCGATCTTGTGGGGCACTCGGCAACGGGCAGTGCTACATAAAAGGCCAATACTTTCGCTGGGCCTTCAGGTCCAGCATTGACAGGCCCCAAACGATAGAAAAAAAATAACTACACACACACACAGGCAGAGACACACACATATGTACAGACTGGGGGTATCTGCAGCTGTCAGCTTTGTTTGTTTTAAGCAGGCGGCTTAAAGCGTTACAAAAGGGATTTGCCACGGATCCAACATGTTTTCAATTTGCGCTTAGCTGCACTTCACATTTGAAGGCGACACGGAGTCACAATTGAACAGCCACCAAATGGGCATCGCAACTGAATTGGAAACTACTTATCTGACCGACTTCCTGGACTTTAACGAATCTACTGCTCTATATATGTATCTTACAGTAAGTGGAAACTATAGACTAGATCGGAGCTGAATATCGATAGCCAGTTGTGTGAATTAAGCTAATCTAGTTAAGGGAATATATCTGCCATAGGGTTTTTAGCTGATTCGAAAACTAAATTCATTAGTTCTTAGCTTGTTCAAAATTTGTATGTTTTCTTTGCAAGTCTAAAACTGAATTGAACTAACTTAATTAGTTGTTCAATTTTATGCAGTCTTTCAATATTTTGTGAAACACTTCTAAGTCCAAAGTTAAATTTAACTATCTTCATTAATTCTTAACTTTCTTTTTTCAGTTTGTTTTTGCTTATTTTGTGAAACACTTCTTCAGCTTTCAAAATCTCAAACTGCTGGTGACTTTTGAACTAACTCAATTTACATTCGAGCTAGTTGACATGAACTGCCCAGCAGCTGATATTCATAGCTCGATTTATAACTACTGCAAATACCATTAAATTTGATGATGTTGGCCAGTTTACTTTTGCAACTGCAACTGCAACTGCAACAGCCAGTAAAAGTCAGTAGCCACAGGAACTGCCTGCAGATGTGGCAGTCGTAATTTCAACGTAATTAGTATTTTGCTGTTTGTGAAATGAATTTCTTGTTGGGTTTAGCAGCTGAAACTTGTGGCTGCTTTTAACCAGTTTACAGAGCACACACACCACACACACACCACACACACACACACAACCCGTCTGCATCAGATCTACCCAGCAATCTTCTTTCATTGCCCTACTCCAGACGCCTTTGGGGCTGACCCCACGTACGCTTCTAACGCCACACGGCAACAACTGCAACAACAACAACAACAACAACAACTGGCTCACATCCCAGACAATCGCATTCCAAAGGCGAACCTTTTGCCAAAGCAGCCAGAGCCAGAGCCAAATCCAAAGCAAAGAGACGCAGATCTTTGTTGCCGTTGCCTGCATGCCACAACACCTACACTAAAAAAAAGCCATGAGTCTTCAGCTTCAGCTGTAGACTGTTGTTGTAACACCAAAGTTGTTGTTGTTGTTGTTGTTGTCGTTGTCTTTTGTGGCCGTTTTTCGCCTTTTTGGAGAGGTAGTTGAATCTAATCCATTTGATGTAGTTTTAGCACGAGCTATTCTTGTGTGTGTCGCACCGTTTGTCTTCGCGTCTCTTTCCCTCTCTCTACCTCTTGGCATATCTCACTCTCTCTCTCTCTCTCTCTCTCTGGGGCTCTCTCTGTTGACTGGCGATAGACAAAAAAGGCTGACTCGATCATCGTTTGATATGAATTCGTAGCGCATTATGACAGCATGATTAGGCATAACAGTTTCGTAAAAGGCAGCGCGGGTGGAGGCTGACCGAAATCAAGTTTGAAGTGGGTACTCAAACTGGTACCTAACCGACACCCCTTTCTTCCTCTCTCCGCTCCTAGCATTGACTTGTCTTTGGCGATGCCTGGCCCAAAATGAATGGCTCGATCTGTCATTGCGTTAGCCCCCCAAAAACACAAAGCTTTAGCTGTGAATTTAACTAGGGTTGCAGGCAGTGTAAGATCAGGCAGTGACGAGAGGATTTACCAGAAATATGTGATTTTTGTTAGGAATTTTCTTAATTCCATTACAACATTTTACCGTTTTGTGTTGAGTCAAAAATTAACTGTTTTATTCTGAGTAAATAGTTTCATTTTACACCAATTGAATTTTAGAAAAATCGTCTTCTTTTCGGTGTCTGTTTTAAATGCTTGTTGGTATAAATTATGTAAAAGAAAATTTAATTTTTTTTTGAGTTTACATATTTTATAATATTAGCAGATTGGCTAAAAACCTTCACAACTTTAATTTACCACAGTTTTGAAGTCAAAAGTCATCTAATTTGTTAATTTGAGTATCAAAGATTAATTTTTAATTTTTAATGATTTTGGTAAACTTTGAACAGAAATTTTTACATTCATAATTTAGGAGTAATTTTCGAGTATTTTTTTATTTAGGAAAGTATGTTTTTTTTAACATATTTTTCATTTCATCTTAAAAGTTTTAGCTTAACAGACAACATTTAAAGAGTTCATAAGGATTTCAAATCATAATTTAATATTCAAACAAAGTTAGAAATGCTAAAAATTTCAGTATCACAGTTCACTTCACAGTCACAGTCACAGTTTGGAGTGAAGCATGTGACGCATTGCTGGCTTAAACAAATATTGACATGGCTTGTAGTAGCCAGCTTAAGGGGGGAATGAGGGCGTCACAGAGCAGGGGTAGGAGGAGAGAGGGGGCAGTGGCAACTCGGGGATGGTCAGGCTTATGACAATTGTAGCAATTGATGTTAATAATTGACGAAGGTGTTGCTGCCGCTGCTGTTAGTGGGTGTTGCTGCTGTAGTTGTTGTTGTTGTTGTTGTAGTGATTTTTGTTGTTGTTGTTGTTACCTTTGCGTAATCTTATAGAGCGTTGAGCATTGTCTAGGCAGCTTCGCATAGATCCGTTTAGGGGCCAGCAGGCATGATGATTGATTAATTTCAGTTTCATTTCATTTGGCACTGGAAACAGAGCAACCATATTTCTTTCCTCTTCTATTTGTTTTTTTTTTAAGGTAGTTCGCTCTCTTTCTGAATAAATATAGTTTATTCAAATAAATGTACTCATTTTTTCTCGTTTCTTGTTTTTTGCGCAGGTATTCTGTGACCCATCGAATTTACAGCGCCATATTCGCGCCTTTCACGTCGGCGCTCGCAGTCATCCGTGTCCGGAGTGCGGTAAAACATTTGCCACATCGTCGGGGCTGAAGCAGCATCAGC
Organism: Drosophila dives; assembly: GCA_035042365.1. Lineage (NCBI taxonomy): Eukaryota > Metazoa > Arthropoda > Insecta > Diptera > Drosophilidae > Drosophila > Drosophila dives. The sequence goes on along the minus strand of JAWNLJ010000180.1, from coordinate 3,441,421 downwards.
ACATCCACTCCTCGGTCAAGCCGTTCGCCTGCGAAGTGTGCTTCAAGGCGTATACGCAATTCTCCAATCTGTGCCGCCACAAGCGGATGCACGCCGACTGTCGCATGCAGATCAAGTGCAAGAAGTGCAACACCAGCTTCAGCACGGTCACCTCGCTCTCCAAGCACAAGAAGTTCTGCGACACCTCCGACAGTTTTCGCAGCCAGCAGCAGAGTCGCCTGCAACACGCCCACGGCCACGCCCACGATCGCCACCACCACCAGCATCATCAGCAGCAGCAGCAACTCTCGCAGCACTCGCAACACACGCAGCCGCCGTCACTTTTGTTGCCACCCGGTGCCCATCAGCGACTTGCCGCCGAAACATCGAACTCGGCAATGACCACGCCACCAAATAACATTTTCATGATGCATCCGCCGTTCTTTGCGGGCTTCCCCAATTACGGGCTGCACGGCATGTTTCCCGGCTTCCAGCAGGCTGGCAACTTTCCGCTCTCGCACATCTTTCCCAACTCGCAGCTGGGCGACATGAGTCGCAGCATGCCGCCAATTGTGTCCCCAACAGCCGCATTCCAGCAGCAGCTGCAGTCTGCGATGAGCTTGAAAGCCGAATCGCCACGCTTGAAACGCGCCTCCAGCACACCAGAGCACAAGCCCATCAAGTCGGAGCTGCATCCCTCCGACGAGGAGTCCAATTCGCAGAACTACGAGGAGCTCCAGCTGAAGTCGAGCAAGTTGCAGCAGGCGTCGGGCAAGGTGAAGCGGGAACTCAAATCGGAGGCGAGCTGCTCCCAGCAAGCCGACGACGACAGCGATCACAATAACAGCGACAATGACAACGATAACGATAACGATAATGATCGGGTAAGTTTTCCACATTCAAATGAAACACTCAAAAATATTTTTTATTTATGTATAAATATATTTAATATACATACAAATATATTTTATATAGATAAAAAATATTTATTAAAGCGATAAATTGTAATAAAAATCAATTTGGCACATTTTAGATTCCCTAAACTAAACTCCAATCTTTATTTTTTACCTTACAGAAATCCATTGACATTGTGAGCACTCCGCCGCCAGCGGATACGCAAATGAAACCCGAAGCAGATGCCGTGGATGTGGACAAGAGCAGCGCAGAGCTGCCGCTGGATCTGTCCATCAGTCGCAAGCGACGTAGTTCGCTGTGCGCCACCTCGACGCCTCCCCCGCTCTCCATATCGCTGTCCAGTCGTGAGCCAACGCCCGACCTGGATGAGGATGAGGAGGAGGAGGAGGACGAAGTGGAACTGCTGGCGCCGCCGGCAAAGCAACCCAAGCATAGCTCCGGCGAGTCGAGCACCTCCCGTCAGTCGTACAAGGGCAGCAGTCCGGTGCCGAGTGCCAGTGCCTCCCCCGGACCCACACCCTCCCCATCGCCACCCATCAGCACTGGCGGCGAATTGAGCAGCATGTCGGAGAGTGCCGCTGCCAATGCCACAGCAACAGCATCGGCAGCTGCCGCAGCTGCAGCAGCAGCGGCCGCCTCTGCGATGGCCTGTCCCCGGCAACTGCACCCGCAGCTGCTGCTGGAGGAGCTCTACCGTTCGCGATTCCCAACGCAGCCGTTTCATTTTTTAGGCCAAATGGGCGGACGGCCAGGTTTTGAGTCACTTAAGTCGCCAGCGATGGGTGCCGCACATGCGCCCATCAGCGGCGGCGGCTCGCGTCATCTGCCGTTTCCGCCCGAGCATAATTTCCACGAGGCACTCCGAGCTGCTGGCTTGGCGGCGGCCGCCGTCCGTCCGCCCACAGCCTGCAATGCCAGTGGCAAGCTCAAGGATCGCTACACGTGCAAGTTCTGTGGCAAGGTGTTTCCCCGATCCGCAAACTTAACACGGCATTTGCGCACCCACACCGGGGAGCAGCCCTACACGTGCAAGTACTGCGATCGAGCCTTCAGCATCTCCTCGAATCTGCAGCGACATGTGCGCAACATCCACAACAAGGAGCGACCCTTCCGCTGCCACATGTGCGATCGCTGCTTTGGCCAGCAAACGAATCTCGATCGGCATCTGAAGAAGCACGAGGCTGATGCTGGCGGCTTCGAGTACAACGATTCGCCCAGTTCGAATGAGGCAAACGATCGCGACGAGGCCTGCTTCGATGACATCCGATCCTTCATGAAACGAGTCTACACCCCGACCAGCCTGGGTGGGGCGGATGGGGACACGGAGGAGTATGCGGGCAGTGATGATCAGTTGTCCGTTTCCACGCGTCAGTCTGCCAACTATGACAAGGAGCTGCTCTCAAACGGCAACATCAACAACAACAACAATAGCAACAATAACAACAACAACAACAACAACAACAATAGCGAAAGCAGCAGCAACAATCATACTTTAAACACATCGGAAACAATTGCCGTCAGCACCTAAAGCATTTCTACTTTAGAATTCCCAACTGCTGTTTTGCTGAATTTCTTAATAAACAAAAAACAGAAAAACAAAAATAAATAAGAAAACCCTAAAAAAATTACTTTAAAAACTTTACTTAAGCGTGCCTCCGAGAGGGAAACCTATCTTATAAGTAGTTCGCATTTTTCCTTCTAGATATTTAACTATGTAACAACAAAAAAAAATAATAAAGAATCATATAAAAACAATAAAGAAAACCAAAAAAAAAAAAAAAATACTAATTGTAGCTATGCAATCAATGGAAAAAGATGGTGAAGTAAGCAAAAAACATCAAAATAAAATACAATTATCAAAAAAAAGAAAACACAAAATAAAAATCTTATAAAATGTTTCAATCGATGATATTAAAATGTAAAACTTTTCTGTAATCTTTGTAACTATGTACACAAGAACAACAACAACCACAACACACACACACACATACAACACACACTTAATTGTAAACTATGCTTATTAAAAAAACCACTTTATATAAATTGAACTTATTCTAGTTAACTTAAATTCTAAGTTTTAGTTATGTGCTGTAAATTAATTGGATGTAAATATGAATAAGTAAAGTTAAAGCACTTTTGTCGAGTGGATATTTTGAATGCGATGCTATAGTATATATATATATATATATATATACTTATATAGGCTATATAAATCTATATGTACGATGAGCATGGTAAATGCGGTACGAATAAGCTTAAATATGTTTAATACTAATTATTGCAATTCTCAATACAAATTTTATAACATTTACTTAACGTTTACTATATATATATGTATATATATATATGTATTGGTATATGTATATGGAGGAAACTGAAAGATCGTTACGGATATATTGAAAAATCAATAAATAAAACAATCACATAAAATTAAATGCTTTTACTTTAACTAATTCACAAAAATTGGTAGTTATAAATTTATTAATTTATTAAATTATAATCTGACCAAAAAACTAAAATATTTCTACAACAATTTCTAAGGTGGCTGCAAATTGTTCAATCTTTGTTGATTTGTAACAAATAACTTAATTGAAGCAGTTTCGTAATTTCTTTCTTTTTTTATTTATACCCAAAAACAAAAGGTGGCTATAACCACATGGCCCAAGCACTTTGCAATCATAATAAAGCCATTAAAAAGCTCATCTACTCTAAATGAGCGCATAAAAGAAGACTTTATACACCCATCAATCCTGGCAGCGCCCAAACATCATTTCGAACGCATTTGCCTACGAAGTTTGCCTTTATTATTAATCATTCGCACAAAAAACCAAGAGAAAAAAATAAAAAAAAACAGAAGTTAAAGCAAAAGAAATAACCTGATACTTATAGCTTTTTAATATACACAGCAACAACCAAAATCAAAAACCAAAAAAAAAGAATAACAAAAAATAAACCAAAAACCAAACCCTAAGCATTCATTCATCCAAGTATCTATCTATCTTCGTATCTATCCATCCATCCATCCATCCATCCATCTGCTCTGAATGCAAGGCGTGATCGGCAAAGCGAGTTAATTACCCTTCCGGTTTAGAGTGTGTTACGCCTTCGGCGAAATGCGGTTAAAACTATGAGCTACCAATACTTTTCATTTTTTTCTGGTTTTTTTTTTGTTTTGTTTCTTATTTTTGCCTTTTGTCTTTATTGCCTTTTATTTGGGGCTGCTTTGTAGTTTTTTTTAACTGAATGTTAAATTGTATTAGTCTGGCGCTCTATTGGCATCAATCATTTTTTTTCTTTATTTCTGTTTTTGCCATTTTTGGCAAAGTTTCAACCTGTGCGCTTAAGCAGTGCACTATAGTAGAGTACACTGCAAAAAAGAGGATACAAACATAATTTTTATATTAATTGCTGGTAGATAGAAATAAAAATATAAATACAAATACATATTCAAGTTATCCAAATGTGGTAAAATAAAATAGCATTTTTAAATATAAAGACATAACTTGAAAAACTTTATTAAATAATAGTAAAAGTGCGATAGTCGAGAGCGCTCGAATAAGTGATACTCAGAACCAAGCTGATTAAGAAATACATTTTTTCAGGCTCAGATATTAATTTATTTGCATTTTAATTTGCCTTTAAATGCCTTTTCATAACAATAATGTAAATTTTCTTGTGCTTCTATATCACACAAAGGTCCACTCAAAAATTGGAGGACAGCGTAGAACAGGCGAAGAACATACTTTAAATACTCACCGAAGTCATATAGACAAGAAACACACCCAGTTATATCAAAAGGGATTAATCAAAAGTGGAATCTTCGGATTTTATGGCAATAAGTAGAAATCCTCAAAACCCATTACATTCGCCTTAGCCAGAAGATGTTGCACTTTCCTAGGGAGCTTCATGTTTTGCTCGGATACGATACAAATTCTTGAATTCGTTTTAGAATCTGGATAGGTGAAGGATCTATAGGCTCTGAAGGTAGCTTAAAGTAGATCGAATTGCAATAAGGCTCTTAATAATAATAATAAGTAATAATAATAATCAATACAAAATAGATTTCTATCAAAGCTTTACTTATCGATAACATATAATAAACTTGTTCAAATTCTCTAGCCCTGATCCAGAATACGTGATCGGACATGTTTCCTTTTGCCTTTTACATAGTTTTTTATAACTCCATTTGGCCTATTTCTACATTTAAATTAGTTAAGAAGATAACATAAAAAAAAAAAATAAAGATTTGTGCAACAACTAGTTTTCTTGGCTGGCTTAACTAATCGGTCTCTTACAAAATGTTTTGAGCAGAGATTTTTAGATGTTTTATTTTCTGTGTAGCAGACAAAACACAGAGTGGTACAAAAGCAGCGCACCGCACCGCACCGCACCGCACCCCTTGGAGTGGAGAGACCGTTACTTGCCGCCACACAATAGATCAGTCAAATAGTATTTGCGGTTGGGTCACTTTCGATTATGCGAAATACATTTGGCAGTTGGTAGCCAAAATAATAATCTTCGGCTCTGGCCACAATTGGCTCGACTTCGACATAGACACTGACTTCGACTCCCTGCGCCGCCTGGTCTCCTCTTCTCTTCTCTATTCCATACCTCTCCCCTTCTCTTTTCTCCACATCTTTGTGTTTGGTGGTGGTGGCGCATGGCTTGGCCCTGACCACAGCCAACTTCCACAATTGTGTGCCACAAATTTGAACGCAAAACTGGCCAAATTATGTTAAATTTGTGTAGAAAACAGTAGATAATTGGTAATTGCCTTCATTCCACCGAGACCCCCTCCCCTCCCCTCCCCCGTAAACGCCCCCTCCACCACCCTGCAAAGCATAAACACCTAACAGAATCCAGATGAATATTAGTCGGTTAATCTGGTTTTTTATTTTGGTTTTTGCTGTTGTGTGGCCTTTGGGCGTTAATTGAAGAAGGCATAATTTGAGGCTGGAAATATTTGTGTTGTGCTGTTTAGTAATATGTTGGCCAATTATTCGATTGCTTTTGAGTTGGTCAATGGCACTTTGGCCTGAACTCTTGCAATCATATGTAGCTACCAATTTTTGCTTAAGGTCTTAATAACTGGATGCAGAGCAAAGAATTAATACCATGCGGCGGCTTACGTAATCTGGTGAATCATGACATCAAATATTTTACAACAAACTTCAAGTATTACGAGCTTAAGCAAAATCATTGGAATTTGATGAATAGATTAAATTAAATATATATATATATATATATATATATATAGTAGTAATTGCCATAAAGATGTCGAATGAATGAAAGAAGAAATATTTTGCATAAGCAAACAAATTATTTTTCACTTAACTCAATCAATTTTTAATAACTTCGACAACCTTACATTTGGTATAAAAATAATATAAATTCTATTAAACAGCAATTTTATGTCACTATAAAAAATGTGATTATTTTATATACTAGCTGTGTGGTTGTTTATAGTTTTTATGGTCCGTAATAAAATTATTTGCATATGATGTCAGCCCAAGCAAACTGGGTACAAAACAATTTAGATCACAATTTTCAAAAGACATTTAAAAATAAATTAGTCTTTCAGGACTGGTTTAAGCTTCCAACTGACAGAATTTTGTCTGTTTATTTTGACTGTTTAAATAGGATTTAAATGGTAACAATTGGACATAGCTCATTTTAGAGGAGTTATTTGGATGAAAGCATTCTTTACTTATTTATTATAACAGCTTAGATAAAATCGACTTTTAATAATTATTTCCTCATTGTCACTAAGTAAAACTTCTATCTTAATTAATAGAAAAACAGTTTTAATATTAGGAAATTTCTACAATTTCTAATGAAACTCAAACGCACAATATCTAGAACAAACCGAAGAACTGGATGGCAATCGCTTGGAATGGGTTATCCATGTGCTATTGCCCTATAATAGTCGATATTCAGGTCACTCACACCTCTCGCTGATTACAGTGTTGCGGCAGCTTGATCTGATGGGGAAAATGTGGCACAGCCTGCAAAATGTTGCACAACACATTATGATAACGAGCATGCTTAAAATATAAATACCTCGTCTGTGGCCCTAGACCCTGTCTGACTACCCTGACTAAGCAACTGTTGATTATGTGCCAGTTACACAAATGGCCCAGTTACACGCCCCAAAACACCAGGCTGCACACCAAGGCTCTGTTGCACGTTGCCCGTTGCACGTTGCCCGCTGCCCGCTGCCTGTTGCCTGTTGCCGGTTGCCTGTTGCCCATTTCAAATGTGGCTGCCTTGGTTGGCCAAGAAAATGCGCATCAATGCGCACATTAGTCGGAGTATCGAGAACCGTTAAACGCTGCCAGACTCTGCAGCAGGCGGCTATATCTCCCTGGCAGTATCTTGGGTGACTTTCGAAAAAGGCCCCCCGAAACGGATGCAAATGTAGACACAAGCCAAAGGCGCCCAAAGCTGGGCCACAACTGGCCAACTTAAGAGTTGCTACACTGACAAAATAACATTTTATAATTAAAATTACTTTTTTCAGTGTAGCACAATAATATTTTAAATGTTTGTGTTTGATTTCAGAATAAACATTATTCGCAAAATATTTATGTTCTTTGTTTAGAGCACACTTGAATTATTCTGCTTTTTTTTAAATGTAAAAATTAAAAGTGAAATAAATATGAAAAATCAAAACTGATAAAATTGGGGGATCTTCGCTTGCCATGCAGACACTTTGCGTCTTCAGCCTGAGGTGAACTCCAAAGCTTTTGTGAAATGACGCAATATGAAAACAATAATCAAGTTTTTGCATAAATGTATATGTTAAATATATTATTTTTCAATTTGCATAAAGAGTTGGCTTAAAATGTGAGGATTACCTCTTTGGCAGCGCTCAGTGTAAAGTGTGGCCAGTCTGTGGTGAGTCTGTGGAGAGTCTGTCGAGTCTTCTGAACTCCCTCTGTGTCTGTGTCTGTGTCTGTGCTGCAAGCTAATGGCACAATTATGGCAACAAAATCAAAGCAGCCAACGGAAGACGTGAAAAGCGCTGCAATGGAATCTAGCCGAAGGATATCACGCGTATCCCATTGATCCATGAAGACCTACACTCCACACAAACACACACACACGTACATATATAGTGTGTGTGTGTGTGTATGTATTTTTATATAGAGAGGCCCTCGCAGCAGCAGCAGCATCGTCTAACTGTTGTTCATAACTTGGCTGAGTGATTGGGCAGAGTTGCTGCTGTTGTTGCAGTTGTTGTTGTTGTTGTTGTTGTTGTTGTCTTGTGGCTACAACTGCAACCAGGGGGCAATCAGTCAGCAGATGTTTTCATTTCCTACAAACGAACTAAGTGAGCACCCAAGATATGCTGCATTGCAACCCAAAGCACCCAAAGGTAGCGCAGATGTTGTTTTGTGGCACAGTTTCGTGTAGCAAATTGCGCACAGTGGGCCGGCCCCGGGTCCCCGGTATTGAGTACCCAGTACCCACAATCCTAGTGTACAGTACCCAATACCCCAGTACCCGGTATACCCGGTATACCCGGTCTACTAACTGTCCAGTTCAGCACAGCCACAGCCCCACCCCCACCCTGAGCTGCGTTGCAGTTGCAGATGGAATCAAATATTGTGCAAACCACAACAAGAGCATCGTTCAAGTCCAACGGGGATTTTCTTTCAGCTTCGCCAACTCAGCGAACTGAAGTGCTTATACCCCTTGCGAAAGTTTTAAATAGAGTTTTAGTTTTTTTATCTAAAAAGAGAAACATCTTCATGTGCTAAGTCAGTTTCGGTATTTAAAAGGTAGTCGATGGTAGTTTTTTAAGTTGAAAGTGTTTAGCTCAAAATACAAATGAGACTTTATATGAATATGAAAGCAATAAATAACTTTCAAAAGAAGAAAAGAAAAGAAAAGATCTTTAATTATTTGCAAAATTTATTTATACGTTTCAAAAAAGATAAATATAGTTCTGCTGAAGCGAATATAGGTCTGTATTGCATGAATATTCAGATATAGAGTCAGAAAGAGAGACTTTATTTAGATTTCCGTATACATTTTTCCCTGATAAATTCCATGCTACTTTTTTAACAAAGTAAAAACTGAAAAGATTCATTAATATACTATTTTTATTTTGTTATATTTGTCGCTTACAGGGCATCTTAAAAGTCGTGCACTCTCTAAAAGATTGCCTCTGTCGCATTGCTGTGTTTGTGTCCGTGTCATGCGCCTGGCACACGGCCTGTAACTAAATCACACTAATCAAGCCCCAAGTGCTGCTCCAGCTACAGCTACAGCTACAGCTTGAACATCAGCTCCAGCTTCAGCTTCAGCTTCAGATTCAGCTGCAGCTTCGAGTCTGGATCCAGGTTGAGCTGCTGCTTTCAGCTTGAGGTCTCCAGCTATCAGCTGAAGCTGTAGCCGAAGCTGAAGCGCTGCTCGTGCCGCTTGTCGTCGCCCCCGAGACACAGACACAGAGAAGCGTCGAGTGATCACTGAAATTGGCAAATCAAAGCAATTGATACATTAAATTACAATGCAGACGATTTGTTCACGATTCCACGCCTCATGCAATGTTTTTTCCTCCTCCTTTTTTATTTTTTGCTTTATTTTACTTTAGTTTTATTTTTTGTTTTTGTGTTTTTTTTTTGGTATTCTACGTCCACGCAATGCAACAAATTTATCGCCAGACAACATTGTTGTTGTTGTTGTTGTCTTCATCTTGACTGGTGTCATCGTCAACGTTGCCAAAATGCCACAGAGAAACAACAACAACAACAACAATAGCAATGCACAACACAACAGAATGTCTTTTGGGGCCAACACACGCCATTCAACACCCATTACGAGCCTCAATTGTTTTCTCAGTGTGTGTGTGTGTATGTGTGTAAAATACATGTGTGTGCGCACTTAGAAAAAAAAAGAAGAATTTTGTGCTTAATTATAAGTGTTGCATGAAATTTGGCCAAGGCCACAAAAATGTATATTTAAAAATCTAAATTTAAGATTTTTTGTGTTATAGGAATTTAGATTGTTCTTATTTATGATTTATATTTCTTAGATTAAACAGTTTATCACTTGGAATAAGATATTCAGTTATCAAAATCCGTTTGCTTTAAATCAGTTTGAGGTTCATTGAAAAATACTATAAATTTCGTAATGATTTAGATTCAGATTCAGATCCAAGTTAAACTCAAATTTAGATCTGCATTTTTCGCTGAGTGTGTTTGTGTGTGTGTGTGTGTGTGTGTTGTTTGCTCCTCTGATGGCCCGATGCGTGGGCTTAAATTATGTTGGAAATGTCATCGTAAGATTCAACACGACAACAAGGGATGACATAAATTTCCACCAACATCATGTGTTGCCACATGAGCGACGTGGCAAGCAGCTCCAACTGCAACTCTAGTCTCGGCTCCATCCTCAGCGCCACACTCGCATCCAAGCATCCAAAAATGGCAACACTTATTCTTGTTGTTGTTGGTTTGCCTGTTGCCTGCTATTGCAAACTAGAGTATGTTGGCCAAGTTAAGGTTGCGCCTTCTCGGTCGGTGTAACTTCAGCTTCAGCTCCAGCTCCAGCTCCAGCTCCAACTACGAACAACACACAACACACATATCATTGCTCTATCAGTTGAGATCTCAGGCGATTGCGCGCCAAAGCCAAACTCGAACTCGCTGGCAAAGGAGGAGGCGGTCGCCAGGACGACAACAACAACAACAACAACCACAACAATCACAACAACAACAACGACGATGATGACGGACAAAAGCCAGCGCATATCTGGCACTACAAAATTCATAGAGAGGGTCGTTCGAAATTTATCATTTGTCCTTAATGAAATCTGGATCAGTTTTAAAATTACATTAAATAACCCAATTTTAACTCATCTCTTTGGTAAACCTTAACTGATTTTCTATCCCAACCAAATTTACTCTGCAAGGCCAATCCATGATTTTCAAACTTTAAAGTTTCATCAAAATATAGATATTACTGAATGAATTTAAATATTAACAAGCAAAACATCAATTTACAAATACGCATAAAGATTTTGAATAATAGAATATAAATTTACATTCTTAAAAGCTTAGATAGTTCATAAAAGTCTGTGGATTGTATGAATTACACATATTTTCTATCTAAATTGATTTTCCAGTTGGGAACTGTATTTCTAAATTTTCTGTTTTTAGCTCTCGCTTATTACTCTTTATTTTATTTTATTTTACTCTCTACGTCTCTTCCTCTATTTTGTAACTATTTCTCAATCTGTCTCTTTGTCTTTTTGTCACTCTTTCTGTTCTTTTCTCAACTTCTTCTCAAAGTCTCAGAAAGACTTTTCTATCCATCCATCCGTCATCATTTCAATTTAACTCTCTCACTCTCTCTCTCTTTTCTTTTTCTTTCTATCTTCATATATTTTTATATCTCTCTCTGTTTCTCCCTCTCTCTATCTAAATATTTCCATCTCTTCATTTCTCCACATGTTTTTCTGTCGAAAACATTTCAAATGCCGCGCGAAGAACTCTTCAAGCTCCCCATTCGTCAGCGTCATCATCAATGTGGCCTTATGTAGTGCAGATCTGGCCAACAACAGACTAAAAACGGATCAAAAACCATACACAAACATATGCGAATCGACGTCGAGAGCTGAGCTGGAGAGCGACTTGGGACGACTCCTCCTTGTCCTCACATCTCCACAATATTGCCACAAGTTGGTGGCTCTTGGTTATTGCTTTGGCCGTTTGCCGTTTGCCGTTTGCTGTTTGCTGTTTGGTGTTTGGTGTTTGTGCCTGCTTGCCCCATCTGTGACTCCATCAGCATCTCCTATGCTATCCAATCCAATGCTATCCGCCTGGTTGTTTCTTGGCTCTTTTGCCTGCTTGGCTGTCGCTGCAAAGGTGTTTTGCAATTTAACTGGCAACGCAGCAGCACCCAGCACCCAAAAACGATCAGCGGATTGCTACACTCCGACAAAAAATCGTAATTAAAAGCTAATAAATAAAATCAGTCGTTAAATATATATTTAGTTGAGAACAAATTAAGAATGGAAGATTGATAATTTTACTTTAATAACTCGAAATTATAAAAATCGTTGGAATTAAAATATAAATTTTCAACAAAACATATATTTTTAGTTATCACAACATTTTTACAGTCTAATTAATGAAATCGAACTAAATTAAAGTAGAAAGAAATTAAATAAAAATAGAATTCTAGTTATATAAAAAAGAAATTGTTTTTTTTTTTTGTAGTAAATTTTAATTGAGGAAAAATTTTGTTTGCTTTCATAATTAACAAATAAAAATCGTAGGAGAATGTATAAAAATTAAATAATATCAGTTTTAAACAAAATAAAAATGTAGAAAATATTTTAAGTTACTAAAACATTTTTACAGTGCACTTGTGGCTTTGGATGTGGATGTAGATCTATCTAAGGCACACTAGCTCCACTACGACTGGGCCTCTGACTCTGTCTCCAGCTCCAGCTCTGGCTCTGGCTCTGGCTTTGGCTCGTTTATTTCTGTGTGGTTTCTTCCAAGACGCTGTGCAGGGAACGGGTGGGGGGAGTGGTATCGTATCTTGGCTCCACTTCACATGCCACATGGCAACATAAGTAGGCGCGTGGCATTCGTGTGTTGTTGTTACTATTATTGTTGTCGATTATTGTTGTAGTTGCCGTTGTTGTTGCTGTTGTTGTTGCTGTTGTTGTTGCTAGACATATAACAACAACGTAAAATGACAATAAAATGCAAGCAACATACAAAAAAAAAAAAAAACAACACAAAAAAAGAGTAAAATGAAGAAGAAGGAAAATAAAATAGGCGAATGCCAAATCCAAATTGAATGCAAATGAAAGCCACAAACTATGCTAAATTCCTGAAATCGCATCGGATTGGCAATTTGTGCTTTCCTTTCTTAATATCGCTATGTGTGTGTATGTGTGTGTGTGTGTGTGTGTGTGCTTATGTAGTTCCAGCTGCTCTCGAAGGCCTCTTTCTTTATTTAGTTAGTTAGAGTCTGCTGTTGGAGTTTGAGTATGAAATACTTATCCATGTGCTCTGTGAAATGATTGCCCTGTGGAGGCTTCTTCTTCGATTGCAAAATGGGGCCTGCACTTATGATCAATATTCTGTCCAACTATCTGTCTGTCTGTCTGTCTGTCTGTCTGCTTGTCTGTGTTATTATTACGTACAGATTGAACTAACTAACCTAATGCACATAGCTGTAAAGCGATACTTGAAATTGCATTTTTCAGCTCAAGCATTTTGCAATTGAGAATTATTGCATATCATCAGTAAACAACAGAAATTAACTGGCTAAATGACAGTCGTGCAGATTGCTATTAACTCAAAATTGCTCAGTTTTTAAATATTGATAGTGATTACAAAAATATATTAAATGCTAGAAAGTACACAGAGGCTTTGTTCGTCATAATATTTTCGCATAATTAAATAAAAGTTTCAGCTTTAAATGGGAAAAACTTTCACAAGTCCGCGAAAAAGAAGAATATTTTCAACAACTTTTCACTTAGCCTATCTTTTAAAAATAACGACTTTAGATAATGTTGAAGTAAGTTTCGATAATCGATCAAAATTTAGCTATATATAATATATAGATAATCAGCAAGAAAGCAAGTTAATTATAATCTTGAATATCTTAGACATTATTTTACATGATTTACAAATGATTATTATTTATCTATTAATTATCTGTACTTTCTATCCAGAATAATGCCAATGATCTGTAACTGTAGATATATCATAGTCATAGGGCCTAAACACATTCATATATGCAAATACCCGGAGCAGTTAGATAGTTTGAGTTCCTGCATCCGTTTACTGAGCTCGGGGGTCGCCCACACAAAACTTGGGTTAATTGCAAAGCTCCATTCAATTCAACTGTGACTGTCCGGCACTTTCCGGCTTTGTCAGCCGCGGACTCCTCCGTCCAATCAATGTCTGACTATGTGTATACGTGTCTCTGTGTGTGTGTGTGTGTGTGTGTAACTATTACCTACTTGAAAAACTCTGACACATTTCGCTCTGTACGCAAAATGAAATAAATCATTTGTCGTCTGTCGGATTTCATGTCGAAATGATCATTAAATAACATTTCTACAACTATTGAGGGGATCATAAATAAATTGCAAAAATAAATAAATAAATAGAAAATACAAGCCAAAAACAATATCAGCAAGCAAAAAAAAAAATTAAAATAGCCAAGAGCCGGAAAAAAGTACGAACATATTTTTCTATTTATATTACAATAAAAACAACAACTCATCATTGAAGCGGTCAGTCAGCAAAACAACGCCTAGTTATGGACATTTCTTTGAATGTGTCTATATATACACTTGGAGAAAAAATAAAAAGTTAAGAAATTCTAGAAATTATTTAAAACAATTACTTGAAGAACTTGTATAACATATTACATTTTTAATTAAATTTAAATCACGTTGAATTCACAACTGATGTATCAGAAGATTAATGAAGAATAATACTTTTTATGAGTATTATTTTACTTTAATTTTGTATCATATTAATGTTGCTTTATCTGATTTATTTGTGTTAAAATTAAGGAACTGCTTTCGCTTGAAATATTATAGGAATACGAAAGAATTCAATTTCAGCTTGAACTTAGAATTAAAGACGATCTTTTTACTCTGAGTGTATGCATATAAAATGTTGATCCACAATATATATATATATATATCGGACAACATATTGCGGCGGCACCTAATATAGCAAAACAAATTTAATTTAAATTACAGGCGTGGTCGCAGCACTCAAAGCTCTCATTGTGCACTACTAGTTGTTGTTGTTGTTGTTGTTGCTGTTCTTATTGTTTTTGTTGTTGTTGTTGTTGTTGTTCATAAAATATGCAATAATCTACCACAGAGGCGCGCAAGCAATATACTTAGATAAAGTTTAGAGGTCGACTTTGACTTTCTAATTTATTTATGCGTCGTCGTCGTCGTCGTGTTTCCATTTTATTTTTCTTTATTCCTAGGCCAGAACTCGAGTCGAGCTTTGATGCGTCAAATCTGAACAGATAGATAACAGATTCTAAACAGCTTCTAGCTTAAACTGATGAAGTAACTAACTAGCTGGCATTGATATATTGTAGTAGAACCCCAGATCGAGTCGAGTCGAGTCAGATTCAGATTCAGTCAGAGTCAGATTCAGAGACAAAGGCTGTCTGTCCGTCCGCAGGCTACACCCAATTTCCAGCTGGAAGTTGTTGTGCCAGCTGAAGTTGCTGCTGCTGCTGCTGTTAACGTTAAAGTTAAAAGTCGAGACCACCAAGGAACACGCCCAAACAAGTCGCACAGCTGCACACAGTAGACAAAGTTTGCACTGCATTGGGTTTAGTATGGATTACAATACTTATATACAATACCTATGCAATTGCACTATCCAAAGAGACGACTAGCAAAATTAAATTCAATTTGCTGCTTACCTAAATATAAAAAAAGGAAATCTTGTAGTAAACCAAACGGGGCAACTTTTGCCAAAAGGTGGCAAATGAAGTTGTACTTACATTAAAAGTTTTACTCGCAAAATGATTTATTAGATATTCAAGCATATCTGATGCATATCTATTTTTAAATTCAATTATTTAGTTTCAATAAACAGGAGCAGTATTATTTATTGAAAATATCTTAAATATGTATATATGTATAGTAATCAATAAATGCATAATAATAATCATCAGAATAATTTACAAATGATAGCTTTAACAAGGAAAGAAATTAAACCTTTTCTTACATATTTATTATCACTTCTTAATAAAAAACAAAATTATATAAAATGATTAAATTGCTTTCAATATACAAATCTGCACAGCATGACATATTTGGCAAAAGGTAATAACAATTAATAAACAATTATCTTTCACTTTTATTTTTGATTCGCTGTCAATCTTTAAGTTTGCGTAATGGAAAGTAAATAATGCTTCACAAACATTTATTTATTATTTATTTTTCTATTTACCATTTTTATTTATTTATTCGAATAATCTCAAAACGTAATCTCAACAAATCGTAATCGGCCTCTGCAAAAGTTGCAACCATTTTTTTTTGTCTTGTATTGTTTTTGTTGTTGAACATTTTCCATTTTGATTAAATTGTAACAAGTGCCAGCCCACATATCGTTTTTCTTTTCCGCTCGCCACGAAAAAAATCATTTACAAATTTATTGCTAATATTTCATGTTATGTGTCGTGTTGCATAAATACAAAAAGGCCAGCCCCAAAGACCCAGTGCAACATGTGATATATCCAACAAAAGCAGCGAACACAATTTTCGCTCGCTGTTAATTGCAAACTTTTGCTTTTAATAGCGACAGCAGCAGCAACAACAACAAGAAGATCAACCAATACCCAAGAGCAGAACCTAAGACGGAGAACGAACGCGTCGAGAGAATCGAGGCCTCGGCAAATGGAGTCCACACATCCAATGTGCACAAAGAGAGCACAAAATGCTGGACTGAGCGCTGAGCTGGCGCTAACGGTAATAGGCAGCGCAGTTGACGTCAACGTTGCTGCTTTACTAACAACGCCGTTATGGGCAGTAGCCAATGCAGCCACAGTCAGCTGCCTGGGCGGGTGCCCACACCAGCAGAGAGCACACAATTACACACACACATGCACAGCTGTCAGACAGTCGCTTAGTCAGTAAAATTGTATCAAAGGCCGCTGCCGAGAGACTTGAGCAGCAAACATCGAGCATCGAGTGAGTCCGTTGCTTAAGTCTTTTGTTTTTAGCATTGAGCGTGACTCGTGGTTTTTTTCTTTTTGTTTCTTGTCTCTCTTTTTTGGTGTGCACGAGACCAGCCGACCACTGGCGACTGCAGGCAGCGACGGCGGCAGCGACGCCACCACACCCTTGACTGGATTGCAAAAAAAAAGAAGAAAAAAAAATAAGTTGACTGCGGTCCAGTCGCAGTTGATTTTTGTGGTTGTTGTTGTGGTTGTGTTTTCCTCAGCTGCTGCTGTTGCTTGGCATTTTGTTGCTGGTTGTGCTTGCTTTGGCTGCGGCGTCAATTTGCTTTAAGCCATTTCGCGCCCGCTGCTTGGACCGCCAAACTTTTGCTCCTTTTGTAATTGTGCGCAAGAGGTGATGTCGCCGTTGCTGTCGCTGCTGCAGTCGGCGCAGCGTTTGCTATTTTGATCGGCTGCGGTGCTATCTATCGGTCCGGTTTGTTTTTTCTATTTTTTTCTTCTTCTCTTTTTACTCTTTTGGGGTGATTCAAGTTTCGCCTGCCTGCCTTTAATTTTTCTTATGTTGCTGTTGTTGTTGTTGTTGTTGTCGTCGTCGTTTTTTGATGGTCTTTTGGTCTTGGTCTGCATCTGCAGCGGCTGCAGCCAAAGCAGCAGCAGCAGCAGCTGCAGTTGGGGCGTTAATGTGCTTTGCTATTTTATTTATTCATGCCAAGCATCTAAGCTAGTAAATTGTATTGCTCGGACCTCAAACTCGGACTCCGACTCCAACTCCGACTCCAACTCCAATATCGACTTGGACTTGGTTTCGGGCTTGGCTTGGCTTGGCTTTAACTTTGCGACAACAGCAAAACGGCGACAGCGACAGCAACTGCATTGCAGGCCAGCAGCTTTTGCTTTTCTTTGGACCACGACAAACAGTACGACGACAACAACAACCAACAACAGGCAACAACAGCAACGACGACGACGACATCAGATTGTCATTCTTGTTTTTTTGCTTCTTTTTTAATTGAAAGTCGCCAGGCGTAGCTGTCTATACTCTTAAACTTTTTTGGTAACTACAACTTTGACAAAGTGTTTGTCAATTGCAGCAAAATTAATATATTTACTGATGAATCATATATGACATATTTTATAATAAATTTCGAATGTGGAGAAAATTTATCAGTGTTTTATTGCCCACATCTAATTTTAAATTTATCAAAGGCATATTAATTTAAAACTAGACCCTATTAATTTACAGAAATGTGTTCTAAAATTCTATGATATATCAGCGAAATTTGTTAATAGATTAAAATCATATTATCCTTTATAAAATAATAATGTCTGAGTAATATTTTAGCTGAACAGTATTTTTAAAAAGTATTAGTTGCATTCTATTACAATTCAAAATTGTCTTTTAATTTATTATTGTTAGCTTCAAATACTATATAAAAATGAAAGAATATCCTGCCTAATTATAATATTTATTTAAGTTAGCTACTCCAAGAGCATTTCCGCTTCGTCTATTATTTTTATATGGTTGAGTGCAGCTTGTGTATTTATTTTGCTCTGTTTGCACTGTCATTAATTTGTTGCTCCAATATTTTGTAAAAATTGGTTTACTTTGAAGCCGCTTTGGCTGCTTCGGCTGGACAGCTGGGTACTGGATTCACTTTTTAATGGCTGCGTGGAGTATGCAGTATGCGGCATGGAGTTTGGGAGCATGGAGCATGTAGCATGGAGCGTGGAGCGCTGTCCACATCCACATCCACATCGTAGACATCTTTTGGACACCGGGCTGAAGTTGAGACTTTGACTCTGGTCACTGGCTGTTGTTACACAATTGCGGATATGAATGAGTAATCCGTGGGCTTTGGCTTGATATATGTCCGTTACACATACACACACACACACACACACACACACACACACACAAATATGCATAGCGCTCTCGATTTGCCAACAATGGGCGCACACGTGTCGTATACGTAACGCAAAATGCACTTTGACGATTCTTATCGAGCTGCTGCTGCTGCTGCTGCTGCTGCATTTGTTGCAGTCGCACGTGTTGGCCAATTGTCACTGTTTTTGGCTCTGGCCATGGTTATGTAATTGCCAAGGTGCGAGGCGTCATTAGGCCAACTTAATTTTCGCACAAATTTTTAACAGCTTCATGCTGAGAGCCACAGCCAAAGTTCACACAAAGCCAACGGATTCACCCACGCTTATGGCCAGTAGATGCAGCTACACTGAGGAAAAAGATTTAAGCTAAATTGCCTTGATTTGCACAAGATTTTAAATATGTATTCGAACAAAAAATCTCGAGTTTGCCTTTAGGCATAGTTCAAAAGGTGAATCTCAAAAAATATTCGAGTTTTTCAGTATGAATTTTGTGCAGAGTGTAAAGCTGTTGGGTGATTCATGATGATGCACAACAACTTTAACTACTTCTCCTCCTCCTTAGCATAATGCTGCCCCCTCCCCACACCCCTTTGACTATTCGTTTAGTGTCTCGTACAGAATTCGGTAGTCGTTAAAACCCGCGTTTTGAGCCACCGTCGGCGATCTTCGACGATCTCGGCCAGCGCCAGCCAACATCATAAAAGAGACTGCAAAATTTTGCACGCCCATAAAAAGCGCCCACTAAAACATTTCTAACTGCGTTTCAAATGGCCGGCGGTATTTTAAAATTCTGCTTTTGTTGTTTGCTCAGCCATTGTTGCTTTATTGCCTTTTTATTGTGTGCCAACAAGTGTGCACACTCTCGTGTGTGGATTAGTGTATTAGTGTGTGTGTGTTGTCTTTTAAGTAGCCTAAGGGTAACTCCAGATATGGTTGAGAGTTGTCTGTTTGGCTTGTTAAGTTAATCAACTCGAACTGACTTGAAACCATTAATGTTAATGCTACTTTTAAGTGCGATACTGAATATTTTTAAGAGTCCCGTAAATGGCTAATTTTGATCATAGCTTTAACTCTAAATCAACTCTGCATTATAATTATAAGTTTAATCCTATTAAATATAATGTTGAATCCGATGAACATCAATTTTTGGCTAATTTTTATTAATATTAACAACAGCAAATATTTAAATACCTTTATACAGTTTACCTTGAATAAAACATAGCCTTAATTAAGTTTAAAAGAAAAAGTTGTTTATTTGCAATATATTTTATTATTCCTGAAACTGCAACTTAATTAAAGAAAAGCATCAAACTTAAGCTAAATAAATGCATAAACAGCGCCCAACCTAAAATGACTATAAAAAAGATTTGTGATATTGACAATAATAATGCACATAAAAGTAAAATACTAAACTGCGAGTTATTTATGGTTGTCTGCCTGCCTTTATATATTTAAATTAGTGTGTGTAGAGCAATTAACTAATTAGTAAGAATTTAGCAATGTGAAATTATTATGTGACGATAAAATTAAGGAAGGCGGCAATCTGTAGATACCAGAGTAGAGACAAGATCATATAGTACAACTATAGACAATGTCGCGTAGCTCCAACAACAACAGCAACAACAACAACAACAACAGCAACAGCAACAACAAGGTGGTTCAAGTAAAACCAGTGCACTTAAATATCGCCTCAACAAAACGAAAAGTGGCAATTTAATTGCGTCAAACGCAGCATTCGATTGACAGCGATAACCAGACAGAGACAGAGATAGAGAGACAGAGCAGAGCAGAGCAGAGCAGACAGATCTGGATGCTGTCTGCGACAGTCTGCCTAGCCATTACAACAACAACAACAGCAACAACAACAACAACAAGCAAGTCAAGTGCTATGCTTGTTTAATTGAGAAGCGATCATAAAAAACGAAAAAATGCTTATGGCTTGCTTATGCGCCTCACTTTGCAGCACAGTTGAGTCTTGATTGTAGTTCTTGTTGTTGTTGTTGTTGTTGTTGTTGTTGCTGTTGTTGTTGCTGCTGTTGCTTTGGGTTAACAACATCATTGCTGATTCGAGATTTATGCATTGCGTGTAAATTATAGCTCAACAACATTTACGTAGCGCTCTTTATTTATTACATAAACAAAATTTAATAATTTGTATGTTTGGCTTTATGAAGATATATATAGATATATATAAACATATAAATATATATATATATATACATATACCAATAAATTACTGCTGATCTTAAGTGACCTGCGAGTGTTGGCTTAATTAAGTAAGAGAATCGCTTGTGATAAATTTATTGGTTTGCCATTTGGCAATCATAATTACAAATTTGTTGCCAAAACTTAAGCTGCACATTTTAAACACATTAAAAATATATAAAAAAAAAATGAAGTCATCTTTCGAGCAATATGAAAACAATGTTGGTAAATTTTATGATCTATGTTTATTTAAAATATGAATATTAGTTTATTTATCTATAATTAGGAACAAAACATAATTGAAAGTAGAATTAATCTATAAATATTATTTAAGTTAACCTAAGAAATTCACATTTCATTTTCCTTCAGCTTTTATCTAGCAAAAAATATTGCATCAATATAAATAAAATATTTATAAAGATCAGCAAATAGTAAATATAATTTAAATATTATTCGAAATACTTGTGATTGTTATCTATATTATATATATTAAACTTAATTTTGCTCAAACATTTAAATTTATTTATTTAAGTCAATAAGAATTATTTTTTTGTAATTTGTAACGCTGACAATTTGTTAAGCTTAAACATGATTGCAGAAGTTTTTCCATTACTTAACATATTGCTTCGTCTATATCTTTACACACACATATTTACCGTTATATATATATATTTTTTATATTATTATATATATATTGGGGCTGCATAAAGTTGGCATCATTAAGTGCGCTCGCCATTCTCTATTAGCCGACAAATTCTTGGCCTTCCCTGTCGGCAGCAGCAACACACGCGGACACCTCAAGTTGGACTTGAGATGTGGCAGGGGCCACAGAGGGTTGGGTAAGAAGTGGCAGTGGGGTTTTGCTGCAGATAATGCTTGTGTACCACACAATCTAAATGGCCGTCTCGGGCACACCTTAGAATTTGAGTGTGTTACAATTTGAAGTAGTCGACAATGGCAAACGACGAGTGTTGTTTTGTTGTTGTTGTTGTTGTTGTTGTTGTTGTTGTTGTTGGTGCTGTTCTTGTTGCTGCTGTTGCTGCTGCTGCTGCTGTTGCTGACCAACTGCAAATTGTGAAAGTATCTGTTGGATACGCGACTCTCGGGCTGGCATCCCATGTGCCACACGACGTATGCTTAATTACAAACAAGCAAGGAAACAATGCCAGCAACAACAGTTTTTTAAGGCTGTGGCTTTGTTTTTTCTTCTTTTTCTTCTGTATTTTGATGGTGCCTGCCCAGCGCGCCGCTGCCAGTGAAGATTAGTCGCAGTGGGTCGCACATTTCGTTTCGCAATCGATTGCAACATGCAACAACAGCAACAGCAACAAATGCAACAGCAGCAGCAGCAGCGGCAGCAGCAACAGCCGCCGCTGCAGCAACACACGAAACGAATGTGGCAAGCTGTGGCAAGTCTGTTGCTCTAAAAAACATAGGAAAACTAGTTTAGGTGGGGACCAAATGGATATTCTTTTACTGCTATTTATACGCTGATCCCCCAATGCCTGAAAACAGTGTATTTGCTACATTTGGTGGCATATCCACTGACTTCATGTGATACTTGACATATATACTCACATCTGTTTTGACTGGCACGCCCACTGGGGGTGCTAAAGACAAAAAATACTGTTAACGCCTCCATGCTAACTTAATACTGTAAAGTATTTATTTTATGGTGCACCAATAAAAGTGCAGTTGCCATAAATGTCCATGTTAATACTTTTACTGCCAAGTTTAAACTACTATTCAAAACAAACAGAAAACAGGCACACTCAAAAAAAATTGGGGGTCCAAAAATTAATTCAACTTTTTGGAAAACATATAACTAAAAAATTAATCAAAAATATCCTTTAGAATATATGTTATTGTGCCTTTTAATTAATTTGAGAAACATATATTTCTGAAAAATTTGAGGAAAAAGATGATTTTGCATTATATACCATATTAATATATATTTATATATAATATTTGTAGAAAAACGTTGAGAAATTTATTTTTGAATAATTAAATATTAGTTGAAAGTGCTGAGCAACTTTCTTTGTATAAAATTATCACAACTTATATGAAACTTCTCTCGTTTATTAATTAAATTATCTTGAGAAGAGCAACCAACATGTAGATTGTAGATTTAAAGTAGTTCAAATTCAGGAAGCTGGAAAGATATTTACAAGATATCTGCCAAAGTTGGAGTAAAACAAACATTTCATAATCCAACTGCTTCTGGCTGTAGATTAATAATTACTGGTTGATTTGATGTAACCATTAATTTGAATCAGTGTATTATACAGTCGGTTGCATTTGATTGCCATGTTCTCGCTATTTTGTTGCAACTGCAACTGCAACTGAGGCTGCCGCAGCAGCAGCCGCAGCAGCAGCCGCAGCAGAAAACTTTGGCGGCATTCTAATGGCCGCCCAATATGACTAAGCACACTCATCGCACTCCTGCGTCCAACGTGTATGCAAATAGAAACCAGTTTAAGTCTATATATATATATATATATTTATATATATATATATATCTGTATATGTATGGCAAAATATGGGTCGAGATCTCAAAATGCAGCTGATCGAATTTTTGCATTAGGCGCAGCAGCAGCAGCAGCAGCAAAACTGCCATCCGGCCATGCAGCAAACTGTGCCCAAGCTGCCTGCTGTTTGCCTGTTGCCTGTTGCCTGATTATCTGCCAAGGAAGGCATGCCAACAACAACAACAACAACAGCAACAACAACAACAACTGCAGCCGGCTGAGCAAAAATCGAATGCTATCTATATCTAACGAAGCAGGGCCATATAGCCAACATTTTGCTATTAGCCAAAGAAATATACAACTCACACACACACACACATATTGCACAAAGTATCTGTATCTATGTATCTTTTCGCTTGGTCCAAGCGAACGCAGTAAACGTAACGTATAATCTAAGAGGCCACAAAATCAAGAGTGTGTCTAAGCCAGCTGCTGGCCTGATGAAATGCATTGTAAGCCACCAAAAACAACAACAACAACAATAACAAACAACATTAAAGTGCGCCCAGCAAAGAGATACCCTTTAACATATCAAATTATATTATTAATAACCTTCCAAGAATCATAACACATTCTAAAACATTCTAATGTGATGAAATTAATCAAATCAGAAGGTTAAATAAAATAAAAAATTAATTAAGTAACTTTCTAATGACAATTCCCGATCAGATCCATCCTATGGCATATTATTTATAGATATATATAAATCTGGCTTAGAAATGTTCAAGTGATATTTATGGATCTGGCTTGGGCATATTTAGCTGATGATAAACTCAAATTTGCATTTTACGCATCTTTTTAAATATATCTTTTGCTGGCACCAGTTGAGGTTGTGTTCTGCAATATATAAATCAAATTTTGAGCATTCAGACTGCTTCTTATAGCCACAATATTGAGCTGAAATCATTTGCTGCTGCCTGTTGCATAATAATCGACGTGGCGATACCCTTGTTAAGCAGCTGTGACAATTACAGGGTATTGCCACCGCTAGCAACAATCTATGCACGCCTTGGCGCGTACGTGTGGCGTTGTTGGGGCGGACGTTGCTGCTGAGGCCGTCCCCATCGAATCTGCTCGGTGGCCCACAGGCCACTTAACTCGGCGCAGCTCAACTGAAGTCAAGTCGCCATCGTTGGACAAAAACAACAACAGCAGCAACAGCAGCAACAAAAATCTACATTTGTCCAAAATACCACAAACTGCGACTGCAACTGCAACTGCGACTGCAACTGCAACAGCAACAGCGACGGCAACAGCGCTGTTGCATAAAAGCAACGCTCCAAATTGCTAACTGAGCGATCCAGTTTAAATTGCAATTGCTCGTTAATGGGCACTAAAACGTGCCGGTGTCGTTGTGAATGTGTTGGTTGGTTGTTGGTTGCCCATTCGGCTGTCTTTTGCTCCGCTGTGTTTTTCGGCTTTTTTTGTTTTTCGTTTTTTATTCGTTTTTATAGCCAGAAATACGAGCGCTGTTGGCCGGCGTGTGGCGTGCGCGGCGTATGCGCAACGAGCCAGCCGCAGACACAAATATAACAAGCCACCAAGCAAAACAACACTCATACGCACAGTGGTGCGCCAGCGGCAATGGCTATGGATTTGGTGGTGCTCTTGGTGGTGTTGGTGGTGTTGGCTGTTGCTGTTGCTGTGGCGGTGGCGGTGGCTCAACAGCTCTGGCCGCGCTAATGATGGCAACTCAGTTGTGGCACTATTAGTAGTGTTAGTCACGCATTTATGGGCACTATTTATGAACTCTACAAACCTGGAGACTACTCAAAAAGAATGCTTTTAGTTGCGTTAACTGATCAATTAACATAATAATAATGTAATCGAGCAACTTTCCTAAACTGGACACTTTTAAACTGTGTCGGAAATGAGTTTTCAAAGCTTTGGCAGCGCTAACGATAGCTCAACAGTAAAAAAAAATTGGAGACTCTACAAAATTGAAAACTTTAATAATAAGCATAAAGTGCGTAAATAAAAGATAAATAGCTTTTTAATCAGAAAAAGTGCTTAAAAATAATATAATAGGTAAAATATATAAAACTATTCAATTTTGTAGACTTTTTGTAGACTAACAAATCAAAAAAAGTAATATTTATTCGCTTCAGGGCTAAGACTAGCAAATGTTGCTATTTACATATTTTATGCATTGTTCTACATCAGCGATTTTCAATTAACAATGCAACTTTATAAGAATCACGAGCCCAAAAGCCCAAAGCAAACTGTGCCACATTTGTCGCATCTAAACGAGCGACGACAATAAGTTAGGCGCATGACAACATATTTCACAATTACGAAACAATTTCGCCCACTACTAAATGCAGAAACCCCGGCAGCTCTTCGAACAATAGAACCATATCCAAGGCACCCCCCCTCGGAATACAAAAAGAAAAAAAAAAACCTATCGAAATAGCAGACGAATAGGCGTAGACGC
Source organism: Drosophila dives (assembly GCA_035042365.1). Lineage (NCBI taxonomy): Eukaryota > Metazoa > Arthropoda > Insecta > Diptera > Drosophilidae > Drosophila > Drosophila dives. The sequence goes on along the minus strand of JAWNLJ010000180.1, from coordinate 3,415,777 downwards.
CAGAGCCCAGAATCGCGACGTTGCGTCGACATGCCACAAACGAAGCACACAAATACAAATGCAGACACAGATACAGATACAGATACAGATACAGATACAAATACAGCTAACAGCAAGCAGAACGAAACCAGATCACAAGCCTATGGCAATAATTATGAAAGCATACTCGTCGTCAAAATGCTGTTCGTGCCTTAATAAAATCCGCAAGCAGCCAGCATATTGAAATTTTCAATAATAGTTAACAACAACAACAACAACAGCTATTAAATTATATAAATACAAATGTGTCTTGTGTGTGTGTGTGTGCTGCAAAAAATAATAAGAAAAAAAACTAAACAACTTTGGATGGATGGCGTTATACGTATTATTGATTTAAACATCAAGATAAATTACATTGAAGTCTGCCGGAGTGCAGCGAGCGCATTAGAAGGCGTATGATATATATATATATATCTGATATATATATAAATACATATATATATATATATATATATATATATATATATAGTCTAACAACAACAGCTCTTTGGACAGCCGCAGTAACGACTTTTTGGCTGACTGCCGTTGTTGTAATTGTAGATAATTGTTGTTTTTGTTGCAGTTGCAGTTGCAGCTGCCTTCTTTTTTTCTTCTTTATTTTTTCCCTGTCGGGCGCTACAAATTTTCAAACCCCACTAGGCACATTTGCGCTGGCGCACGATCCCCAAAAACCCAAAGCCAAAACCCAAATGAAACCAAACGTACAACCGGCAATTGTAGCATCAACATGAGATGTGCAAGGCGGCCCAAACCCGTGCCCCAATACCAAATAGCCAAAACCAAAGCTGGAGCTGCACTTAGACAAATGAAAATGTATGTCTTGAAATTAAAATTTAATTTGTGTTTTTTTTCTCTAATGGAAAATAAAAATACTGATATTAAAAAAAAATCTATTTTACTCTTAAAATATATTTTATATCTATAGGAAACATTCTTAAAAAATATAAATACATTCAAAATACATTTATAAATATTATTAAGCTATCTTTCTCAAATAAATTTCATAGAAAATTTCAAAATAAAAATAATTTACATTCAATAGAAATTATTTTCTAGAAAATTACCAAACACATTTTTATGCTTAATTTAAAAACATATTTGATTTTCTCAAGCACAATTTATATCCTTTTTTGCACAGTGCAGAACTAGAGCCCGTGCCAGACTCAGTCTCGAAGTCAGAGGCAGAGTCTAAATCTGAGTCTTAGTCTGGGTCTGTGGCTACTCTTTGACTTGTCGCTCGCTCCAAAACGTCGAATGCGTCTAATTTCTTGAGTTTACTTTTGGGCTTCTCTCTAACGGCGCAGACGCCGCCGCCACCAATGAATGTCGTGCCACGGTCTTCGGTCTCGAACCCATTCCCCAATCCGCAATCCCCAATGCCTGTTGCCTGCTGCCTGTTGCCTTCTGACTGTTGCCCAGCCATCGTTGTCGACGTCGTCGTCGTTGTCGTTGTCGTTTAAATCGTACCACCACAGGCGACATAAAAATAATGAAGTGTGCGGGTGTGGTCGACTCGCTTTTAACTCGGCCCCGTCTGACTCTTTGACTATCCGACAATCCGACTGTCTGAATGTCTCCCGACTGCCTGTCTGTCCGTCTGCCTGTCTTGACGGTTGCCTTAGCCTGGTCTGGTCTGCTCGGCCGATCTGTTTCGACGGTTGCCAAAGACGTCGAAGGCAACGAGACGTTTCGTAGATTGCTGAATCGTGTTTAGCCCAGCGGTGTGCTTTGCCATCAAACCCAATGAACATTTTCCACACCACTTAGAACTGATCGACTTCTGTTCAGACCTAATGCAACTAACCATATAAATATCAAGTATAAACTGAAAGTATATCTAAATAATAAGTTAAATATTAAAACTTAAGCTTTTGAAATATGAATCTATCTAAAATTATTCAAGCCAATTTGGATCATAAAAACTTTTCTAATACTGATATTTATATATTTGCCAGCTAAAAAAATTCAGATTAAAAATATAAATCGTGAATATATTTTATTAAAGAAATAAGAATAAGAAAAATCAAGTTGAAGGTATTTTTATGAGTCATATGAAATATTCCATTCAACATCCAACATCTGCTGTTCTTGAGTTGCTTGATGTGAAATGTGTTTGCTGTGTTATTTTGTTGGCCACTAGACAACAACGTGCACACACGCCCAACAACTGCAACAAATCTAACGGTACCCAAGGTTGTGCTACGCTTAAAATGTAATTGTTCGACTTAAAGAGCCACAAACAACAACAACAACAACAACAAAGAAAACAACAGCAATGAGAACAACTGTAACGACAAGTTTTTGGCTCAGCAGCAGCCAAGTCTCTAATCAAATACCAGTCGAAAGGCAGCCAGCGAGCAACCCACCTAGAAAAAAAAGAAAAAATATAAATAAAAATCACCACATGCAAAATCGCACAATTTACATTTGGCAGCGTGAGGTGTGTGAGTTGGTATGAGTTCGAGTGCAGAGCAACACACATGCGCGCAGTCAGTCTCATGCATGTATGACACCAACACAGTGTCAATAGTGGAGACAAGCGCCGCACTCGCTCGCCGCATACTGCGCGCCTGCGCTGCCTGAGTGACTGCTGCGATAAATTTTCACTTGAATATTCGACACACTTAGCGAGAGCCGAGCCGAGCAGAGCCGAGCCGACAGTCGTCGACGAGACGCAAGACGAGACGAAACGAGACGAGACAATGCGATGCGATGCGGTGCGATGCGATACGAGTGCGCTCACAGCTGGACGCCTTGTGGCGTCGTCGTCGTTGCCAGGACTGTCTGTTTGTCTCACTCAAATATTGTTTTTTGTTTCTTTTTGTATTTTCAGGGAGGGGCTGGCAATTCTGGAGGCTATGCATCATCATCAGCAGCAGCAGCAGCAGCAGCCGCAGCAGTGGCGGCAGCAAGCATGTTGCAACCAATATAATATGCAAGCGGCGCTCTGCATGCATAAAATATTATGCAACACGCGAGACAGCAACAACAACAACAACAACAACAAGAGACCAGACGACACGTTGGCTCTTGTTGGCTGTCTATTTCACAGCTGTTATTGTTAGCCTGGCCCGGCTGTTGACAGCATTTAGGTCTAATTGAATTGCCATTGCCAGTTAAATGTTACGTCGTAATCCTGTTGATATCTGCTGCATGCTGCCTGTTGCATGCGCCGGTTGGCACATTTAAGAACGCTTTTGCTCCCATTCGAAATAAAGCACATAAATCAGGCAACACACACAGCTTGAGTTTGGCGAGGGTGAGTGTTGCGAAATTCGCCAAGTAGCGCCATCAAAATACAAAAACAACAACAAAAAACATCAACAAAAAATCATTGAAAATAATAAAAATGACTAGTGCTGTGGCACGATCAAGACCAAGTGCTGCCGCTGCCGCTGCTGCCTCATAACCACAATAACAATAACAATGGCAACGGTTTTGGGGAGTTGAGTTGAGTTAAGATCGGTTTGTCCGTCCGTCCGTCTGTCTGTCTGTCTGTCTGTCGGTGGGTCGGTTGCCTTCACAGTAGTCAGCATTGGGGCGTCTGCAGTTCAACGTTCAAGTGGCACAGTCCGCCCTAGAAAAATGAATTGATTCGATTGTTTCGAGACGACAGCAGCAGCAGCAGCAGCAACTATTCTTTTTTTTTGCCTCATTGTTCGGCAACGCGACTATTTTATCTGCAAACTTTTGGCCAAACAGAAATCACAGTCACAGTCAACCACCCGCGTCCCCAACAAGCTGAAAGACACAAGTTAGATGACTCCACTTGAAACGTTGCAGCGACTGGCAGATACCCTGTATTCATTCATACCCAAAATACATCCTCAGAAGCTGATCTGGTTCAAGTCTATAAATATTTTGCTATTTGTTTTTTTGAATATCAGCAAGTTTCCAAAAAAGAATTGAAGAAAATAATTCTTAGAATATCTCTTTTTCAGTTTATGCTTTTCAATAAGTATCTGGAGTTATTGACAGAAAAAGTAACTAAATCACAAGAATATATTCCAAACATAAGCATTTAAATACTTTTTGCTTCTGGGATCGTTCGTTAATGGTGATAAAATGTATATACATTTGCTATCTCTTGCTTGAAGATCCTTAAAGATTACATATAAAATTAATAAATATAAGCTGTCGATAAGAAAAGCATTTAAATCACAAGTCTACATTCCAAGTTTCAGTTCTTGAACTTTTTAAGTTCTGGGATTGGATTTGCAGTCTGTTAACTCGATATTTATCCGAGAGATCTTCAAACTATTGCATATACTTGAGCCACCTGCTAATACACTTCTTAGTCTTTTTGAGTGGCTACAGGGTATACAAGAAAATACTAAAAACTGATGATACAATCGAGATTTTGACTTTGAAAAGTCAGCCGGAGTCAGCAGCAGTTCGACTGATCCATTGTTCAATATTGTTTGCCGGCTGATTGTTATTGTTTATGAGGCGACGCTACAAGAAATGCACTCGAAACAAATTTGGTGGCATTTGCAACATTTTAATACAAGCCAACTCAAAATCACAATGCAATTCACCAGTAAAAGAATTCATCGTATCCCGGCTTCAGTTGCAGCTGTTTCGTTCCAAACTGTGGCACATCGCAATCCTCGGGTATTTCCTGTTCCAGCCAGTCCATCATCAGATTCAGCCTATCCAATGTGCCCTCAAACTCTCCACTGACTGCGTTGCCACATTGCATAGTTGCCATGTAGCCGCCAACATGCAACTCGTTGGCCTTTTGGGCGGCACGTGGCATCAGGCTCTCCACATCTGTCACCCACAACTTGTACGATATTCTGTAGTTGGCGAATATTGAGCAAACCTCACAAGTCAGCGACATCTTCCCAGATTTGGAACTATTCTTATTTATTTATGTGTAATTAGAATATTGTGTTGTACGTTTTTTATCTGGTTTATTCTGGAATTCGTTTTATATAATGTATCTGACATTTAATTCCCTGACTACTATTCTTTTTTTTAATAAAAACGGCAGTTAAATGCAATTTTGCACATTATTAAATAATTAGTTATAAAATAAAGTCACTTAAGTTGAGAAAATAGTGCAAAACAGGCAAATGATGACACATAAATATAAACTCTAGAGTCTTATAATTATTAATAGTGATTTTCATAGTAATGATCACATTTCTGAAAATAGATCCAGTTAAAAGACTTATTTTAAATACTATCTCACAGTTTTTATATTAACAAATCATCAAGAAATACATCAAAAACTAATGCCATGTCTGATATAAATAATTGTGGGCAGGAGCTGATGACAGGATATTGACAATCTGGGTGTAAGCTCAGATAAATGATCATCACAAAGGACACCATACAAAAAGTCATATTTCAGTTTCAAGTCCAAATTTCAGTTAAGATCGTATTGTTTTCTCATCTGTTTAAAATACCAGAGCCTATTTGAAAACCTCCAACTGATTGCTGATTCCCCGAGAATCGCAATAAATAGAATTCAAGTAGTGCATACAACCTAAGTAAAAGTGTAATAAATATTCAAGCAGAAATTGTGCAAGAAAAAGTTTTGTAAATTGCACGAAAATTGAAATTTTCCTTTTGCCCACATCAAAAGTTATTAAAAACTTGTTAAATACTAAAATTAAATTTTATAAAAAATGCAACATGTAATTTAAAGTAATAAAGGCTTTTAAGCTAAACGTTTAATTTCAATGCACTTGTTGAAAGTGCAATGTATGCGAAATTCAAGGGCATATCGGGTTTTCGCGCAGTGTAGTTGAATGCAGCTGACTCGTGCTGCCAACAGCTTGTACCATTGTTCAACACTATTTGTGCCTCAATCTCTTAATTAAATATGCCACTAACTGGTAGTCAGAGCCAAGACTGAACTGCAACTACAACAACTACAACAACAGCAGCAACAAGCCTAAAACAAGCGACTAACCCACAAAAAGTGGCAGCAACAACAGCAACAACAACAACAACAACAACAACTCAAAGATCGTCGTTTAGTGTCGAAATTGTGCAAGTTTTTTTATTTTTCCTGTTGCTGCTGTATTTATTATTGTTGTTATTGTTATTAATGTTGTTGCTGTTGTTGTTTTTGTTGCTTTTGTTGCTTTTGTTGCTGATGTTGGGATAATCACACAGCTCGCGAACAAGAAATTAAATCAGCCAAGGTTATCGCATTAATAAGCCCCTTGGTTTGGTTTACTTTACTCGACGTGATTTTACTTGACTCCGACTTTAGTTTACTTCACTTCGCCTCTACTCAATTATTAAATTTGCAATTTCCGTAGCCTGAACTTTTGGGTCACTAGACTGATTTAAATCAAAGCAATAATTGTGCAAAAAACAACAACGCAGAAACAGAGAACCACAACAAAACTGGCGAAATACCAAAAGCTTTGACGCTAATATTTTGACAAATAGTCACCGAGAGTGGGGAGCCGACAGGGGAGAGGGAAGAGTGGGGGAGGCCTGGTGAGGCTGGATGGAAACACCGCCCCACAAGCAACGCTTCAACACCCCTCCAACGGATGTGGCACAAAGTTTAAAGTGCTGGCGGGTCTTGGGTGAGGCTCCAACTCTGCGAGATCCACACACACACACACTCGCACACACACACACACACACGTTGGACTAAGTGGCTTTCCATGACATTTTATTGACACTTCTTGTTGTTTTTAATAGACAAGGAAGACCTGCTCATACCCTGTGGCCTTTGAAAGGGACATGATAAACGTAGCAAAAAGTGGGCTTTTTTGTGATTATTTCAAGCAAACCTCTTGGGAAAATTACAGGTAATAATAATACAATAATTTATAATAATAATAATTTATAAAAAATTACAATTCCCACATTTTGCATTTTGTCCTTTCGACATTTCTTTTTAAGAAGAACTAGTGGCCCAATAATTATAAATAATATTTTCTAGATTACAAATAAACGTAAATTATAAATTATGTGAATTATAAATTTGCAATGTACAAGACTCAAAAAAGATGAGGCTCAGTTGTTTTTTCTGTTGATATTTATACACATATGTTACTTATGTTAAATATGATTACAGGGCATCTGTCAGTCGAGCACGCTTTAAGCAATAGTTAAGTTTTAGTTTGGTTTCAGTTTCGGTTTTCTCACTCGTCTTAACACTTTTGACGAAGATGTCTATGCCAGAAATGACGTGTCATCAATGGAGCTTAAGCACCCACATAAAGATGAACAAACACACACACACAGCAACACACACACACTACACACACACAAATAGACAGGCAGAGATTTGAAATCCACTTGATAAGGCTGTGTGGCTCAAAATAAGCCTGACATTTGAGCTGTGAGCAAAGAAAGAGCACATCCACTTGGATGTTGGATGTTGGTTGTTGGTTGTTGGATGTAGTCTTCGATGTGTTGTGTTTTTTGTGTAGGCGTCTTGAAAAATAATAATAATTAAAAATCATTTCAAATGCGGAAATGTTGCGAGAGCTTAATGCCAACCATGTTAGACAAATAGTATATCAGATTACTTGCTTTGGTTACTCGAAATATCTACAATAACAGATAAAAAAAAATATATATAAAAAAATAGGGAAGAAAATAAACAGAAATAAATTCGAGCCGAGGGCAGAGCAACTGCTCAGGCAGATGTCCAATGAGCTGGAGTTAATTTCATTAAAGATTCATGTCAATTACTGGGCTCAAATCATATAAATAATCTTCAGCTGCATAGTAAATAGAATCGTTATATTCAAGTTTTTAAAATCCACTTGCCAATGCAATTCACATGTCCATAAAATAAATATGTAAAGTATTAAAATCAGTCAAATCAATCAATAAAGTTGGCAGACAAACTGCCCACACATTAAAGTGGCAATAAACTATTTACTTCTAAGTTGCAATTAAATAAGATCAAATCGATTGTTACTATGCTTAAAGGCATTAAATTAATAAGAGATTACACTTAATATTACATTATTAGAGTGTTGGCCATTGAAATGGTGGGAAGAGTGAACTCTATGACAAATCCAAAGCAATATTAGCCAAGTTATTAAATTGAACACGCCCAAGAATAAGATCTGCTTGATCTGTGCTAAAAGTATTTGGCTAAATGCAATAATTCGAGAGTAGTTCGAGTGTACACTCAGAAAAAAAATAAAAACAAAACAGGGTTTCAAGTTACTAAAATTAAGTAAATTAAAACAACAAAAATATATAAATATAATAAAAAAGTTTTGTACTGATATCAAGTAGAAAACGAATGCTACAATCATTTTGAAGTATAAAAATGTTTGAACTAAATATTTACAAATTGAATTAAAAACATTTCCGATTTTAATTAAAGTCAGGATTTATAATTTGAACCATTTCGACTTTAAGCTAAGAAAAAAGTATTATTTTTTTAGTGCATGAACATGAAGGCAACGCAGAGGTTAATAACAGCTGCTGCCACAGAAGCAACTGATATTTAATAATCTGCTCCGAAAAACCTATTTTAAGACGCCATGCCTCAAAGGCAAAATGCAAGACTGCAATTTACACACACATACACACACACTGAAACAAACACACAGTGAGGCTCAAAGAGTTGGGCAGCTCCTAAACGATTTTAGAGAAGGTCAAACCCCGCACGTTTCATGGCTCGTAGCGCACCTATCGTATAATTAGAAACGAACGACGACAACACGACGACGACAACAACAACAACAACAACAAGAGCAACAGCAACAAATGTTATCTGTATGTGTGTGTGTGTATTGTGTGTGTGTGGCCAGCTCTGACGGCGACCGCTAAATGAGCCAATTGTAGAATGTTTTGTTGCTTATGTATAGGAGACCACACACACACACAGACACACGGCAACAGACACCGGCTGTACATATTACATACATATATAAATTAAACTGTAAAAGCGCACGAGTTAATAACAATAAGATAAAACAAACAATTACACTACAAATAAAAAAAAAATATGGAAATTTTAATACACTATCAATTTTATATGTATGAAACCGTATTTAAGAAAATATTTCTAAATTAAAATTATTGCCAATTTCAATAACATGTTCTTACCATAAACTCCATTGTCAGTGTTAAGCATTTTCTGTTAATTGTTTCGCTGTAAAACACTCAATTTATATTTATATGCATTACACACACAAACATAACAACAGTAACAACATCATAGATCACATGATGACATCAGATACTCAATAAGTAGCAGACTTTAAAATACCCTACATTCGTTCATCTGTTAAAAATAGCTTGAGGGGGGCTCTGACAGCAGGCTGACTGTAATGTAACTGAGACGACAACATCGCAATGTTTTGGCTTATGATGATTGTATATGTGTGTGTGTGTGTGTGGTGTGGTGTGGTGTATTATTACTTGATTGTGGGCAATCAGACTCGCACTCGGTTCGAGACCGCGACAAGTTCGCGCATTTCAATTTCAGCTCATTGCTCTCCACCCATGCAAAGTGACTAAGGCGCGCTTCGCTGATACGTCGACAACATCGCGTCGCGGGCATCGCTTGGTGGGCTCTGCGTTATGTACATACTAAAATACACTCACAAACACACATATATATATATATATATATACATATACATATGCTCACTTTCGATGTATTTCATTTTTTCTTTCGTTTTCATTCGCTGCGCGATTTGAAAATGTTTAAATAACAAGCAGCAAGCAACAACAACAACAACAACAGCAACAACTGGCGGGCGGGTCTTCCAACAAAACTTTACGAGCTTTTTATTATATGTTTTTTGTTGCTTCGTTTCATGTTTTGCTCTTTGTTTTTGCTTCTTAAGTTTGTGAGCCAATTATGTGCAGCAGCTGCCGTTGAGGGGTGTGAGAGAGAGACAGACAGAGAGAGAAAGAGAGGTGTTAAAGCTCCTAAACGTTTTTGTTGATGTTGTTGTTGTGGTTGTTCTTGTTGCCGGCCATCGCTGCAGTTTTTGTTGTTGTCTCCGTTTTGTTTGTTTTATTTTGCGCATAAATTGATCATATTGTTTATTTGCATGTTTGTTATTATTATTATTATAGTTGTTGCTATCGATTAGTAAAAGGTTTTAACCGTAAACTAATCGTTTTCAGTTTTTTGCCTAGCTAGTAGAATTGAATTGTATGATTTGGAATGGGAGCGTTAAAGGTAACAATATTAATACATGTCTTTGAACGTATGTTAATTTTTATGCGTATTTAAATATTCCAAATACATTTTTGTGCATTTAACTGTTTTGATTCTTTTTTAACTTTTTGCAATTTTAATGGCGATTCCGGAAATTTTTTTGCATGGCTAGGCATGATTTATATATGCACGACCTCGATCTTGAGATCGTATGCAAAAATAGAAAGGTTGATGAATTGTGAAGTTAGAGCGCAGCTGAGTAAATCTTTTTTAATATCGACTATTTGTCAGAAACACGCTTTTTACAAATCGTTAAAGCAAATCAATTAAAATGCTGCTTTTATCTATCTAAACATAAAGAAAAAGTTTAAACCGAATACTTCCGACTAATTCCGGAATATTAAAACGACTCAGAAACAGGATAAATTGTTAAGATAAATATAGACATTTCTAGGAAATAAATAAATTATTTCAAACAATTACTGTTTTCACACTTTGTAGTTTAAATTAATTGTTATTATATTATTATACATATATTTTCCAAAAATACACCTCCGCTTTTTTCCAAACGTTCCAACTCAATAATATCAATAACGATACCTGGCGCAAAGAAAGTGGTTAAAAACACATATATGAGAAAAGCAAAAATTAATTATAGGATTGTCTTCAGGCTGGCACAACTCATTAAGAGTCGTGCGATGAATCTTTGGAGTTTGGGGCAGGCAACTCATTGCACATATCAGCATCTTGCCACTTAAGCATTATCAGGCCATCAATCAGTGCAGCAAACAACAAGACGCTTCCTTGCCACATGCAACAACATGGCACACAAACAACTACACCCCTCAACATCCTTATCGCACCGAGATATACAAAAAGCCATTAAGTTAAAATGAAAAAAAAACATAAACATAAAAAAAAAATTGAGATAGAAAAGAAAAAAATAGTTGTGAACTCATTGACTCAAATAAATAAGAGGACGGCTTGGCACGCGGCCCGAGAGATCATCAGCAACAATAACAACAGCAGCAACATCAGCAGCAGTGGCAGCAACAGTTGCTGCCACACTAACAACCACAACAAACAGCTACAATAATAGAAGAGCGATTTGCAAATCTATGCCATAAACTGCCAAGTGTCGGATGATGCTGGATGTTGAATGTTGAATCTTGGATGTCGGACGCTGGAGGACGAGATGCGATGTGATGTGGGTCTCTCTCTCTTCCCCTCGCTCTCTCTGCCAGTTAGTGTATATTTTTGGTGGCTTGCCCATAAAAAAAGGAAAATAAAAATAAAAACCAAAACGGACAAGCTGCAATCCGAGCTGAAGCTGCTAGTTGCAGGCAGCGAGTACCTGTTGTTAGCCTTCATCGCGTAACGGTACAATTTCTACAAGGGAATGTGCTTTCATTTTGAAGTGTTGTATTTGCAACGGCCTCAGCCATGGACTTGCCACATTGGACTTCCCAACTCATTCAAAAATCTAAACATGCCACAGATACTCAATAAGTAGCAGACTTTAAAATACCCTACATTCGTTGATACTTTAAAATATTATAATGAAATTCTATTGTGATCATTGATTGATCAATTTTCAGCATTAAGAAAATTAAATTATATTTTTAAAGCACTTTTTTTTTTCCATTTCAAGAAAAAGATTTGCAATTTCAGCATTTCTGTTTTTTGAATATTTGATATACATAATTTATAATATTTTATCTTTCGCCATAGGAATTTCCGCAATTTAACGCTGATATTAAAACTTTTTTTCTGTGAATTATCCGTTTCAGTTTATCTTGCTGATCGATTCGTAAAGTTATTGGGTCAATGATGTGATAAGTTCAAGATGCTTCTTTTATGTTGTACAGGGTACAACAAGCAGCAAGCCGAAATCAGAGAGACGACCGCTACTGTTAGACAGCATGTTGCATGCAACAGGCAACAAACTGGCAGCAGGCAGCAGGCTAAAGGCAGCTGGCAGTTAGGCAGTTAGTCACTTCACAAAGTCATTTTTGATTTGATCGATTTCGTGCAGCAGCAGCACAGCAGCAGCAACAGCACTAGAAGAAGAAGCAGTAGCTCAAGATGAACAAGAAGAAGAAGAAAACGGTAACAGCAACAGCAATTGTAGACATGAAGTGATTTGAAAGAAGGCACATGACATGGACTTGAACATGGACATAGAAGTAGGACACAAAACCCTTCTCCCATTTAAACACACACACACACACAACACACACACATGTGTGTGTATCGTATGTTAATCGCCATCAGCAGCAGCGGCAATTGTGTTAGGCGAGTGAAAGACATAGTTGAACTTTCCATTCTCCTTATGTCAGTCAGTTAAGACTTATCTTAAAGCTGCCGCTTAATTACGAGCAGTGGACTCTTCTTGGTCAGCAGCGGCAGCTCGGCAGTAGCAATTCGACACCAGTGCTCTTGTTGTTGTCGCGGTGAACTGCACGCTGCGACTGCTGCTAGACTCGCGCTCACTTTTGTTTTGTTGTTGTATTGTACGTGTGGAACGCAAGTGTGGAATATATGCGAAGCTTCGGCTGTTGCTTCGTGCTTCGTTTGACGAAACGAACGAGCGAGCAAACGCTTGCGACTCGCGCCTCGTGTTGGGGCGGAAGATCTCCACCCAGTTTCGGATGCAATTGGAATGCTGTTCAGCGTCGACTGCGACGGCGACTGCACAAATTTTCATTGAGTAAAAAAAGCAGTCGGCGGCAGCACAGCTCGTAGTTCGCAGCTGTGCAGGATGCACACACAGCCAGCAACAACTGCCTCATTTACCGTTTGTTGTTTGTCTGCCGCTGCCGCTAAACTTGTCTAGGCAGCACAACCGAAGCCGAAGCCGAAGTTGAAGTCGAGTCGAAGTCAAGCTCGCTCTATTCGTATGTGCGTCTGCATGTGTGTGTGTTTTGTGGATCGCTGCGATCTGTGGTGTGTGCTCCACATTAAGAAAGAAGTGTATTAGCTTCGATTTATTGCATCGTCTCTGGACTTCCTCAAAATGCTCAGCTCTATGCGACGCTGCTACTGCGCTGCTGCTGAGCTGTTCACCTCAGCTCTGCTCTGCTCAGTTGATTTTATATTTCTTTTGTGGAACTCATCGTCTTCCACTCGTCTGTTTGGCTCGTTTTGTATTCATTCAGAGCACCCATACATAGACAGAAGACGTCGCTGCTATTTTGCGTTTATTATTAGGAAATCGAAAACGCTTTTGCACTGCTGGAGCCTCTGACGCTTCGACTCTGACTCTGACTCTGACTGTGAGTCTGGCTGGCGCTGCTTGCTGTAAGCTGCTTGCTGTTTGCTGTTAGCTGCTGCCTCTGCCTCTGTGACTCTGACTCTGACTCTGACTGTGAAGCTGCTCGCTAGCCGCCTATCATCAGTCCGTGAGACGGTCTCAAAGCTATTGGTCGTGTTGTCGCTTGTCGGTCGCAGCACCAGCACCACACTCATACACACACAAAACCATTATAACAAAAACAACAGTACAAACAGCCTCCAGACGAACGACCAGCAAAGCTACGTAAGGCCCTATAACGTACCGTAACGCAACGTAACGCGATGTGCGCGCGCTCTTGTAACACGTAACAAAATATAACGGTACTACACATATTTGTATTTTTAAATGTACCGCTAAATGCGCATACCAAGTGCTTTGTGGGGGAGTGGCTCAAGGATTATTATTTGTAAATGTCGAAAAAAGAAAAAAATTCGCTTATAAATTGAATATAAATCACGAAAATGTGCAAACTTAAACTTCAAAATTCTACGTAATTAATTAAAAGCAAAAATAAATTTAGTTGCTTAAAGTCTGGCAATAATTTCTGACAAAAAATTCAACATTCCTAGAAAGATCAAATAAACTTGACATAAAAAAATAATTAAACCATTTCCGACCACTCACAAATTATGACACAAAAATGAAAAAAATATCTTTAATGCAAAAGTCGTAAGAAAATAATAATAACAATAATAAATGCAATAACTTTCGGACGTGCCCAGGAGCTGTAACACACATCTGTGGACTATATATAGTGTAATTTTATGTATATCGGTGCTAAATCAATGATAACTGCATACTTAAATGCAATTAATGCAAATTGTGACAGCAGCAAATGCAAAGTGAATTAAAGCTGCGGAAAAGCCACAAACAACAGCAACAAACTCGAGGCACATGTGTACAGGCTAAGATGATGATTATGTTCAGGCATTAAAACAGATACAGATACAATCCATAGTGAAATTATAAAGTAATGAGCAAGATTATGGCCAAGAAATGCATATAAGCCACACTGGGAAGTTCTCAGTTGGGATCGGTGTCAACAATACGACAGTTACAGTTAATTACTTTACCAATATTAAATAGCTACTTAAACCAACAAAACTTAACTAAATAAATTCTTTGTACAAAGTGTAATAATAATAATAATATATTCAAATACAAAAGCAGCTCCTAACAATTTCTGCTTAAATGAAATTTAAACACAAGTTGAAATATAACTGCAAATATTTTACAAATATTATTTATTTGCTGATTTCATTTTCTATAACTGCCTATTGCTGCTAATTTTAAATATCTTTAATTTATCGTGCTATCACACAAAAAAAACTCCTTTAAAAATCAACGTATTTTTTATTCAGCTATCAAACTAAGCGCGAGCTACTCCTAATAAACCTAAAATAAAAATAATTATTATAAACAAATAATACATCCTTTCAAAAGTGTAACTATATTAAATATATAACATATAATATCTATAATAAATATAATAAGAATAAATAGTTTTGTACATTAAAAAGAAAACCGTTACTTAAATCTATAAAATAAAATCAAATCGCTAAAAACGGCCGTCAGCAGTTTAGCCAATGTTGTCGCTGACAGAATGACAACAACAACAACAACAGTAACAATAACAACAACAACATCAGCAACAGCAACAGCAGAAAGATCAACTCTTCTATATAGCTATAGCCAATGCCAATGCAGGTTATCAACATCCGTAAAACGCTGCAATAGCCAACGGTGTTCAAATGTTGATTTCTTCCTGCCGGCCAACGGATATCCGTGCGGATTTTATAGCTGCAGCAGCAGCAGCAACAACAACGACAACAACATCAGCATCAGCAGCAGCAACTAGACAACGTTGTACAATTAAACTCGAAGAGGCTATCAAATTGATGCTGCAACAACAACAACAACAAAAACAACAACAACAACAGCAACACACAACTTCAAGCATGTAAGTAGCCAGCAAGTCTGAATGCATCTCATGGATACATTTTGAGTAGATGTATTTTTTAAGCACAGCTTCACATTTAATAAGCGTCATTACAGGATCTCGACCAATATTAAACTTAATGTCATCCACAAGCATTTTAGATACACACACACACACATAGATACATTAACTGCTATAGTTGTGTGTGTGTGTGTGTCTGCTTGATTCAAGGCTTCAGTTCGTTTGCTTGGCTCGACTTTTGTGTATTGTAATTGATGAATGAATGAAATTGAAGTTCGAGTAATGACGCAGCGCTTTCGGCCCCCCGATTCGAAAATAAAAAATAAAGACCGCCAAAACAGCGCGAATAGAGTTGTCTGAATAACACAGATACATTTACAGATACAGATACAGCTACAGCTACAGATACATAGATACATTTACATTAACAGCTATGGCAAACGGCTTCAAGTTACTTTTTAATTTTTGCCAATCAAAAGAAATAATAAATTATATAATTTTGGGTTACGCCTAAATTCACGCACTTTTGCCAACGGCACGAGCAAAATATTTTTTTTACTTCTTTCTTTTGTAAAGGGCAACTGGCTAATGGTAGTATCTTTTTTTGCTTTAAGCCACATCGCTTGGCTTAGAGATTTGTAAAAGTTGCAGGCAGAAATTATATGAATTAAATAATTTATAATTTTAATGATAAAAGAATCACTAATTATATTGTTTAGTTATCAAGATTAACAGTTTGGTAATATGAACTTTTAATTGGCTAAATTTATATTTCTTAACTTATTTTTTAAACATGGTTTACTTTAAATATGGTTTAAGCAAAATTAAACTACCTGCAGGGGCATCTTAAATGTGGTCTTAAGGGTATATGAAGATAATTGTTCTTTTTACTTAAGCCATAAATTTAATCATCCTATCGATTAAAATAAATGGAGTGCATTTTTTTGAAATAGCATTTAGATTATAATACATAAGTTGTATTTATAAAAAATAGTTTTGAATATGGAAAACAAAATAGTATTTGGTTTATTTTTATGCAGAATATTGGAATAGTTAAAATGCTCCTTAAAAAGAATAATACTCTGTCTAAGATGATAAAAGAGAAATATATATATGCATTTTGAAATGCACAATTATTTGGTTTTTTTTACAAATTTTTTAAAAGGCGCTTCTAAAATCTATTGTTTTGTTGGTTTTTTGTTTCTTTTGAGTTTTGTTTCAATGAGTTTATTTTTTCTCTTTATTTTTTGACTGATCTTTTATTTTCGAAAGTGATTAATAGGTTTGACATGTTACTTTTACGCTAATTGAGCGATCAAAATCAAATCGAATTCGCTAAATTTGGCAGCCAGCTGGCCATCACAGCAGCCTTCGCGGTGAAGGGTGAAAGGGTTGAGTTTGTGCTCCACTCGACGGCACGCCGAATCCGAATCCGAATCCGAATTGAATCCAATACCACATCCAAAAGACCAAAAGAGACCAACAGACAAAAAAAAGCCGTGTCCAAACGATTCATTTATGCGTTAAATGCACGAAATTTTCGAACGTGCCACAGTTTAGACATATTCCCAAACAGATGCAGATACACAGATACAGATAGTAAATGTATGTGTGTGTGTGTGTGTGTGTAGATTTACTTACTTATAGGCATTGTAACGATTAGTAGCGCCTTTCGATTTTCATTTACTTGGAGTGAATGTGTTTTGGGCGCGTCTCTTTCTCGCTTCCCCTTCGATGGGAGGAGGGGTAAATTAAGCAGGTTAATTTAATTTTAAATAGAATTTGATGGTTGTCTTGAAATTGTCTTGGTCATGCGGTGGCACTCCAAATAGAGAAGTGAAGTAGTCTAAGCCAGAAGAGCCGCAAGAAGATGGGAAAGAAGCGCAATACAACAGATCATTAATTTAACAGTCTTTGGAGGTTAGTGAGTGACCGACTGAATGACTGAGTGAATGACTGACTGAATGACTGAGTGACTGAGTGAGTGAATGAGTGAGTGGCTTGCCCAGACAGGTTGGTCTGCTGGCTTGCTTGGGCTGTCCGAGCTGGATGTGAACATCATTAAGCAGTTAATTAGTGCGAGATTAATAAGCATTTACCACACAAGTATTTTTGTACTTTAGAATGGATAATTTGAACACAAAAACTAAATATAAATTAACAAAATTTGCTCTTGAACTGTGAAGACCA
The DNA here is from genome assembly GCA_035042365.1 of Drosophila dives. Taxonomy (NCBI): domain Eukaryota; kingdom Metazoa; phylum Arthropoda; class Insecta; order Diptera; family Drosophilidae; genus Drosophila; species Drosophila dives. The sequence continues at coordinate 3,398,176 of JAWNLJ010000180.1, read as the reverse complement.
ACACCTATCATAAAATTATGAAAGATGATTTAATTATATTTTAGGCTTGCCCAAATGTATTACGATATATATTTCTCACTATATGTCTATGTATCTAGCTCTATCTCCATATCTATCCAACTCTATCTTTAGTTGGCAACATCCTTATCCCTGTTCTGTATCCTCATCATTTTATATCTCTTTTTCTCTCTCTCTGTCTCTCTTTATTCTATCTATACCTCAATATCTCTTCTATCTCTTTTTTACTCTCCTTCTCTCTCCTTCCCCGCTCACACATAAATCCTTTTTTTACATCTAATTTTAAATTTCACTTTGTGCCACATTCTTAAACGTTTTGGGGCACCAACACTGCTTTAATCTTAATTTAAAAAGTTAACTTTTTCATATAATAATAATTACATTTCGTATTCCATCAGGCCGAGACTTTCGATCACATTTAACGCTATTATCTAAACAATTTTCTCAATTTTCATGCATAAAAATTCATAGCCAATTGCTGATGCCCATTATGAAAATCGAGCAACTTTCTAAGCGAGTGGCTCATCGGAGCATTGCAAGTAAAATCACACGCACCAAATGATGACATTTCATCATTTTAACTATCGAATCAAAATTTGTTTATAACACACATTCAAAAACGCCAATTAAGTGCAGGAAAATAAAAAGTAGTAATAAGAAATAAGTGAAATACTGTGGATAATCTGCGAACTGATGGCCATGACTGCCATATATAGACAGACAAACAGAGATTTAAGTTTATATGGATCTCGAGTAGAGTTGGTGTTTGGCAAGGGGCTTTGAAGTGAGAGGCTCTGGCTCTGACTCTGGCTCCGACTCTGGCTCCGACTCTGGAGATGTGCCCAGTTCGCGTACGTAATCCAAGTCAGTTAATTGCGCCTTAAACCGGAAGCGATGGATTTGATTGCGTTACACATTTTGTGTACTTGGAATGTGCGCTGATTTTGTTACTTCTTTTCTCTCTTTCTCTCTTTCTCTCTTTCTTTTTTTCTCATTTCGATTTTATGTTGTTGTTAGTTTTATTGTGGTGTTGTAAGCAGCAGCAGCAGTAGCAGCAGCAGCAGCAGCAGCGACAGCGACTTCGATTGTGATTGTGACTTCCAACGATAACCGCAATCACTTTGAAAATCTAAAAAACAAATCACTCGCGGCTACGCAGCAGCGTATTTGCAGCGAATCAACAGACCAAAAGCATCGAATGCTCCAAAAAGATTCAACACTCACAAAGGGTGATCTCTACTCGAGAATACTCGACTAGCGGATACTCTGTGCGCAGTTCCAAGAGAAGCTCTCTGCAAATGAAACAACAAACAGAGAAAGCTCCAGTCGAGAGTGCTCGACTAGCAGATACTTTGCTCTAGTCGAGAGTGCTCGACAAGCACATACCACTTACTACCTTCTAGAAAGTACTCATTTTACTGTGCTACTTCTTCCCAATCCACTTATGATAAAAATAGTATTGTTAATTAACATATGTGTTTGTTTCTATGACCGTTTTAAATTTGTGGAGGCTTAAAGCTGAGCAAACAACTGTGTAAATACATAACAACTCAAGATCATGCTATTAAATATGAAATTTGTACTGAGTTGTGCAAAAAGTAAAGTGTTCTTTATCAAAATGTAAAATCCTTAACCTATCCATTATATAATCTTAAAGCTACTTTATAAAAAATGTATCTAAAATAATAATATTTATTGATGTGTCCTCGTTGAAAGATTGTTTAAAGTTTCGTTGATCGACTCTTATGTTGATAATGTTCAAGCATATATATAACCTAATAGATTATAATAATGTGATACCCTTTTTTATTTAGAATAGCTACAGGGTATTTAAAAACCAAAGCCCGTTTGCCTTATTGCCTTGGCATACACTTAATCCACATTCAGTACGGGAATTGTTGGTTACAGAGGGAAGTGTAGAAGTGGAGGGGAGAGAGGGGCTTGGGTGTGGTATTTTCTACTGCAGATGGCCTCGCAATGAAAGTTGCCCGAGTTAACCGCCCTGCCTGCTGTGCCTGCTGTGCCTGCCCCGCCTCGCCACGCCCCGCCGCACCACGACGCGCCTGCAATTACCGCTGCCCGAAATACGCAAATCGATTAAATGAAAAGCATTCGCTATGAGCAGAAAAACGACAGTTCGATTTCTATATATATATATATTGTCTATATAGATAATGTAGATAGATATAAGTTGTTGTTGTTGTTGTTGTTGCGCCCGCTGCAGGCTTATGTAAGCTGATAATTTGCAATGCAGCACAGGAGATGAGTTGTATTTTAATTGGACACAGATGCAAGTCAATGCAATCAATGCATACAGTGAACACTACGTAAATGTAACGACGCCTCATTCTTTTTGAATAAATAGAGAGCTGACTGCAACTAGTTGCAGCCACCGAGAGAGTTTAGATAATGATGCGCATCCTCTATTAAAGTGAATGTTGAACTTCCTCAATAAGAGCGAGTTGGAGAAAATATATATGTCAGAGATTGGAAATTTATGCGTTATAAATGTGGCTAAATAGAAAACAATATTTATAAATAATAATAATAATTGTTGTTAAATAAAACTGTCTGCAATTCTTTACCAACTCTGCGTATCTTCAAATATTTTCAAATTGCAGCTCCCACTCAAAAAGAACAGCTGAAGAATGTGCAGGTGGCGTCAGCTAAAACTGAATAATACTCGGATTATGCCAGACATTTAATCTCATATATTGAATATATTACTAGTGATTCGCATACGTAAGAAGCCCGTTCCAATAATTATAATTTGCATACTCATTCAACACACTAACACAAACACAAATCACAAAGATGATCTGCCACACCCAGATACCATTTTTACCATTTTGAGTTGTTTCAACAGAACCATTAGCAGATTGTTAAAATACTGCACTATATGTTGATGATAATGATGATGGGGCCATAAATCTGAGAGATTTGCACATTTTGGTATTGTACTTAGAAGCGAGACAAACCCCAAGCGAATCTATTTAACAAAACTTAACTTAATGATCACCCCACCCATTTATAAACAAAACAACAACAATAACAAGAGCAACAACAAAAACAATAACAGTGTATTTGAAAGCAAGAGTAAACTGTTTTGAAAGTCAACTACACTAATTTAAAGCTGTAAATTAACCAACTAAACAACAACAAGTTAACAACAAGAGCGCTTCAGGCTCTGCTCTAACCTTGAATGCAATGAGAGGGCTTTAATTAATTGTTCATCAGTGTGTGTGCAAGTGTGTGTTCACAATTAAAAAGGTGTAAAAAACCAGCATAAAAAGCAACTGAAAAATAAATGGTTCTATGTCGGCCCAATTGAATTATAAATGCGCCTCATCATTGATCAACTTTGAGATTGTATATATATCTATATATATATATATATATATTTTATATATATATATGTTTATAATAAAAACTTGAGCTAAAAACTGGAGCAATTTTCACGCTAACTAGATGAAGAAAAAAACCAAACAAAAAAATAAATAAACGTCATTTTACCCAAAGGCAACGGTGACAAAAGATTCAGTAAAAAATGTGAAATGAAACATGAGTAGCAACGCACGACTATCAGATACCCTGGATTAGTAGGAGTGATTACTGATCAGTACTTGCACATATGAATACCGAAAATGCGAGATAAATGTGCAAATTTTGTTTAAATGTATTTTATTTTTAATGTTATTAAAAATATTACTTTTGTAGCCGACGAAAACATGCCTTATTATTTAGAAATAATATTTCTTAATCCTCAAAATATGTCTTATTTAAACAGCGTTGTTATCAGTCAAGAGACCAAATACCATTTCAGAATTTCAACTGGATTTTATTCTTATTACGATTGCATTTCTTCTCTTTAGCAATATTATTCAATATAAAGAATTACTTTTCTGAAAAATAGCTTTCCCAATTCGAATATATTTTTTTCCAAAATCTAAAAAACTTTATAGTTTTTAAATTAAGTACGATTTTTCTAAGATTTTTCTATATAACCTAAATCTCACCTACCTTTTTATAGTCTCTGAGATCTTAACTCGTTGTTGTTGAAAAAGAATAAAAAAATGTGGAATCATTTTCCACTGCAAGTCACAAGCCTTCGCTGATGTTTGAGGTGCTCCTCATATCTAAATGCAATGGGTGCTCGAATAGTAATAAACCCATAAACCTTATGAGTCGCCCGACTTGCAGTACAACGTCATCGTCAGAGTTGTTGTTGTTGTTGCTGTTTGTTGTAATTGTCGCTTGAGATTTGTACTTGAAAATGAGTTGGCCGAAACAGAAGACAAGACACGACAAGAGTGGGCATCTGATATGGTGGAGGGATTGGAGATGGAGATGAGTAAACATACAAACGTTGATTACAATAGGAAATAATCCCACAAATTGCTTTAATATTCACTGCAAATCAAATGAAGTTGTGCCGCAAGCCTCAAATACACAATGACACCGACTCTGACTCTGACTCTGACTCTGACTATGTGCGAGTGGCAAGTGCTCAACTAAAGCGACACAAAGTCGCAAAAGTTTCTCGTTTTGTCTCTGTCGCCTGTGTCTGCTAACCCAGCCAAGTCAAAGCATTTAACCTTGGACCATAAAACTCTGCAAGCAGCAGCAGCAGCAACAACAACAACAACAACAACAATAACAATAACAGCAACAGCAATCGAGTAATATGTAATCATCGCATTGAATCTCAGCCCGAACTCCTCGCATGTGTGTGAAATTGTGGATTTTGTCTGAGTTTTTATTATTTTGTGTTGTCTTTTTTTTGCTCGGTTGTATTTTTCGCATTTCTGATTCAAGCACATTTTCGGCCTTTCCTCTAATTGTAGCGCATTTAGCATGGTATATTGTCTGCTACTATGCTTGTCGGATGATATATGGGCAACGAAAGAGACACACACTCACACACACAAACATGCACACACACACAGGTGTAGTTCGTCTATGGCTTGTACTTGTCTCGCAATTTATGTGGCCCCAAAAATGTTTTTTTTTTTCTTTTTTGGGCTCTATTGTCGGGGGTTAACCAAAGTGGGCTAGTTTGTGGGCAATTTTGAAGAATTTGGCCACATTATGTGGATGGTGGGTTGACATGACAGTGGCTCATTTGTGAAGCAGTTAAGTAAACAGTAGGTGCAGAAAAAAAAATAAAACCAAACTAAAATATGTGGATAAGACGTGACTCAAATTGAAAAAGATTAACTGCCTCTGAGCTGTGCATGTGGATAAAAAAAAAACTATTAAATACACAGCTAAATATTAATAGTTGGTTTCGTTGGAAATGTGAAAGTAAATATTGCCAAGAAAGAAGCAGCTTGGATATTTAATATATTGAATGGGAAGATGCGATCGAAAGAGCTATAGATAAAAACCATTTCGATATGAAAAGATAAGAAATTAAATTCGATCAATGATAAACTGATTGCAGATCTTGTTTCATAGTTTAAACTTAGGCAATTAGATTTTAGAGAATTAAATATAAATACTGCAATAATATGGATATATTGGGGCTATACAATTATTTTTGAATTATACAAATAACATTAAGTTGTGTGCATGCCAAGGCTTCTAACGCCTAAATGTATGCCATTAAAAACGGGTTATACCGTTTGAGATCTCGATTCGAGAACAGACTTAATATATTGGCAAGATCAAGTTTTGCTAGACAATTCGCTTTGGTCGGCCGGAAGGAAAACCCATTTGAGCCAGCATGTGTCGAATGTCGCTAATGCTTTTGGGCAATTTACCAACACTGAAAAGCAGCAAACTAAAAACTAAAAAACACAATAACAACAACAACAACAAAAACATGTGTGCAAAGCCGTCAAATGTAATTGCCCAGGCAGCGCTAATTGAGCTCCCAGTCGGGGCCAATTATTCTGCAATGTGCACATAAACATGGCAACGCCGTCCACAGTGAGAAAGGCGGGCGGAGCGGGGCGTGGCATTCGCATCACATCGCATCGCATGGCATTCAAGCCACGAGAGGGTGCGACACAAAGACAATCTTGTCAGCAAGTGCGCAGCAGCAGCAGCAGCTTCAATTCAATTCGTCTCGGCTCGAATCGGTTGGGAATCGGTTGGGGATCGGTTGTGCATCGGGTTGGTTTTGTTGCGTTGAGGAGGAGTCAAAGCACTTGGCTTGGCTGCCCGGCAACATCCGCGGGCCGTCGCAACTGGAGCACTTTCACTTTAGGTGGCCGAGTGGCAGCCAATCTTTGGAATTTGCTCATTGATTGTTTGCTATTTTCAAAATACCCAGCAGCCAGGCAAAAACAGATAGAGAGTATTTTGTCACAGAACAGGCAAAACAGATATTTGATGGGGTTTCAAGCATTATAATATACATATTCTAACAAATCCATTAGTCGATTAAATTGAGTCTTATCAATAAATAAACTTAATGTTATTTGCAAAACAAATTAAGGTAATTAAAAAAAATTAGTATGTGATTTTTGAGCGTGAAATTTTTATAAGAATTTTAATTAATATTTAATTGCCTCTAAACTTAATAGATAACCAATATTATCGTGTATAAAATATAATATTTTTATAGCATTCATTTTGATTAATGAATACAAGTTTAAATTTTTAGATCGAGTCTATTCAATAGAGAAAAGCAATTGTAAAATTGACTTTGTACATGTATAAAATATATATAATTTCGATATATATGTTAAATATTTATTTATTATATTTGTGTAATTATATATTTTCAATATATGGCAATAATTACATATATTTTAAGTATCCTTTCATAATAAATTCCTAAACTCCAAGTTTAAACTCGATCATTGAATTCTGCTCAATATGGAAAAATATTTGGGTCTATTTTTTATTTATTTTTAATAAATTATATTAAGACCTTATTCAAGCCTGGCTAAGACAGGCTGCTCTCCAAGTCGATCAGTGGATACTTGTCGTCATCCATTGTCCGTTATGGCCATGATGTTAACAGCGCACGTGGCCCGAACAGTAGCCATGAATGTCCGTTGTTGCTGCTGCTGTTGCTGTTGCAGTTGCTGTTGCAGTTGCAGTTGTTTTTGTTTTTTGTTTGTTGCATGTGTCAGGCAAAGCTATGCTGATGGGGGCGGAATGATAGAGAGGCGGATTGGGGTGGCGAGTGGGTAAGGTAAGGTAAGGTAATAGTGGCATGGGGGAGGCACAATTGCCTGCGCCCGGCCTGCAATATAATTAGGCCTGCAGCGAGAGGCATTCGGACATGCGACGTTTCTCGTATGTTTTTGTTGTGTGTCTGTTGTTATTGTTGTTGTCGTTGTTATTATTGTTTGTTGTTGGTCGGGGATGTGCGCAATATTTTATGCTTATGACCAAACAAAAAAAACAACACAGGCGACTTGGCAAGCCTGCCATGTTACAGTTAGCTTAGTGGCTTTTGGCCATTGTTCGACGCCCGCAGTCAGCTAGTTAGCTAGGTGCATGCCCAGGCACAGGCACAGGCACAGGTAGATGTGTGTAGAGTCTCCTTCAGATTCAGATATACATATGTATATATATATGTCTATAAATATACATATATGTGTACAGTATGCACTCGATGCAGTTATAATGTTTTGCCGAGTGAGCCACCAAAATGGCCAAGACAACTTTCTTCTTCCTCTCTCAGGTGCAAACTGGTTTACTTATGATGTGAATGTTGATATGGTTTCTTTTCAATTTTTTTTTTCTTATATATATATATATCTGTTTATTGCTTCTATTTCGTTATTTTTAATAGACTTTGTTAGTATATATTTTTTTTTCTTATTCCTTTTTAACTGGCGACAAAACTGGACGCGAGCCTCTTGGCTATCGCTTTCAACTAGAACAAGCTTAACTGGCTTGAAATAATTGTGGCGCGTTGCCTCAAATTGAGCCAAACTGAAACTAAGCTCAAACTTATGTGGTAATAAATTTGTATCAAATGAGCTGCATCCAATAAACACACACACTCACTTAGAGGCACTCAGATAGACAGTTGAATCGACAGAAGTGCAAGACTCAATGAAGAAATAACATTTTAATTAATTGCATCAACGCTTAAGCAATCAAATGGAGTAGTTTGTTTTCGGGGACCACCCTCCCCTCTACCCCATTATTGATTTGTTGAATTTCGAGCCACAATTATTACTTTTTTACAGTGGTTTGCCCAATAAAATATTTGAATGAATTCAACAGTTTAGCCAATGCTCGATTTTGAGCATTGCTCTTGAAATATCTGCCAACTCGTAAATACTTTCAAATTTCGCTGGGCAACATTCACATCCAACGAGTGGGCGCCAAAAAACGGATACTCATGCCACGGATATGTGTGTCTAGTAAATATTTTTGTCTTTTTTACTTGCCAGCGAACAAATTGACTAATTAGTCGTGGCTTGACAGAAAAAAATATTTTAAAAAGAAGCGAAATTCACGACTTGGTAGAGGAAAACAAACATGTTTGCTTTGCTTTTAAAATTAAAATTTATAAAATAAAATTAAATGTCTGATAAAAACAAACATTTTTGCTTAGCTTTTTTATGTATATTAAAGCAACTCTAAACAAATTCCAAGACTTGATGATATGATATTAAAATATATAAGCCAATATAAAATAATGTTGATTACAATAGAACTGCTCGAGCTATTAATATATATAATAAATGTCAGATTATTGTGGTCGTATATGAAAAATGGCATGCAAGCAAACAATTGCAGATAGTTGGCATTAAGTACCGCCGCCCACGGGCCACATATATATGATTTACAGTTAGGCTAACTGCCACAAATATGCTGCTGCAGCTGGGGCAGCTCAATAAAATCCGTCAGTGGTTGACCAGCTGGACTGGAACATTTACAAATGAGCGCTCTTAGTGGAGAGACATAACAATGCACCCAGCGAATATTACTCAACTCAATAAGAGTCGAAAAGTCGATGGTCAAAATGCAAATAAAACTGCAACTTAATTTTGCACCTTTGAAAAATGTAAAAATTTCAAATATTCAAGCCAGTTAGGCCGAGGCAAAGAGGCAACATTGAAGCCGCCACACATGCACCAAATGCCCCCAAACTAAAACCGTAACTTAATACTGAAAACGAAGCCTGAACGTGGCTCTTTCGACGTGAACTGGTCGTCTGCATCTGTGCTAGTTATGTAAAGGCTGTGAGTAAGAAATAAAATGTCCAAAATAAACTATAGCAAACAACAGGATGCAGCCTGGCTGCCTGCCAGACAAACAAAAAAACAAACCAGCTTAATACGTCAAGTCGAAAACGCAATACTCTTCTAATTAAATATGAACTAAATTATAGATAAAATATGGGCGACCAATGTTTATTAATTATTTGTCACAAATGTGGGAGGCAATAGAAAACAAGATATTTGAGTTATACAAATAGTGTTTCTTATAAGAACTCAATTTGTTGACTTATTTTTCATAGGAATCGAAAAATGTCTGAAGTAATTCCTGCAGCAAATGGTAATTGTCTTAAAAAGCTTCGTCTAAATAGCATTAAGACTGACACAGTTCTTAGCTAGGTAGATAAATGGACAGGTTTTATAGAAATGATTAGTATTGCTAATCAAGTATTTATATGCATTAAAATACCTACTGCATATAAATTATATATGTAGTTTAATCCACAGCTTTTATATAAATGATTAGTATTGCTAATCAAGTATTTACATGCCTTATAACACCTTTCAACATATCACTTTTACAAGTAGAGATATAAAATGAATACAAACAAACTGAATTATGTCGAGCACATGGATATAAAGTACCAATAACAGAGATAAAACTAAAGTACTCAGCTGGAAGGGTATACGAAAAATAAAAACGGAGATCAGCTTAGCACTTGGGAAAGCACTTGTCGCCAAGGCGCTGAGGAGCCGCTGCAGGAGCTGCTACAAGTTAGCTAAAGCTGTGGAAATATTGTTGTCGATACAGTTTTCGACATTCATTCATTTAGCGACCAACGACCGACAACATAAAACAAATGCAGCAAACTTGTGTTGCTGATGTTGTTGTTGCTGTTGCTGCTGTTGCTGCTGTTGCTGCTGTTGCTGTTGTTGCTGTTGGTTTCGTTTTGGCTACGAAATTGAAACAATTTCCGATGTCACTCTCACTTTTTATTTCACTGACGACCGTCCAGGCCATAGTCAGATACGGCAACAGACTTGGGGCAGCCAATCTAGGCAACGGCAGAGAGATATTTGCAACGCAGACGACAAACGCTGCAAAAGACGTGATTTGGAGATGTGTTGTTGTTGTTGTTGTTGTTGACTGAGGTAACTGTAACTGCAACTGCAACTGTTGTTGTTGTTGTTGTCACTGCTGCTGCTGCTGCTGCTGTTGCTGCTGCTACACTTGTTGTGTCCAGTGAAGGAAAAAGTGGTACAGATTGCTCCATTGCAGCATCATCATCATCTACAATTCAGCTTCAAACGCATCCAAGTTGCAGCCTTGTTGTTGTTGTTGTTGTTGCTGCTGTTGCTGATGTTGCTCTTGTTGATGTGTTGCACTTTGCTGCGGCATTTCTTTCAACAACTTTTAATCTGCAACAATTTCTGTGATCATTTACGCTTGAACAGCTGCACTTCAAGCCGAAACTTGTTTCATTTTCATAATTGATAAATTACTCATTTTATTGCTTGACATTTATTTATAGATTTATTTACCTTATCGCAGATTTATTTTTGTTGATTTTTGTTTATTAAGCTATAAAAGTGTCCGAAATCAAATTCATATTTCGCTAATAAAACTAACAAATAAATAAATAATTTTTAAGGGAAGATCAATTTTCCACTGTTAAATCAGAAAAACTCTACTAAAACAAATTATTGATAGATTAAGAAGTATCTGAAATAATTATATCGATTGATTTAATGAAATTAAAGATTTAAGATTTGTTTATAATTTTTTGGTCAGCTCATTTTGTAATTTATATATATTTTTGCTTACTTTTTATCAAATGATTTTTTATATTTTGTTTTTACTTCCAGAACTTAAATTGCAGATAGCAAAATACATATTCACATTTAGATATAAATTATTTTAATAACAACAAATATTTATTTAATTTTGAATTTTTCCTCTCTCTCTCTTAATAATTTACTAAATTTCCTTAGACACGCACAGGTGAATGATTTTCACAGTGAACTCCAAAATGAATGCCTCGTTTTATTTTTTTATTACCTGCCTCAAGTTGCGCTTTGCTTCATGTCGCAGTGTGTGGCACAGTGTGTGTGTGTGTGTGTATGTGTGTGTGTGTGCGTGTTTGTATTTGCGGCTTTGCGTGTTTATTTGTTGTTGTTGTTTGTTGTGACGATTTTGGTATCAGGTTGCCTCGTTAGAGTTCGAGATAGATGCGAGACGAGACGAGACGAGAGAGTGAATGAGTGTATGTGTTTCTATGTGTGTGTATGCGTGTGTGTGTGTGTTGATCCTGCCAACAAACGTTTGTCGTCGCATTGCTTGTCAGCTGTTGTTGTTGTTGTTTTTGTTGCATTTTGCTTTGGCCAACTGATGTAACAAGGTTTAATTTTCCATTTCAATGCGCGTCGACTGCGCTTTGGATTTTTACTCTCGTTTTTCATTGTGCGGCGCCGGCTTTTTACTTTTGAGTTTTTAGCTTTAGTTTAGTTCAGTTAGCTTTAACTTTTAGCTTTAGTTTGAGCTTGGGTTAACTGTTAGCTGGTTGCTGGTTGCGGTTGATTATGCTGCTGCTGCTGCTGCTGCTGCTGCTGTTGCTCCTCTCGTTTCGCACTCTCGGACCACAAGCGTAACCGAAGCCATTCCACTGATTATGTGGAGATGTGGATGACAATAATGATGATGATGATGATGATGATTATTATTATGCATCTGTTGCGGCGACTTTGGCTTGAACTGGCCTGCAGCAGCCTGGCGTTATAATTATGCAGCTGCAGGCTAATAACAAGTCGACGAATCCGCTCCCAAACAAGCTGATTGACGCATAGATGCCCTGTAATTAGCCTCTTTGGTTGACTCACTGATTGATGCACTGCGTGAATTTGATATCTAAATTGAAACTGTCACAACAAAAAATGAGCATCTTAATATTGCTTGGAAAAATCATTTAAGTTTTTCTAGTGAAAATCTAGTTTACAACTTTAATGAAATTAAATGATTAATGATTTGATTAAATTAAATTAAATTAAATTAAATTTAAATAAATGCAGAGTTGAAAATTTGTACAACAAATGAATTTGTTTTAAGAATCGAATCAGTTTTGACAAAGTTTACAGTTTTAGCGAGTGTCGATTTTGTTACCTTAAAATTTATATTATTCTAGAGTTCAAGCCGTATACAAAAAAAGGTAATCTATTTTCAAAATCTATTCAATTTCTCAATACACAATTTGATCAATACTTATTAACTTAGTTCAGTTAGCTAGTTTCTTTTAATGCGTATTTTGGCTACAGGGTAACAATTATAATCATAATGTTTGCTGCTGCTTAGCTGGCTATTTTGATGATGGGTCTCGGTGTGATCCATTTTCAGCATGACGAGGCTAATCTAACTGGCTGGCTGGTTGGCTGGTTGGCTGGTTGGCTGGTTGACTGGTTGACTGGCTGGCAAGTATTGTCAATCGCTTTTGTGGGGGCTGATTATGCTGGGGCATAAAGTTGTGAGCTGGTGCGGCTCCTAAGATAGCAACATTGCTGTCGGCTGTCGACATCTTCCACTGGACATTTTCCAATCTGGAGCGCAGTTGCAGTTGCAGTTGTTGTTGTTGTTGTTGTTGTTGTTGCAGTTGTTGCTGTTGTTGCTGTTATGTGTCGCTGTCTGTTTGTCTGCCTGACTGCGTTTTTCGCGGTTTTACAACTTTGATTTCACTTTTCTTTGCAACATGCGACGCTGTTTCTCGTAGTTGTTGTTGTTGTTGTTGTTGTTGTTGCTGTTGTTGTAGTTGTTGTACCTTCACTGGCCGTTTTTTGAACTGTTTGCTTCATTGCTCTCGTTGTTGTCGTCGTTGCTGTTGTTACTATTGCTGTCGGTCCGCTTAAACTTTGTGGCTCTTTAATTGGTTTTTTTTTTTTTTTTGCACTCATTCGCTCCCCATCATCTTCTTAAGGCATCCGTTTTTTTAATGATGATGCAGTGGCCAGCAAGCCAGCCAGAGCTGGCCATAATTGTCAACCACTTTTGCACGTTAGCCACAAATTATAAACACATCGATATGCAATTCCATTTGAAGGAGACTCGCTCCGACTGCAAATATTGTGAAATTTCTAGGGAAACTGTGAAAAATGCACTCAGACAAGGAAGGTGGGCTTAAAGACAACAAAAAAAAAAACGCAGAAAACTTTGTTAATTAACTATAAATGTATTGCGTCTTCAGCTAATCATCTAATAATTACAGATTAAGTAATTTCCAATTTTCATAATTTTTAAAATTGAATTTGGTATATTATAAATAGATGCTGACGTAATCACACAGATTTGTTTAGTTCATCAAAAATTCTTCTTCTTAAATTTATTACCATTTCTTATTATATTTTTGGGGTTTTTCAGTCGTCGTCCTCTAAGATGCCTAACGAGACGCTTTTGTGTTAGCCCAATCTGTGCTCATAACAAGAAAATAGATTCTTATAATTAAGTGAACTAAATGAAGCCAAGTTAAGATCATATCAATTAATTGTAATGACTTATTTATAGATGAGCAAGTCTGGCTGAACTGGCCAATCAAAATGGATTGCTAGCTTTCTAGATTTCCCCTCCCCAACCCCTACTTTAATTGCATTCAAGATCAGCGATAAATATTTGAGTTAGTCACAGGTTGATTCAGCAAGATGTCAGTTGCAAGTGCAATGATGAACTATGTTCAGTTAGGCAGCTGCCACTGGTAAGTAGAATCATTAATATTGAATGCGATCTTGATCCGCTTATGTCATCAGCGAAGCAACCAACGCTGAAATTCTCAAGCTCCAAATAATTTTTTTTTCTGTTTTTTTGGAAGAAATAATTCAAGTAATACAAATGCCTGAAAGCAGTTAATCAAAGCAGCAAATGCGGCTAATTAACTTTCAGGCCAAACGGCAACAAAAGGCAATTTGTTGTGCCAATGTGTGTGTGTGTGTGTGTGTGTGTGATTGTGAGTTGAAGTCGCTAAATGCTGCACCAGCCCACGGAAAATGTCTAGTGAAAAATTATGTTCTAGATTTCAGCAACTTGTTGCAGTTGCAGCTTCATAGATAGATCGCCCACAGCTGCGGCAGCCGTTGTTGCCAACTGCTGAGAACCCACAAAAAAGCTAGTTTTAGCTGGAATATAACAAAAAACAGCTGTCAACATTTTGAAAAACAAACTCAAAGTCACAAATGTTAGTCAGGTTTAAAGTTAAGATTTTATATACAAAATTCTTTACAATGTCATTTTTAACAAGTTAGATTGCGATACACAGCTCGACTAAGAGATACCCTGCAATTAGCTATTAAATATATTAATTTAAATGTGTACAGCAGATTGCAGAAATTAGTTTTCTTTTGTTATAATTGCTGAATAATATATTCGATTATATTATGTATCAATATCTCTACAATTGTGACTCGATAACCGAAAGCAATGGTTATCGATCTATATTGACAGTCGCAAATCAAAGATATTTATGGATAAACGGATATTACATTCTCTCATGGCTAATCAAATATACGAGTATTCAAGCTTGCAGCGTTTTCATGCAATATTATAGTAAAAAAGCTAATAATTCCAAAAGACGACTGTGTTTAAAATTAAAGCCAAATTTGAGAGAGGGAATAAGTAGCAAAAGTGGCAACACTGATTGCAGCAGACTGTCATAGCTGACTGTCAGTTGAGTGTTGCTTTTGTTGGCAAATTTTTAAGCTGCTGGCTGTTTACTGCTGGCTTGGTTCACATGACTTGCGTGCCATCTGCCAAGAGGCCAAAATCTGGCAACTGGCAACTGGCAACTGAAGTTGGCTTAAACTGCAGCCTACGCAGTTTGCCTCGCACGCACCTTTAAGTGACGACCTCCACGAGGGCAACTTCATCAACATGCCACTAAATCTCCCCCTTCCCCACCCCCAAACACACACACACACGCACACACACACACACTCAAATTGCTCAGCTGTGTGTACTTAGATGTTTGTCAGTGTTTTTTGTCTGTTTGTCTTACATAATCGTCACTCTAGATACCGTTAGTATTATTATTTTGTTGGCCTTTTGTTGTTGTTGTTGCTGTTGTTGTTGTTGTTTCTTTCCGTCCTAAAATAACACACAATAGAACAATTGTTTAAACTTTTGTAGCGGCTGCGACGACGGCTTTTGGCATTGCGCCAAAAATACACAAAAACTCGAACAAAATAGAAAAATGACAAGAATAAAGAATTAAACACAAAAACAGCAACTGAATTAAGATGTCGTCTGAAAATTGAGTTCTTGTTAAGGTGGCAATTATCTATTTTGGCATTATTTCTATTGTGCTCTTGCTTTGGCCAAAAGCAATGCATGACGTAGATGGGAATTACCCGGAGCCATCAAAAGTGGTACAGCTGTGGGAATTATATCTGATACTGTAATACCTATTATAACCAGCCCAAAGAACACAGAAACTGAAATGTAATTCGCTAAATGCTGCATTTAGCATATGGTTGACATAATAATCATGATGATGGAAATTTATTTGATATGTTTCAGATAGATATAATTATGCAATATCTTTCATGAGAAGCCATTTCAAATACAGATAATGGTTTAGATAAACAGATAAAACCAAGGTTCGATTCAAGGTGCATTGAGTATATAAATAGCAATAAATAGCCTGAAATCGAAATGTACAATGATAAAGTTATATTAAGATTGAAGCAAATGTGAAATTTATTAATGCCTATTAAAAATCGTATAGTTTAATAAATATAAATAATTATAATATATAAATATACTAAAGTTGGGGTTAATCAACATAAGCAAGGACAATTTTAAATATTTTTTTGGTAAAAACTGGTAGATCTTGAAATACACAAACTATAAATGCAGAAAATTATTACGATCAAAGTAAGAGTTATTTATATTATTATACCCTTAATTTTATTCCGAAGTTTTTAACGCAATGAAGGAGAAATATGCGACTCCATATAATATATATATGTTACTGATCTGCTAATCTAAACAAATTAATATAGCAATGTCCATGTGAATGTAATTTTCAATACAAACAAGTTGCTCAGTCTAAGGCTATTTTTTATTAATTTTCTTATTATTATTGTTTTTATTTAATATCAACTACACATAGCAATAAATTGAGTTTAATTAAATTTAAAATGATTTAAAAATCTAAATAAAAGTGATATTTATAAGATTTCTGGTGTATTTAAATACCAAATGGCCCGACATTTGTTGCAACATTTGTGCAAAACATAAAAAAAAACCAACTTTTTGCTTTCCAGGCAGTACTTATTTGGAAACAATAGAACAATAGTTCGAGATATAAATTCTTTATGGAACATTTTTACTTATCAAATAGTTCTACTTAAATATTAATAACAAGCATTTTTTTTAAGTCTACCCATAATATTAAGTTAAGAATTATAACTACTATTTTGCATATGCGATAATAATTTGTATTAATTACATTTTTTTTTCTTCCTACAGGTTTATTAGCCCTGCCTATAATAATTATAAAACTCGAAGGCAGCCACAATAACAAATAAAATTAATACTTACTGAAACAAAAGTAGAAGAAGAAGAAGAAAATATAAAATAACTAAGAAACCACTGAGACAAGGGACAAGAACAACAAGAACAAAGCTGAGTTAACAGTTTTTGAAACAGTTATGAGAGAGAAAGACCACTCACCAAGAAAGATGCTTCCTAGCCCAAAACAGGGCTGCGTATACCCTGCCTTAGGATTAATACCCACATCGTATATATCACATGTACCTTATGATCTGTCCGCCTCAACGACGGCGGCAACAGCGACCAGCAGCATGACGACAACAACAGCTCGACAACTGCAACACCAACACCAACAACAACAACACCTACAACACCAACACCATCATGGCAATAAAGCAAAGCGACGCAGCAGCTACGATCAACCGTTGGATTTGCGATTAGCCCACAAGCGTCGCCAGCTGTTCGAGGCGGAGGAGCTGGAGCTGGAGCAGAGGCAGCACCAGGACCAGCAGCAGCAGTTGGATGATGTTGATGAACATCCAACACAGCCGCTGGAGGATGAGAATAGCAATTTGATAATGTTTGCCACGCAGCGAGTGAAGGAGAAGGAGCTAAACAACAATCATATAGCCGCCTCACTGGCCGATCTGGGCTTTGATATGAGTCGCAAGATGCTGCGGGCATTGCGTGAGGGTGTTGCCACGCCCCCAGCACCAGTGCCAGCGCCCACAGCGACAACGCTGCTGGAGGCAATGAGCAAAACGCTGCCACTGCAATATCGCAACGTATTCCATCAAGCAGCGGCGCCGCAACAGCAACCGCAACCGCCGCCACCGCCGCCGCCACCTCCGCACGCGTCCAGTGTTGCAGCAAGCGATTTTCCATTTCGTCATCCGCTGAAGAAGAGTGATCTTAGTTGCTGGGGCAACAGCAACGAGCCGAAGCTGGAGCCGCATCCCCAACTCCAAGAGTTTCAGTCGCGCCGCAAAGCCAAGCAGCGACAATCGCCCGCAGTAATTGCCAGCGGCAATCCATTGGCGCCGCAACAGCAGCAACAGCAACAGCAGCAGCGCAACAAGGATCGCTACACGTGCAAGTTTTGTGGCAAGGTGTTTCCACGCTCCGCGAATCTGACGCGACATCTGCGCACCCACACGGGCGAGCAGCCGTACAAGTGCAAATACTGCGAACGTTCCTTTAGCATCTCATCGAATCTGCAGCGCCATGTGCGCAACATCCACAACAAGGAGCGACCCTTCAAGTGTGAGATCTGCGAACGCTGCTTTGGCCAGCAAACGAATCTCGATCGCCATCTCAAGAAGCACGAATCGGATGCGGTTTCGCTTAGTGCGCTGAGCGGGGTAAGCGAGCGAATGCACTGCATAAGACGCTTCTGTGAGAATCCCAGCGAGGAGTCCTATTTCGAGGAGATACGCTCATTCATGGGCAAGGTCACCCAGCAGCAGCAACAGCAACAGCAGCAGCAACAGGAACAGCAGCAGCAGCAGCAGCATCAGCAACATCAACAACAACTACAGTCACTGCCTCTGGCAGCGCAATCACGCAGCTCAGCATCATCGAGCTGCTCTGCCTCAGACACGCCTACATCCTCGCATACGCCCACGCAATCATCGGAGTCAGCGGAAGCGCTGGCGGTGGAGCTCAAGCGTCTGCAGGCGGAACAGGAACAACAGCAACAGCAGGAGGCGGATGAGGAGTCGGAGGAATCCAAGTCCATACAGCAATTGAAAAAAACGCTCGCCTCAAAACTATTTCCCACAACTACAACAACAACAACATCAGCATCAACACCAACAACAAAAGCAGCCGAAAAGTTAACGCTGAAGCAGGAACCCTAAAACCCCAAATCCTGAACTAAAAAAAAAAACAGAAAAAGACAAGAAAGAAAATCTAAATTCGGCATCCGAATATGATATACTCTTGCAGGAGGCACTTAACAGAAAATCAATCTACAGTTAGGATTGTTTCTAATATAGTTGTCCGACGTAAATCCAGTAAAAAGTACTCTTTTTTCTTGACTATATCATATAGTTTTCCAGCTACTATATACATATAAAGGCCACCTGCTTAAAGTTATATTCCAAGTTTCAACAGAGTAGCTTCAATTCTGCTAAACAGAATATAAAATATTTTTACTTTTTTCTATATTTAACTGCTGCAAGAATATTAAAGAAAGACAAACAAACACAATTTCCTAAATGGCAACACAAAAAAAGAAAACTATTTGCAGATCGTATAAACATATACATATATACATATATATATAAACTTGTTTAGATGTAAATATATATTTTATATTTTGTAATTTGTAATTTTTATATGTTAAATGTTAATCTGTGTATAACGAATTGTACAAAAAAAAAAACCACAAAAAAATTAGCAAGACAATTGGCAATTGTACTATATCGATTTTATATGTACGTAGTAATTTAAGCATTGGTATTTTTTGTATATACACGAAAGCGACACTCGAGACATGTACGTAAAATGACAGCAACAAGCGCCCACTGTTTAAATAAAAAGTTACAAGTTTTTTGAAATTTACTAAAAAATCAAAGTCTTATTTTATTTCGTGGGCTAGGCCACCTATTGCTTGGTAGGCGAACTAATGTACTTTGCAGCGACGCCATTTAGAGGGTAGCTGACATGGTTGCTAGTCGCTTCATGTGAGAGTAAAATTGCGTTGCGTGAAGTTGGCTGCACTACATTACCACTGTACAAGAAATATTTTGTAAATTAAAACAGATTTCAAATTTAAATTACAGAGTTCTTATATTTATGAATTCGCTAGCAATTATTTTAAATTGTTTTAATCAAATTAAACTGTGACCCTGCGAGCTGTTAATTCCTTTTCAATAATCTGCTAAGTATACAGTTAATCTGCAGCTGATCGACAAAAGAGCACATTAAGATTGCTTAAGCAACAGTCAATAAATAAAAGTAAATATGATATAATGCCCAAGCATTTACGACTCTGGGAATAAATAAAGTGACTATCAACATAAATAATTTTATTTCAACTGATACCATTTTTTGTCTTTGCACAGCAAACCATATGGAAGCCCAGCTGACAACGATAGCAGAGACAGCTGATCTAAAGGCGTTTCGCGAACTGCGTTGGCCACTTTTGGTTGGACAACTATTTGCGCTGGCTGGCCAAAGAGCCGCAACTGAAGCATCTCAAATTCTACACACTCAATGGAGTCTGGCGTCGGGATGGACTCTTTATCTTGGTTGTATGTATTTGAAGATCTATGGATTCATTCAAAAGGCAAAAGGCTCAATAATCAGAAGATTTCCAATCTATTCGAACTTTAGCATCGCTATCAATTGTTCTTCAGCAATTTGAGCAGGATTGATGAACTGGACAGTTGGCTATAAGGTCAGCGCCATAAGGTCAAACACATCACAGCATTTTCAAGGACCTCCAAGTGGAACGAGGACTAAGCTTGGAAAGTGAAATGAAAACCATTATGTATTGTCTGCCCTGCGAGAAGGCCAAAGAAATGCAGATGAACTGTCCATTTGGTTAGTACTTGGACAATGTGCGATTGGAGCATGGCGATCTGATCAACGAGCGCTGGTCAGCGCGTCATCCTGGCTCATAGAAGCCGATCCAGCTGCTTATTGAAAATAATACCAGTGTGGGACTCTATGAACAGAAAACGGATCAGCTATGCGCCTGGTGCTTAAGGTTGATTATATAAACAAATATAATAATGAACAGGTTTCTTACTTATTCATCCGAGATTCTTTATCTTTATTCCACAGACTACAAATTGGTTTCCTGGGCGCTTTGGAAGTGCTTCCCACTATTCAATGTCGCGGATTTGGTGTTCTAATAGTCGCTGCCATATCTAAAGTCATAGCTAATGACTTGAATCAGGATGTCACAGCTTTAGTTAATTTACATAATCCAACTGATGCAAAGTATTCCATAAACTGGAATTTGAGTTGCTAAGCGACGACCATTATATCTGGAGCATGTGTTTGCCACGAGATGGTGGCTCCATAAAGTGGCCGGAAAATGAGTAAATGAACAGACGGGCCATGCCAAAGGGCCAGATAAGTTGTAGGAATAGTACAGAATGGATTTTCTCAAAGTTTTGTCAGAAATGTTCTAAAGAATTTCACTGCGTTTCTCAAGATTGAACCGGAAACGAAGTATTTGAATACGTACACCTTGAGCTAAAAAGATGGGACTCTTTATATTGTTGTTACATGTTTAGACTGCAATAGTACAGTCGAACTTCGCTAATTTGAACTTTAATTAATGGATCGGTATCAGCTTTTTGTAGGCCGCCTACATTTGCTGAATTGGTCAAGAGGTCTGCTCTGCTCAACAATTCCAGATCATTACATGTCAACTGTTTTCAATGTGGTGCAGGCGAAATAATTAACAATTGAATTTCATCATAAGTCCCATCTTTATCATTTACCAGCGAAAAAGGCTCTGCAGCATTTCGAAGTCAAGAAGGTTATCAACTTGGATTGAATACCAAATTCATGATTTACTCCTAAAACAGCTGTCCAACTGGTTTCCATCTGGTCATACAGAGTGTTCGCTATACTTTATCCAGAGAAAGATACGCCTCTGTCCAAGCTTGGGATTATGCGACAATTAAACTCACGAACTAGTTGCCTGGTGCTTCAGGTCTGATAAATGTATTCAATCTTAATTATGAAACTAATTAACTTTAAATTATATCTTTAGTAGATCACAAGATGTGCCTCTGGCCGCTTTGCAGGTGAAGCAGACGCACAAGTGACGTGGTTAGGCGACGACATCACCGCCGAGATCTATCCTGGGAATCTGGCATCTGTGCACATATTTGGCTGAACATTCAGCCTGAGGAGGGCAACTTTAGCTGGCCAGATGGGCAATAATTTCACGAATACATATTGTGACATTTTTAAGGGCATGGAATAATAGAGGAGATATTACATAAAATTATTAACTCCACAAACAATTAATGAGCACCTGAGTCAATTTATATATTAATACTTATATTAATTAATTTATATATTATATATATTTATAAAAAAAAACAATTAAATACATCAGTTGGATAATTTTACAATATTATAAAATAGTTGGAGACAAAAACACAAATGACGATAAAAAAAACCCGACGTGCACAAACAACATTTACTCAATAAACTAAACTCGTCAAATTCTCGTTTATACACTGAGAGATATAAGCGATATACAAAAGCACAACCGAAGAATATTAGCAGAAGACAATAAAGTATTGGACTTATTTTTATACAAGAGAGAATCGGTTCTCGTGCTCGTCCATTAAAAATATCAGGGGTTAGATGATCTCACTTTGCACACTCTCGTTCTGTGTTTCTCTCTCGCTTTTTGTTTTACAGTATTTCATATAAAGCGGATTCGTAGTTTATTAACAGCTTAGTTAGTTGGTTATCTCGCTGAATGAGGGTCTGTGGAATGGCGCGTGAGCTTCAACCCGTTAACCTTGAGGAGCTGCAAGCATTTCAAGCACTTTACAAACAAGAATGGCCCAAATATTGTGCAGAATTCTATTGCCTCGATAACTTTATAGAATTTCTCAAGCTTGACCCGCACATTGGCAATGTTAATGCCTACACACTGTCCGATCTGAGAGCCAAAGACACAGCTCTCTTTGTGATTGTGGTAAGTCATTGGTATTCAATAGTTTCTGACAGTTATTATTTTATTTGTAATGCTGTCCTAGGATCGCTATCAGCTGTTTATGGGTTGTCTGGACGATTCAATGGAGCTGCTGAAGCAGGCTCTTAATTTGGTCGATTGGTCAAGAGGTATCAAGGCAAGTTCGGTTCCAGCTCGATATATGGCAACACTTAACAATGTGGTGCAGGAGAAAAAACTTAAAGTGCTCTACAACGATGTAACAAATCTCTACTATATGCCACAAGTAGAAGCGGACCAGCTACAAACTGAGTATGTTCTGCATAAGTTTATAGTCTTGCAACAAAAAAAAAAAAAACAGGTTAACATTTTTTTTAGAATAGCAGAAGACTTTCATTTGACTAATCTAAGAGAAAAAGATGCCGATCTGATTAATGACGAGTGGCCCAATCATCATGTGGGCTCCTTGTATTTCATCCAACGACAGATCCGCATGTGCGCAAATGTAGGGTTGTATACATCAAATAGACAGGAATTGGTGGCCTGGTGTATTAGGTAAGCAATAACAACAAATTATTGACTTGTTCATAATCAACACATAATCTAAAAAATGACATCGCAATTCTCAATATCAAACTTGTATTTGTAATAGAGTAAAATAAAAAAATAATAATAATAAAAAAAAATCGTTTATCAAATTCGTATTTAGAAATTTAGCGGTTCTAGATTCCAAGTAACAAAAGAAAGATATGGTAAAATGATGTTTTATTTTCACAGATTACAAGGCGGCTATTTGGGCGCACTGCAGGTGAAGAGTTCTCACAAGCGACGTGGCTTTGGCAGCCTGGTCACCAAGGAGATGTCGAAGCGCATTGCCGCCTTGGGTCACGATGTAATGGCTTTAGTGAATCCAGATAACAAGCCATCTTCCGCCATGTTCGATGCGCTGGGCTTCAAGGTAATCGATCAGTGTTACTGGCTGCGAACTGAGCCCGAGACGGGCGAGTTTGTGTGGCCGGACGGGCAATAAATCCAGTGCTCTTTGGTTACATGTTTGTGTACCTGCATATGTGTGTGTTTGATGTGTATACAATACATTTCATAATAAATAAATCTAAAATACAATAAAATCGTACAAGCTACATTGTATATGAATACAACTTTGGTATAAAAATATGCCAAGGCTACGCATCTGTTTGCAGCTGCTCCAACAGATGTTCACAGCGTTGGTTGAGCTGCGCAGGACACTGTTGCACACTCGGCTCATGCAGCATTGTGTCCTTGAGGAGACGTTGCACACACTCGAGATCGTATTGCACATGATAATCGTTCATCTCATAGCTATCAAAAAGTAAGAGGCTGTTGTTGGTCATTGTTGTTGTTGTAGTTTGTTGGTCTTTAAGCCTGGCGGCAATTCGGCGGGCAACTATGAATTCCAAAAGCTCTATAAAATCGAGGTAGTTTATGCCAAAGCTGGCGCGCAACATGGTCTGGCAGTGTGCCTCAAAGTTATCCATCTGCTGGCAGTCGGCGATCTCTTTGCGTACATCTTTCAGATTGGCCAGTAAATTTCTCCAGACCAGAACAATATTACAGGCGTTGAACCAGTTGTGATTCACGGAAATGGTGTCAGTCATATTCCAAACCTGATGGTACCATCCGCTCGGCACAAATATCGCCTCATTGGCCTTCTGATTGATGGTGAAATAGCGCACCTTGTGCTTCTCCAGTAGAGACTCATCAATGCTAAACGGAAGATTTCGCAGACGATCGGCCAGCTTGAGTTCCTCGCCGGGCGGCATAATGAGCCACTTCTTGTGACCCACTATGTTGGTGGACCAGCTGAACGAGCCAAACACATCCGAGTGAAAGGACGTCCTGCAAGGAGTCATTGAATATATTGTTCTTATATTTTTATGTAATGTTGCTGCCACTTACCAGGAACCCTTCGGTCCCATATAGACAAATCGGTAATCATCTTTCTGCTCTGCAATCAGCTGCTCGTTCAGCCAATCGGATGCAAAATACTTGGGCACCTTGTAGAACTCATATGACGGCAACTGCGCAGCCAGATGCCAGTCCTTGAGGTACAAATTATCCTTCAACTTGAAATTAGAGTTCGGCTCCAGCTGCATACTTGAATCCAGCAGGTGGCTTTGCCAGCGTGCTAAAAAATCGTGAAACTTAAATTCCAATTTGACGTGACTATTGAAATGTGTCGCATTGCAGTCGGCTACTGGCACGGAGATATTGCCAATGTTACGCCTCAGGTAGTCGAAATTGATGTGGCCACCAGTTGAGCAATTCTCGTTCGCATTCCTTCCGTTGTTGTTGTTGTTCTCCTGCGCCCAATTGCGGCACTCCCAACTGTTGGAGACATCTGTTATGATAACGGGCCAGTTGGACTGCATGTATTTCCAATAGAATTCATTGTAGCTCAGCTCTGCGGCGGCCCGTCGCACGATAATCCAATTCCTGTTGTCCACATCCAGATGTGGACTGTGTCCTGGTTGCAGCGCCAGCAGCTCAAGCGCCACATTCTCTGACGCCATGTCAGAAGGACCAAAAAAAAAAAAGAAAATGTAAACAAAATATGTCTTTAGATTTCCGAGTGTGATACAAGGTCGTACGAGAGAGTGTGCAACGGATTTGCTCTCTCTCTCTGCGCAATGTTGTTGAACTGTTGAACGCATTTTGAACCTTTTGATTGAGGATAAGAATAACCTATGCCGGAGCTGTAAAGTGATAATAAATCAGGTTTGATGAGCCTGTCAAATAGATTTTACATATTGAAAATGGGATATTTGATATTTGTGTTACAATAATTGTGACATCACATTCCTTTGTCAGCTGAACGAAGCTGCGCAGTGTGCAATTCTCCTATTCATTCTACAGTGAGGAGCAATTATGTTAAGCTTTACAAGCTGTTATTGACTGCTTAACAGACTTATGTTAAAAACGTTCACGTTTAAGCCAAGACACAAACCAGTCAACCGTTTTATATTGGATAAGTAAACACATATTCAAATTTTAATTTGCTGTATTCTGTTTGTCATTTTATTGAAATTTATTCGCTTAACATTTTACCCATTATCAAGTTTTAACTACTTTTTGGATTTACATACACTATATGCGATTCATGTGTGTGTGTGTGTGTGTATTCATACTATATGCAATAATCCACAAATTCACATTATGCAGTGACGCTTGAAGAATTCAAATCGAAGGTTTATTTGTGTATATATGTATGTGTGTGAGCTTGTGTGTAATTTGCATCAAGTTATATGCATGTATGTAAGTATAAACCTTACATATATCTTTATGCAATCGCCTTGAAGGCAAACATTTTTAGACTAAGAACTAACGCTTGACTAACAACTTAGATAGTACAATGTAATTGTAATTTAATTCAATATTCATATTTAATTCTTTTACTAGAAAACTATAGGTTTGGTATTTTTGTCATCATAAATTATATCTTACGGTGTGTGATACTGTAGTAAAAATGCTATATGCAGATAAATACATACAAAAATCGTATAAAATACGTCATAAAAAATTGTAACAATAGTCTGTTTTTACATATTTTGGCGTAGAAAATGTACAATTATTGAATTTTCTCATTTCATTTAATTATGTATATTTATTTACTTAAAGACTACGCACATTTGACTAGATTTTTTTGTTTGTAGGTTTAGAAGGTACAGAGATACTGACAGAGTTTTCTTTTATTTTATTGGTTTTTATGGGGAAGAATGTATTTGTTTATAATAATACTCGAGAGTGACAAATGTTTGGAATTTTGGAATTACCAAATCCAACCTACACATAGTATATACAATTTTGTGGCATGTACTTGAGGCGGCTGCCACGCCCACGTTGGCTTACTGACTAATTTAGTGTGTGGTACGCTATTGATTTATTCAGTATTTATGCATTTTTACAACTGCTCGCAACTGTTTAAAAAATGTGTAACTAATTAATTAATAAACATTTATTTAATGCCCGCCATAGATGCGCAAAGCTTTTAGTAATTTCCTATAAATATATATGTATATATATATATATATGTATATATATATTTATAATATGAATATTATTTAATGTAAGTGTAAGCTTTCCCACTTTTCAATATTTGCATTAAAGTTAATCTAAGAAAATTATTTAATTATAGTTTTATTACATACTTGATATGTAGTTTTTCATATAAACTAAATAAATCAAATCGGAAACATAATAATACAAATTGATAAAATTTTTGATCATTTACTGTTTAGCATGTTTGGTCCAGTTGAAAGTCGCAATTGGGATTTAAATCGAATTTCTTGTGGGTGTAGACAGAATACCGTTAATTAAGCTGCTTGCAGGTGTCATAAAAATAAATTGGGTGTTCTCATTTCTTGGCAGTCTGGAGATTGTCACAAAACTTAACCGAAAATTCGAAGGGTTTACATAGAACCAAGAGAGAATTAGCCAAATACTTAGTACTTAGTCTAAACTATACTTAAAGCTTATACAAACCATAGCTAGGCCACCTTATCTAGGCTAGAATCCAATTAATTTTAATCAAGATTCTACTATATATAGTTATATATATATATATATCTATGTATATAGATTTACTTATTATTTTTGTTTGCAGCAAAATCGTTTCGTTGCATGCCTCGCCAGTTACTGTACCTAAAGTCTGGCCTATTGTACAACCTGTCTTAATTTATGGCTTAAATTTAATTAGCTGGAAGTACAATTATATGGATCGTCAGTGCGAAAGTTGGGATGATCTTCATAGGGCTTGATCCCAGCTGCCTTCTTGTCATCACGTATTTTTTCCACCTGTTGCATGACACGCAGAAAATTGCCCCCAGCCAATTTGGTTAGCTCATCGATGGTCCAACCACCTCCTAAAAGTTCAGCAAATAGCGTTGGATACGAGGAAACATCCTCCAGGCCTTTGGGTGTACTGCAAGAAAACAAAAGTTGAATTGTTAAGACATTTATGCTGCTAAATGTGAAGTTATACTTTGGAATTTGAGGAAACCAAACTGATGATTCAATAGTTCTATAACAATATCTTTACATTTAAATACCCTTACTCACCAGTCTCTGGATAGACTAAAAGTTTATCAAATTTAAATGTTGTATTAGAATTTTTGAGTCAAACCAAAATTCAATACAAAACATTTCCATTCTCAAAGTATCCAAGCGTTACAGAATTTATTTAAAAATTTGAAAAGAAAATCCTGTAAAAACAGTAAACTAATCTAATAAACTTGCTGAAATTCCTTAAATTATAAGTAATAAAATATTCCATACACGTACACACTCACTCACACACACCGCACATACAGCGTTGTCCTCAGATACAATTCATTTACGTAATGCCAAAAATTGTCATAAAAATTAAATAAAATGCAAAGTCAGAGGCAGAAATGTGGCCAAAAACTGCTTAGATAATAAAACAGGAATTTATGTAAGTCTCAACCACAGAGCACAAATAAATAACAAACAAGCAAAACAATACAAAATAAATAATAAATTAATACTTCTGGTTTCTCACTTGAAAGGAGTTCACAAATAAATAATAATTTACTTTTATTGTGCGGCGTTTAGAAAACATTCCAATTGACTTGGATGTGTTTAATTGTCTACAGGGTGTCCTTTTTGTAGATTTCGAAAGCAAATAAAGAATTTATGCTTGAACTTACTATGTACTTAATTTATTTCGAACACTAAAAGTATTTCGCCAAAATGGCAAAATGCGAAAATAAAATCAATTTAAGGTAATTGCCTTTACTTCCTTTAATAATAGATTTAAAACCTATAATAAACTAATAACTATAAGCTAGAAACTATTTCATGTTATTTTATTTTTAATAATAACTTGAACAATTTATGATAGGTAAAGAGTTTAGGGTATCTCCTAGTCGAGCAGTCTTGTTACTTGTAAGTAGTATTTGCTATGCTGGTTAAGTTGCCTATTTATTGCCTATTTACATAAATATATAGACGGAAATATTTCATTTATTTACTTGCTTTTCTGTGTGGCATTCCAATATTATTTTGTGTAAACTAATATCAGTCATTTGTGGTTAAGGCATTTAGTTTACATTCAATTAAACTTTCACATAATAAACAGAACACACTAATATCTCGTTAAAAGTAATTTAATTTAGCAACTCCTGCGGTTGCATTATTGAAATCATTGTTGGCATTCCTTGCTAATATTGACTGTACATGCGATAAACTGAACTAAACTATGATAATGTGGCAGATGCAGTGGAGCAGCGACTCGCAAAAATAGTTGCAACAAGAGCGCAACTTCAAATGTTGCTTGTTTGTTTAGCTGGTTTAATGTTAGTCGGTGACTGAAGCGGAAACGTGGGGAAAAGCGGAAAAATACCATTTGACATTTTGTAATTTCATAGAAAATTACATTATTTATTGTGAAATTTTCGGGAGTCGTACGTCATTGTTTGTGTGTGTGTGTGTGTGTTTGTGTGTGTATTCTTGTGTGTATATGTCCTGTTGTGTGAGTGGCCTATAAATATTCATAAGCGCAATTTCAGTGTTGTATTTTCGTCTTCTATTTGTTATTTTTTTATTTGCTATATTCCCTTTGTTCCGCGAGTAAAATGAACTTCGCTTCGCATGGAAAATTGATTTACATGAATATTGTTGTTAAAAATGTTCATATGTATGAAGCGCATTACAACAACAACAACAACAACAACAATTACAAAGTGCGCGCCCTTTTGTAGCTACAAAATGTGGTATAAATATTTAATTGAAAAACACGCAACAAATGAAAACGCTGTCTGCCGCACAGACACAGATAACGATCGAATATTCCATGTTGTCCGATGTTCTCGTCGATTTGTTGTTTTAACTCTGTGCCCAGCATGAAATGCAGTGGCACGAAAATCTATGCAAATTCACTGCCTGCCATCCAGTAAAATAATTCTGATTCATGATAACGATAATAAGAATATGTCAGAAGCAAGGCCAACCATGTTATTGGGCTGAATGGTTAAAATATATATATATATACATATATATATATATACCCATAATTATTATGTGCAATAAACGTGAAATTTACCTTAACTTAAAATATATCTTAAATATTGTAATATCAGATATAAATGCTACTTCAGCAGGAGTATTGCCTTTAATTTAAAATTTGTGTACAATTGTTCATATATTATTGAATCACTTTTAAAAGATAAGACTACGTTAAAAAGGATAAGTTTTCATTATTACATGCAAAAGCGGAAAGTTGCTGAACAAATAAATCAGCTTTGGGGTCGTAGGCATAATTATCTGCAGCTTTTTCGCCCTATTGAATTGGAGACATTAACGAGCCTCGCTGTGAATTGCCACCCGCAATATGCCAATGTGAAGCTCCTGTTCTTAAATAGAATCAATTAATAACTTAAAAACCACCTGAACTGTGACTAAAGCACAGAGACAGAAACAGAGAGTGAGAACGAGAGAAATGCCAAGTGCTTTACAGTTATAGATGGGGAGAGAGAGATGGCAGCTGAAAACCGTTGAAGCTTGTGGCTGAGGAAAATGCGCATTTAAGTGAAATAAATGACTTTTACTTACTAATTAATGCCGTCATAGCCAGCTCCGAGGCCAACGTGATCGATGCCGGCGACGCGCTTAATGTGATTAATATGCGCTGTATATGAATAATAAGTGTGTGTGTGCGTGTGTACGTGTGTGTGTGGGTATTTGCCATTTTGCATTTGGTCAGCAGGATATCAAATGACAGGGTTGCCATCAACATTCGGTCATCATCGTCATTATCATCATTTTTTTGTTGTTGTTGTTGTTGTTGTTGTCAGTGTTGTCAAGTTCATTAAGTACCATTGTTAAAAGAGCCAAGTTTGGTTGTTGTTGTTGTTATTGTTGTAATGGTTGACATCATCGTCATAAGCCATCGTTATTAAAATTGTGCAAATTGTAAATGTGTCCAGAGCGCAGCGAGACAATGCCATGAAGAAAGGATGAAAAGAGAAGAGAACAAATCATGTGGAATTAGACAACTTCACAATAAATTTGCACAGCCAAACAAAAAAACGGCGAGAACAAAAACAAAAAACAATATATGTCAGCTATACTCTATTGATTTAATACAAATACAATTATATATAATTATAATATAATTAAATATTAAAATGCAGATAAAATAAATACGACTGCTGAAAGACTAATATAAATTAAATAAATTAATATAAAATTCGACTTTCGATGTGCAACACAATTTATATTCTGATCACTTATTTAATAATAATTATTTACAGATACGATTGAAGAGTGTGTGTTATACTCATAAAGTTGGAATACTCTTCTGTCTGGGTTAAATAGAAGAAGAAGAAGCCAGAGAATTGTGTGGCAGCCACCGAAACCGGAAGTGATTACGCTCGCCATTTTGATGGCGTGTCAAAAGCAGTGAGAAAATAAATTGAAGAAAAGAAGACGAAGAATAGCTGACAGCACAAGCCGAGAGGCAATAACGAACTGGCTGAAACAATGGCCAGTGGAGACTCAGTGATGCTGGTAGGTTTCTTATGGCTGTGACACATAAACCACATCAAGTCAGTGGCATTAATTGTTTTAGATGTTAAATGCACGACATTTTTTCTTAGTTCACCAATTACAGAGATTGAGTACAAGTGCAGCAAAAATTAAATTTGAAAACATAAATTCCAGAAATTATATAGTTAAGATTTAAATAAGAAATAACTTTAAATTAAGCTCTAGAAATATGCTTGTAAATAAATATAGTAATGGTTTATAATATTTAGATCTGCTTACCGACTGCATCCTGAACGGTTGAGTTGTCGCTACAAGACAAGAACTTGGAGTAGAAGTTGACCATGACGAGGCCACCATTTTTGGCCAGCGACTGCAGGATATCATCCTGAACATTGCGACTCGTGTTGCACAGCTCGTAGGCCGAGGAATGGGAGAATATAACGGGAGCCTCGCTCACCTCGAGAGCATCGCGCATGGTGCCCTTGGACACGTGCGAGAGATCCACCATCATCCCAAGCCGATTCATCTCCCGTATGATTGTCTGCAACGAGAGAGGAGGGAGGGAAAGCCGGATTAATGAAAGTTCGTTAGTCAGTGATTATATGGTCAGCGTTGGCTGTGGCATTAAATAGCTGTCATATCAGAATGCGATGCCACAACTAAGTCGATGTCATAAAACATGAGTAATGAGCATCGAATGATGCCACAAGCAGCTCCAAGCAGCTCCAGTTTCATTAAGCTTGTACTTTTATTTAACCTTTGACTGTCACCCATATGTCTAAGTAAATTGATATTGCTCTCGTTGTGTGTGCGTGTGTGTGTGTGTGCCTGTGTTTGTGTTGAACTCTCTTCGTCCCGCTGTAATTTGTATTTATGCGCGGATTTATGGGCATCGCAGTGGGTATGTGTGTGTGTAGTGTGTGTTTAGTGTGCGTGTGTGAGCAGCTTACATAATTACTAATCGGATGCAAGTATGTTGCCACAAATTTTGAGGAAATTAATTAGTTGGTTAGCAGATTAAGTTTAGCAAGCCGATACTCATCAGACGCTCGAAGCGAGCTGTAAATGCCCAAATTGAACAGTCAAATTCTGGAGCAGGGTAGGGCAACCATTCAATATGACTGACATGTTGGCCAAGAGATCAATTCTATTATGGGTATTACTAAGATATTTGCCTTGATTAACAGAAGACAACATAATTACTATTTGCTTCAGAAATATGTATGGAGTTAAGTCAATATCACTGAATATTTAGTTGCAAACGTTAAATAAGATTTGAGATTAAAGTAAATTCAATTTGTGAAAGTCCTCCAAGGAAAATATAAATAGACATTTGCCAAGAGTCAGCAGAATGGAAATAAATCTATTGCAAATCTAACATAGAATTCTAGGCACACCCCACACCCACACACACACACACACACACAATATTTAGTTAGTCAGCTGTTTATTTTATATGCGATGCCGTTTCGCTGATAATTTTTAATTGCAGTTATATAACGGTACTGAGATTTGGCCATATAGTCAATAGCCAAACGAGGCGGCTGTTTATTTGCGGCTGTTTGGCCTTAAATTAGCTAACAAATTGCAATTGGCCAAAATGCTCAATGTTCCCGATGCCCGTTGTGGACATAATGGGCGTGGCATTAAAGCGGTAAACACAGCCACAACTAATTGGAAACCAAGTTTAATAGTGTGTGTGTGTGTTTATGTATGTGTCTGTGTATGTGTTTGCATGACAGTTGTGTACCAGAAAATTTGTATTAAATGCTTATTGTCGCCTAATTACGCGCAAACATACACAGACAGAGACACAATACACATAAATTTGGGCAGCTCAAGTGACAGTGTACTGAACTATTGAGGGGGCGTGGTTGACAGAGAAATATATGAATAGAGATATATAGAGTTAGAAACATAGAGAGAGAGAGAGGGAGAGAGAGGGAGAGAGAGGGAGAGAGAGAACTAGCAGTTCTCTGTTCATTAAATCTTAATTAACGGTTCACACAAAATAGTGAATGCTCATTTGTATATGTTAACACTGTAAAAAATAGCCAAATAAAACTACAATTTATATAAATTTATTAATTATGATATTTGATGAGTATTGTATT
This sequence comes from Drosophila dives, assembly GCA_035042365.1. Classification (NCBI taxonomy): domain Eukaryota; kingdom Metazoa; phylum Arthropoda; class Insecta; order Diptera; family Drosophilidae; genus Drosophila; species Drosophila dives. The sequence goes on along the minus strand of JAWNLJ010000180.1, from coordinate 3,365,185 downwards.
AAGAAATACATTCTCAATGAGACTAATATTTGTATATACATGTATTTTCTATTGATAATCGTGAAATGAAAGAGTAATCGAAAAAAACCCCTATAACTGTGTATTATTTACAAAAACTTATATTCCAAAATAAAGTTTCTATCTCGTATAAACTTTTGATCATACAGAATATAAACTATTGATACACAGGCTATATAAATGATTAAGGCTATATATTTTCTTCTCCTTTTTACAAACTTTTGCAAAGCTGCATTTAGACATTTTTTTTCAGTTATTTGAACAAGATTAAGTTTGCTGCTGATTAAAATACATTTTGAAAACATTGCAATTAATTTGTGCATGGAAATACTTGAATAGCTTTGCGATAAGCCAAAGGAAATTGCATAACTTTAAGCAAACTCATTCAATTTTTGTGCTCTTCAATGTTATTTGAATGGATTACGTTTTCAAAGGGTTTTTCTCTCAGTGCATGTGTGTTCAATGAGCTGTTTACAGTTACTCGAAGCATTAAATTAAAATTACTGAATTATTTGGTGATTAATTACTAAGGCAATGGCAAATTGGTTGCCAAAACTATGCTGTACAAATATATGATACGAAATATCCATTTGGGATATATTGTAATCAAATTACATTTTGCATTTCATTTAGCAATTATAATAACTGTAATCAATTTAAATTTCAATATACAAAAAAAGGATTTTTTTTTAAATTTTATTGCGGATTTAATTGCATTTATAATTGAGACCATTATATGGGCAACTTGTCGTATGTTAAATACAATGCAGCCGTATTAATTAAAAGAAAAAAGCTATTGAATTCATAATTATGCTTAATGCATTAAATGTGGTTTACCAAATAATTATAGATTGCCGAATAACATATAAGCATAAGTAGATCGAATAGCTGACCTGCCACAAATACTACAGTCTCGATGGCAATTTTAGGACGTTATTAAACCTTGAACAAAGCATCCAAAAATGCCAAAGGGCACACAGAGAAAGATGTGTTCACAATGGGCATCACAGCATCTGTGATGACTGACAGCCAAATTGGGCAGCAGCGTTGCACAATGCTCATTAATGTCAGACTTCGCTGCTACGTCGATATGCCCCTCAGCGGATACAGATATTGCTACAGCTACTGCAACGGCTTAAAAGCTGTCAGCAAACAATAATTGGGCGATGATCATCCCGTCAGTCAGTCAGTGGGCGAGTTGACTGATGCTCATTTATTGCTTCTTTGGGCCATTGTGTGCTTTGTTTGCCATATCTAATAGGCAAGTCTGCGTCGGACTTTTCTCATTTTTTTGCTATATTCCAAAGTACATTTTTGCACAATTAACTCTTCTTGAGTATTTAACTTTTTTTAACCTGATAACTTTGTAATTTTCTTATGTTTATGTAAACAATTTACTATCAATGCGATAAATCCGTTATCTACAATTGCGTGTATGTATGTATGTATGTATGTATGCGCATGCATGTGTTTCTAGCCAGCCAATTAGAGATCAGTTTGGTTTAGTAATATCAATATTGGCTGCATTCGATTTTTTACTTTTCAATGATATCTATAAGAAATAAGTTAGACTGCTCATATCTGAGTGTTAAACTTTTTAAAGGGAAATTTTCCAATAAAAGTAGAATATTTCTAACGTGTTTAATATTACATTTTCGATATTTTGCCCGATACCCGTTTCCCATTTCAGTGTGTTTGTTGAATATTTAATTTATATTATTAATTTCTCCATATTTCTAAATAGTTTAGATTATCCCGCGATTTTAATTTAATGCATTCGGTCATAATCAAATTTTCATTTTTGGCAAGCTCAGACAAATAAATTCAAATATGCTTAAATTTAATATTCCATTCCATATTCCAGAATTTCGATGCAGATTTATGGGCATCGATAACAATAATTGCATACTTTCGCGTTTTAAATGAATTTGCATTAAGAATATTGCATCTAAAATTGTTAAAATATACGCTAAAATTGAATAGCACTGGAAATAAATAAACTGGCATGCCACAAATCGAGTTGGCGGACCATGCACTCCTACATCCCTGCACCTCCCTCCTCCACTCTGCACATGCCAAATCAACACAAATGCAAAGTTATTTAGCTTACGTGCGGAAGCATTAGCGCAGAATGAAAAACTCATTAAAAACTTTAAATTGAAATAAAATAAAGTACATATTCATATTTATATATATTTTATTTACTGGCTTATGAATGCCTCACTGCACTCAACAATCTCCTGATTCAGGGAAAAAAATATAGATAAAGATTACAAGGTATGCAATAAATAAAATGAGCTGCATTCGACTATGTTGCGAATTGAAATGAGTTAATTATTATTTTTTCTTAATTATATTAATGGGTGCCAAAAAGTTCTTTAAACATTGTAGCGAATTGTAAATGAAATAATTATTATTTGTTCTTATTATATAAATGTGTGTTAAATTTATGCAGAAAAGTGAGCGGTTTTCAATGAATAAATATTCAGTTTAAATATGTTAATTTAAATTCAATTTGAGTAAAAATTAATTTTATCATTTTTTTTTCATTTAAGCATTTGTCACTTTCAAGAAAGAAAAAGAATTAATGTTAATTCAGGAAATATCATTTACTCTTCTCATTATGCCTAGTATTTGGTAGGATATGCTGATTCTGTCTGTTTGATTTGTTATCAAGGGAATCGTGTATTAGCCATGACGTCACCATAATCTTCAAAGCTGCTTCGCATCGAGAGGGCATTTTCAATTTACAAATAAGACTTCGTTGTCAGCAAGTTTGTTATCACATTTTGTGAACAATTGTTAGAATAATGAGAGTCAGTTGGGTTGTTATCTATCTATTTAGTGCTTACGCAGAGAATCCACCCAGAACATAGAAAATTTACCCCAAAGCAATGACCTAATAAATCCGTTTTATGTCTTGCCGTGGCGCCGCCTCCGACTGCCCGGAAATGCCGGCGGCTGTGGTTTCTACTGTGCCACATTCACATCTCACGCCCTCCTCGCCTCCTCTCTGCTCTTCGATTCATATTCAAATTGGAATGGTGGGCGTGACCGTGGGGCCGCCATTTATTGACTGCGCCATTAGCTGCACTAATGATCCATTCAGGCACAACTGGAGCTGGAAAAGAAAAACCTGAAAGCGACCCCATATTCAAATTCAAACTCGAATTCACTGGCAGCCAGTCCCAGATTCAGATTCAGATTCAGATACACAAACACAAACACACATCGACATTGTCAATATGCTTAATGGATTTTCAAATATTTAAACAGTGCCAACAACAACAACAACAACAACAACCGAGTTACCATGCGGTTATTCACTCTGTTGGCTTCCAGACTCGAGCAGAAGACTGCCGCCATGCCCAGCTCGACTCCATTCTACGACTGGCTATTAGCAGTTGGCCAAATGCATTTGGTATATTTACGCATTTCATACACACAAATAAATTAAATGCTATTTGTGCGGTTGCCTCTTATGGTATTAATAATTACGAACTAACCAGCAATGGTTGGCCCAACATACTCAAAATAAACATAATATTTACAAATATGTTGTTTGAAGCTGCTTTCAAGCATTTTGCTTTAAAATAAATTATAAAGTAAAATTATATTTTTAGATAACAAGTTAAAGAGATTTTCAAGCAAACTCTTCAGTTTGAATATTTTGTCTAGGAGCTGTTGGCCAACTTCACTTTGTATAAATACATTTTATTTATCTGCAAGCTGTTTTGCAGCTTAAATTACAGCTGAGGACTGATGGCTTTCGGCGATTGGATTTGATTAGCAATCAAATACTCGATTGCAACTGACTATTTACCTAAGCTCAACTGCAGGGCATATAGCAACTTTTGGTGTACTTAAAGATATCATTCATACTCAGACTTATACTTATAGTTGCACTCATAAGCAACGCATTGCGAGCTTCAAATAGCACAAAAATGTTTGCCTTTCCCAGTTTCCCTCGATGCTTTTCTCTATATTTTTTTCCTCTTTTTCTCTTTTTTTCGTTTTCTCTGTTTTTCCTCGTTTCCCTTTCCGCATCAGCACTGATGCCTGTCAGAGGCTTTAATTGAAGCTCTTAGTTGCTGGAACGGATGACGGAAGGCAGCAGATGGAGGAGGAACACAGAAGGGACTAGTAAGGAAAGCAACAATCAAGTAGCAAGGAAAACTGCAACTGAAATTACAACCCAGGGCATTCGTGGCATCTGCAATTGCCTGAAATAAGATATAAGACCCAAGATATACCTCGAATGCAGCCAACTACGGCAAAATAAGCCAAGCAAAATATGCTCAGTAAGGATGTATATAAATATGGTTGTCTATGTGTGTCTGTGTGTGTGTGTGTGTGTACGTGGGTGGGTGTGCTAGAGAAATACACAGCAAATGTTGCAGTAAATTGCTCGCAGGTGAAATTAATTGGAAAGATATTTCAGCTATTTTAGCAGCTACCCCAGAATTCTTTTTGGTCAGGCTACTGAAAACTTAATTACGACTATGCAAATAGTACTGTGTATATTTTGAGATCGTTCGTTCAGCTAATTAATCCCACTGCTCTTTGGCCAGGACATTCCCCCCCGCCCCTGTACCCACTCACTGGAGAAGGAAAAAAAAGCGTACAATTCGCACTAAATTATGCATACGCAGTGTGTGACACGCGTTCAACGAGTCGTGTCCTGTTTCTGCTTCTTGCTTGGCCAACTCGACAGGCAGACATCCTTTTGGCCACACCTCACATGACAGATGGAGGCCTCAAGTCAAGTCTTCTCTGTTGCCTGCCTTTTGTTTTTCCTTCTTTTTCCTGCCATCAAGCGACGGCTTGACGCTTTCTCTGTCAGCCTGTTAGAGCCTCGGCAGAAATCAATTCACTTTCCTAACGAGAAAACTGCGACTAAAAGAACTAAGCAAGGCAATTGACTTGAAGACAATAGAATTTTAAATAAAATAGCTAAAAGATGCAGCACAAGTAAGATATATATAAACAAGGAAGTTGTTCTATGAATTATACTCGCTAAAGTTTTATCTATGGCAGAGATATACTTTTCATTTCAATTTAAATTGAATTTAAATATATTTTTATATATAAAATATATACAATTTAAATATACACTTTTAGTTTTAGTTTTAGTAAGTTATGGTTACTACTAAGTATCTGGTTAGGTTAGGTTGAAATAATTGTTTAAGTTTTATCTCAAATTTTTCTTTTAAGCAGCTAGATATTAAATAAATATACATAATTTTTCTCTTAGAAATAAATTGTACTCCGCTAGTATTTTTACCAGCAAGCATAACCCATATCGAGTCAGCGCACTCGCCACATTGTACACGAGGAGCGATACTTAATGCATTTTTCATCTAGAAGTGACTTCGATTAGCTTCCTAAAAAATTCATTAAAAACTTTTAGCGGGAGAGAGGAGGACAAGCAGACAGGCAGACAGGCAGCCAAGCAGCAAAGGGAGCCAGTGGGGAGTGGGGAGGTAGTTGGCTTGAGGAGGCTGGGGGCTCCCTAAGCAGCCAAGTTGAATATTTTATAAACTGTCGTTAGTGTCGTTTTCGCTCTTCTCTCTGCACCTGCGTTGCGGATTTTTATTTTTTATGCCAGGTCATACAATTTGTTGCAGCAGCCAACAGCAACAGAAAAGCGAGGCAAAATAAAAAATTACGTGGAAAAATAGGAAAAAATCTCATGCTGAAAATCTGCTGTATAAGTTGCGACTGAGACTGGAAAATGGCTGCTTCGTGTTGATGGCCCCGTCTGCACCCGCAGGGAGCATCAAGCAGGACAACAACAGAAACGGCAACAGCGAAGTGCGACGTGCGACGTGCAACGTGGTCTTTGCCTCTTGGTTGGCTTGGCTTCGCGTGGCCTTAGTCTGGCCAAGATGGATGGCCAAATATTTAGTGGGAGGTCAGCCAAGTTGCAGCAGTTGTCAGCTGGCAGTCAGCTACCTGGTCGAGCTGGTCGAAGCCGGTCGCAGCTGGCAGCTCGGCAAACTTGTGCAACGCTGAAAACTTGCAATGTGGAAATCAATTTCATCAATTTTCTACAATCCCTTTGGGCTAAATGGTGAACTTGTCTGTATTAGTGGCAAAGTCAGGAGTTGAACCCAAAAAAAGAAGGATTTTGCAAATGGGTCTTAAAAATGAATCTCCAGTGCAATAAATTCAAGTTGAAGTTTTTAAATGACATAAGCTATTGTTAAATATATCACACATGAAATATATATGAATAATAAATAAACGAAATAGCTAAAAAAAATATCTATCTCAAACTTTGACAAATTTAATATGTATGTGGAATAAGAAGTTTTCGGTATTTTAACTTTGTCAAAACTGAACTAATTTTCACAAGTAATGCATTTTTAATAATGGTTTAAACTCTTAATGAAATCTTCATTTAAAGATGTTGATGATGGGCAAAGTCAAAAGTTTCTAGTGTCATAACTTTCCCAAAGAGATCAGGTTTTAAAAACCAGAGTTTTTTTTATGATTTACATCTTTGGTCTGGTCTGGTCAAAACTCTACACGATTTTCATGTTTAACCTCTAGATACATATGAACTCTTTGCTCGTAATTCATGTACAATTTCGAAGGACATCGTATGCCAGACTTAATCTGTACAACAACCTCGTGCCACACATATGTGTGGCAGGATCTAATTTTGCCAGGAGAGTGAATGCGAACGAGTTGCTAAATGGATTTTTGGCAGCAGCTTGGGTTAAACATCAAACGATACTTCTTGGCAAAGGACTCAAATTGTGTCTTAAGCTGGACTCAACATGCATTAGCAACACGCAGACCGGATGGGGGAAGGCTGTGGAGGGGGCGTGGCAAGAATGGCAGACAAAAGCCGCTTTAGCCAACGTTGTTGTTACAGTTGAATATATTCTGTGCAAAAGGCGAAAACAAAGCCGTTACCCATGTGGCCAGATAATAACATTCCACTAGGCATATTCCCATTCCCAATCCCAATCCCATTGCCAAGTTCCCAACTCCCCAATTCGAATGCTAAGGTGGCTCAGCTACAATCTCAGACTGCCGACAGGTGTACGCCAACAATTTATAGTTGAATCTCGGCCAGCTTTTTGCTGCAGTGTCACATTTTTAGTCCCATTCAGACGAGCTCAGACAATGCTCCAAAAAGGTCAACACTAGTTGGGCCTTAACCCATTCGACATGGGGGCCACTTTAGGGTCGTTTTGGGGTGGAGTCGCACAATGCGAAGCAGATTTCTAGGCTCTTACATGGATTTGAGTTGTGCGTGTGTGTGTGTGTGTTTGTTTGTTTGCTTGTATTGTTGGACAGGCGAAAGCTGTGTAAATAGCATTTAAATCCCAGGTATTTTCTATGGGTTCAGCTCTGTACTGAGTTAGTCAAAATCGGCTCGTTAGATTTCGAGCAGACTAAACCCCTGGGCTAGGCTGGGAGCTATTGGGTTAGACGAGCTTTATAAACAGTAGCCAAATGGAATAGACATGTAGTCCATTTGAATGATGTCTGCCTTCTTATCAGTCGCACCAAGAGCACAAAAAGCAAACTCAATTTTTAAAATGCTGACTTTTCTCTTTAAGCTTCAACTGCGAACTCAGCAATTGATTTTGTATACCACTAAGAAGTAATATATCTAGTGGACCTTTCCTTTAAACCAATTGAAAATAACGTTATCATAACTGGAATAGAATTTTCCACACCTGTGTTAATAATTAGAATAATAATAAATTGAATTTTAATTGGTTTAAGCAAATATATAATTAATCTATGAATAATATGTGTTATAAATGATGTTTACAGTTAGTTTGTCGTTTTCCAATTATGTTAGACAAATATCCATCTGTTGATTTGTAGATATGCCATTAATTTTAGACTCCACTAAATTCTAATATTTTATCTTCCATAGAACTTGTTGCCTGTGGCTCAAATGAGAGTTTTATTTTTTCGCCCGTACGACAGGGTCAGAGGTTAAAAGACACCGTTGACGAATTTACATATGATGGATCAAACAGACACAGAAACCAAACGCAGCTCCATTCATCTATGTGCTGTGCTTGGTAAGGAAAGGGGGGAGGGTTTGGGAGGGGATTGTGCCCAGGTCACCTAGAGGACTGTTGGAAAAACAACACGAGTCGACATACATATGCATAAATTTTACGCACAACTGAATTGCGATGGCGATGGCGATGGCGATGCTGATGCCAATGCTGATCCTGATGCTCTTGTGGTGTGTGTATGTGTAAAAGCGGATGCGGATGCGGATGATGATGGCAATGTCTGTGTGTTTGTGTGTGTGTGTGTGGTTTGGTTTTTGGGTGTAGTGTATGCAACGACTGTGTGCGGAAATCTGCACAAAAGAGTGCTGAAAAACAAACCACATTGGGTGAAGGGGCAGGCACAGTTAAATAGACAGGCTGACAGGCGTCGCTGGGCGTGCAAAATTCTGAAATGCCGTCATTAATCTTTATTTGTGCCGGCGAACGCGTGAATAATTTAGCTACCTAATAATAAATCATTGCAGCTGTGCATTAGTTGACTGTCGCTCATGTAAACAAATGTGTGTGTGTCAGTGTGTGTGTGTGTCTCCCTCTCTCTTTCTCTCCCTCGCACTCTTCATCTCTCTTTCACTCTTTGTGTCTTTGGGTTATCTCCCAGCGGAAGTGCCGAGTAACATGCTTATATGCTTATCAAATTTAATGCGTTTCCACTCCCCAGAAACCTGATGAGCATTAATTAATTGCCACTGCCACAATAGAAGCACCTGCAGCAAAACTTTAAGAATTGCCAACATCCCCATCCCCTTTTCTTTAAACGTCTCTCACCTCTATCTGAGTGTGCGAAAAAGTTGGTAATTTAGTTCAAAATTTAATTTCACTCAATTTACCATAATGCATACTACGCAATTGCACACATTTGGAAACTTTGTGTGTGTGTCTGTGGGTGTGTGTTCCCAAAGGATATGTTATGCTGATTTCGACTATTTTTGTGATTAACATGCGGCAACAAGGATTTAGATTGTGTAATTGAAATGGTTGTTAAATTGGATTAAACAGTAATATAATTAATAGCTATGCAAAATGAGCTAAAACATATTTCAGCATTAAGCTAGATGTTTTCTCGTCTTTAAAATACGATTTATTTAATATATTATTTAATTTACAAAATCTGAAAAGTGTTTTGTATAAAATACATATGCCACAAAAAATGAACACTCATAGAAATTAATTTGTTTTGCAGACTTTGTCTAGCTATTCATATTATCTTTTACAAAATAATTCATATTCATAGATATTTATTTGTTTGCAGACTTTGTCTAGCTATACAGATTATCTTTGTGTATTTCATCAGTATGTGGTTTGAAGAGGTCTCTGTTAGGGATTTCTAACCAGTATCCAGGGAACAGGACACACTCGATTGTCGGTTTTTAGCAGCTTTCAAACTTTTGCATCCAAAACACCAAACAATCAGGCCGCATTCAAATGAAAATGAAAATTCCTATATGGCAATGTGGAGATAATTTGATTACGTCTCAGAAATATTCTAAATACTAAATTGCAAATGTGAAATACGAATTGTGTAATCTGAAAAATGTTTGGTCACAAAACACATTTCGTGTTTGCTGCAAATGCATTTAGCTGTAGAATACGAATTTAAATTAAACTATGCACAGCCCTACAAAATGATGGCTTAAATATTCCCAAGTTGTTGACCAGGTGCACAGAATGCTTGAATACATTGGCATTTCAGTTTCCTATTTTGGTATTTTGGACATCTTTGCCAAAGTGTCAGCCAGCAAGCACAATTAAATATTCAAATGTGCACTATCAATAAATGGTTTGGAAATTTGTGATAAAGCAATTTGGTTACTGTATCCTGGAATTTGGCAGTCATTTATAGGGTTTCAATTTTCGTTAATTTTGGTTCCTTTTATATTGCATACCCTGCAGTTGAATAAATTATTCTGAGTGGATTTATTCCATTTGTGATAGATAATAAACCAAAATATCTGGGGTATTCCGGCATGATTTTTTTTAAAATAAATTTAAGTTAAATTTGATCTACTTTCTACAGCGTATCTTTTAGTGGTGTATTCTCTATAATTTAATTTGTATTTTATTTGTTCTTATTTTATTTTGTATTTTAAAATGCAGGCAGCTCGGTTCTGTATTGTGGTCAATGGCAGTGTCAAACTTGAAAATAATTTCAATTAAAAGCATTTGCCTTATACTACATTTCGTTCTCTCTCTCTCTCTTACATTCTCCATCTCTCTCTTTGCTGCACTGTCGATATTTGATGCACTTTTAACTCAATTTAATTGTATCTTGTGTAAATATGCAGAGCTATTGCTTGTGGCAAAAAATAAGGGGCGAATGCATCAGTTTGGCGTCAATTTGCGAGCCAAAGTTAAAATGCTGACATTTTTGGCCGGCAAACGAAGGGAATCAGGCCGTAATTCACAGAAGCTGCACGTTGGTCTCCCATTCAGGTATTCATTTAAATTGCAGATACAAATATGTGTATTTTACGGATGGAAATTTTTTGTGCAATCATTATTTGTGGAATATGTACTTGCCCAAATATGGGTATTATATGATGTTTTTTTGTTGGTGTTATAAATGAATAAATTTAAAGACTTTATTTGGCAACTCGTCTATATTCAGTCGGTATGGACTGGCTTTTATTTGGGCTAAAAGCGGTCAAATTTCATCTATATAGATTTCATAGTTTTATAAGAAATCTATGCAATATTCAATTGTCAATGCAATTGTCTTTTAACCTATTATTGTAATAGTTTAAATACTTCCATTTGCTTAATTCAATTTTTGAACCATAAATGAAGATTTTAGCGTTCTATTTCATAATTGCATATCTCAAACAGCATAAATAGATATTTTAAGTCTCTAATGGGTTTTCAAATCCTTCTCCATTTTAGATTGGCTTATTCATCATGGTAATCAGATTTACTTGGCAGAGCACATGTATATTACATGCATAATATTAATGCTGGTAACACCTGTTTCACCCACTTAATTAAATTTGAGAAGCTTAGCTGCCTGGTTGCTAAAGTGACCAGATTTAACTTGAGCTGGAACGGAGAAGATTATTTTCAACAATGGTTGTTGTTACTGCGTTTATATCATATATCAAATCATTTAAAGTTTTAATTGAATATTATTAATATGTTTTGCAGGGCTGACAACCTTATTGAATAATTTCACTATGCTCATCAATTACCATCGTCGCATGTTTCTGAGGCGATTGTGTTTCATGGCAATAATATGTCTGATGCATAAATATATAATAAGCATAAATGTCATTAAATTATTTCTGGTAAATTGATATATGCCTCTTGGCTATTTAATGAAGTGTGTTAGCAACGATTTGAGCGTCTCTTGTTCTGCCTGTTTTTGTGGATTGATTTGTGTAGCACCGTTCAATGTGCACCGAGCTGATTCTGTGGTCAGCCAATGCTTTGGGGATTGTGAATGTTTCTAATTGCGACTTGCGACGTTGCATACGACTTCAATTGTATTCTCAAGTGGGGAGAAGGACGTGGATGGACACACAATTTGAAAGGTGCACATCAAATATGAATGGATTGTTGTGGTTGCTGAACCGTTAAGCGAAGGAATATTATCGAGATTTTTATGTTAAAGGAAAAGCTTATTAAAAATGTATGCAACTATTTGTTGAATATAATTGAAATATAATTGCTGCCTTATTTGCAATTATATATGAAGCTTTATTTGTATAATTAAATAAAATTTCATCAACCAACTTAATAAAACCCTAATACAAATAGATTACATATTAATAATAAAAGCACAAAGAAGTAAATTTTTGTAGAGATGTCGATCAAATTAATACATTTAATATGAGTTGCAAAAAATTAATAAAAAATAAATGTTTAATTCAAAAATATATCATAATTCATGTTGTTATATTGACAGTAATTAATTGAAATCGATAAGGGCAAAAGGAATTTATAATATTTTTGCCAGATTTTGATTTCATGATATAATTTTATTTCATTGATTTGGTTTTAATTTTGCCCAAAACCACAAAATTGAAAGCAATTACTTGTCAAATCGCACACATGTCAGACTGCAATATCAGTTTACATTTTATTTTAGCTGTTGCTGTCAAATAACTTATGTTGTACATTGGCCAAATAAATATTAATCTACAACAAATTATAATCAAATATTTATTGATTTTGCTAATGGCGTATGTCGTGTGTAACAGCAATAACTGCAACTAACAAATAACATCCAACTATTATGGAATGCATTTTTGCACCACAAAAACCACAAAAAACATGGCGTTTATTGCCTGCAGCGCGTTATTTAATTATAAACCACTTTTTTGTTGCGCGAATGGTTTTAAAGGGTTGGGGGGATGCATAAGCGCTTCTAAGCTGCAAAATATTTAATTAAATATTAAACTATAATTTTGTCAGACTATTAACACATAAAGTTGAAAGTTTGTCGGAGCAGCTCACAAAAATTGTTAATGGCATTTGGCGGGAGGCAACTGGTGCGCACCACAAAGGGAAAATGAGACAAGGGGCTAAGGGACCTTGGGTTGGGGTAGGGGTGGCAAAAAACTTTTTCACTAGCTGCATAAAACTTTGCATAGCTTAGCGGAAGTGTGTGTGAGTGTGTTGCAAAATGCACTAAAGCATAATTAAATACATAATGAACAAGGCAACAATATTCATATATCAAATTTTTGTGTATAATGCAGAAAGCTTTACAAAATTTGTTCAACTGCCAAACTAAAGTGTGTGCGTGTGTGTGTGTATGTGTGTGTGTTGTGCGTGAGTTGGATTATGTAGCTCATTATGACTATCTACAACATGCATATAAACAACAAAGAACAACAACAACAACAACAATAGATATTTTACGTAAATCTTTTGTTTGCATTGCGTTTAATTTGCATATAGAAAAGATGAGTTTCTGTGCTGTATTTGTTGTTGACAACCACTCGAAATGTAGCTGAGAACAAAAATACATTGAATTTACATAGCTTATATGTCAGCAATACGAGTGCCGATTACCGAAACTCCTACGGCTAAAAACCCAATTAAATCTCGGCTTCACATTATGCTGATGGAAATGTCAATGTGAAAATCGAAATTGAATTTGAGCAGGCAAACATATTATCTAGTTATGAAAATTAATCAAAATGGAAATCTTGTGGTATATTTGACTTTAATCAAATTTTAGAATTAGCATTAAAATTTCGGAACGGAATGTTCTAGTTTACTTAAAGACTAATTAGAATTATTTCCATTGAAACTAGTGGAATTTATATGTTTTGTGGTTACTTTTGAAATCAGTTTCAAGCGCAGTTTATATGTTATTTGATTTGATCACGAAATTACTCTCTTAATGGCCTCACACAGCCATAAGTAGAGAAGTGTGTAGAAGTGTTTGTGGACTTGTGTCTCTTATTGTCTTACATCCAAGTAGAAGTCAGTCGAAGTCAGCTGAAGTTAGAAGAGGGTCTCAAGTAGTTGGCACACATGTTTACAATGAACCAAGGCAGTCAGCTTGAGAGGCAGTAAACTAAATGGCAGCTGTGCAATGCACACACGCACACACACACACAGCTCACACACAATAGATTCTCACACACACACACATTTACACATAGCCACACAAGCAGTGTCAGTCACTTAGTCAAATGGCCGCCCGTTTCAATTTGTCAGCCATCAGCAGTGCCAACTGCATTCTCTGTGCGTGTGTGTTTATGTGTGTGTGTGTGTGTGTGTGTGCTATTTGTATTGTCTGCATGTCAAAGTCATCGTGTTAACATTAATTAAATCCATTCTCATGTCATTCTGCAATTCATTGTTCCAGCCACACTCCATTTTCGCTCCTCATTCCAAGCATCTCTGAATTCTTTGTGTTATTTTGAGTTTTCCATTGATGTTGTTATTTGTTTGTGCAATTTTGTCATAACTAATGAAATATGAAAATATATTTTGTGCAAATATTGGTTTAATTGCCTTTTATTCAATTCACTTTAAATTGGGCAAGCTTCGAGTATGCAAGAAATTCATCAATATCCTTTTAATCCTTGGGGGTAATTATAAAACACACTGCACGAAAACAAGCTGTTCACTTATTGCCACATTTGTTGGGCAATTGACTCGTCTTAGCTGCTTTTATACATATTTGCATGAGTTCATTAATTCAATTTATATGTCCTCATAACAAATAATTATTAGTATATTAAAATTAAATTATCTCAATTTATATTTTCGTATTCGTGTCTCATTCAAAAACTTCATTTTATCCACTCAACTTGCTTAATATTATTTTAATATTAAATTGACATGCTGAATTACATTTTTTATTAAGCCGTCTTTCGCATACAAATTGTTTTTATTTTGCAAAATTTTATTTTGAGCAGTATCAAAATAAATCGCTCCTTTGAACTATGTTCTTCTATTTTTTGGCTTCCCATTGAGAATCTTATGCTCTCTGCTGATAAATACTTAATTACAATGAGTGTGTGTTGAGTGTGTGTGTGTGTGTGTGAGTATGGTTGCACTGAAAAGTATGCTAAGCCCAGGGGCAAGAAAATAACGGTAGCAAAAAGCAACATCAACTGTCACACAAAAAGCATTTGTTTAATTATTTAAATTCAATTTCATGCCATATCAAATTAGTGCCACTCATTTCCACTCCGAGCACGTGAAACATGAAAGGCGACCACAGATGCGGTTTGAGTTTCTGCTCGTTAGTGTGTGAGTGTGTGTATATGTGTGTATATGTGTGTATATGTTGTATATGTGTGTATAAAAAGCTAAAGACCAACAGTTTTTAACTCATTTTCATTACGTGTTCAACTCGTTGCTGCCAACATTTCATTTTTCTTTCTTTTTTTTTTTGGACACACATAATGCCGCAAACACATATGCTTATTATTATAATAATTATTTCGAGTATGAATTTTATTAATATTATTATACATTCGCTCGCTAAATTCTTGGCTCGTCAAATGCGTGACTGAATGTGCACAAGTGTGTGGGTTGTGTGTGCATTCGGGCGTGTAATAGACGTGTGTATGTTTTGCATGTGTGCATGCCTGACTTCAATTGCATTTACATATACACACACACACAGAGAGAGTTCCACACTCAACTGAAACTCACGTAGACGTTGCATAATTGAATTAGCCAAACAACGCTGCCGACGGCATCAAACATAATGCCTCAAACAATGGCCAATAATGTGCCATACGAATGGAAGGAAAGGAGTCTGGGCACAACGGTAGCTGTGGCAGGTAATTGTGTGGCAATAGCAGGCAGTCCCCGCAAGTAGGGGAAACGAATAATACACAGAAGCACAGTCATAAGCAGTTGGCTGCATTCAATGCGACCCTCTGCCACGTGAATCCTTAAGGGAATGCGAGCAAACAGAGAGCAATTGGCAGGAGTTAAATGCCACAACACACACACACACACATGCACCCACCCACAATGCTTTAAGTTTATATAACACTTTAATACACTTATAGGTCTAATGAAGATGGCTTTTTATATTATTATGAACTAGTGCAGAAGTATGTGTGAGAGAAAACAGTAACTGTCGAGTTAGTTGTCAGTTTTGTATTCGATAAAAATTGAAATCGAACAGCTAAATTTTGGACTTCCTATTACAAGCCTCTCGATTATCACATTTTTACATAAAGTAGATGATGAAAGACGAGTAAGTTTTCTACGTTGCTGATATCAATTTTCATATACATTTTCTAATATCTTTTCATAATGTAAAGCATTTTTAGGTTTCACTATCTTATAAATTAGGAGGCATTTTTAGCGAATTTTTCTGCACATTAAATCACATTTGTTTTTTCAATAATTTCATTAAATCTTTAGGTGTGCTATAAATGAATAAACCAATACTTTTGATTACGTAATATCCTATTTAACAAACTATTTTTGCCTTACAGTATTTAACTGCCGCATATTTATTGACACACACACACACACACTCAAAATATGCCATTAAATACAGAAGTTTAGTTTTACGATGATGTGTAACGTAATATAACATAATTAATATCTAGCTACCCCTCGGCGAAATTAATTGCCAGTGAGTTTTTAATTAACTGAAACTAAAATGGCTCCCCAAAAAAGAAACATGACTAATTAAAGTAATTTTCCATATAGCCCCCGCAGATTCATTTGCCACGCGCTTGTTTTGTATTAATTGCTCATAAATAAATTTTCCAAGCACACAAAAAAAACAACAACAACAACTAATTGCTTTATTTGCGTACGAGTGTTTTATATATTGCAAAGAATTTTTAAACATGCCGCATGGCAACAACAACTGCAACAGCAATGGAAATCTGTTTGGCGCCTAGCTAAATGAAAGCAAAAAAAAAAAAACAAAAACAAACAGAAAACACCAAAAGCACTCGCAACTTTTCCAGCTGCCTTAAATCAGTTTAACCGGTTTTTTACTCAATTTGTTCCCTTTTTTCATAATTCTGTGCTTTATTTTTTTGCTGATGTCATGTTGAACATTCCAGTTTTACTATTATTGCTGTGTGTGGGTTGTTGTTGTGTTTTATTGCTGGCCAAAGAAGAGAACTGTGCTGTCATCTATCGATTTTATAGCGACCATACCTTGCCCCCGAACACCCTACCCCTATCCCTGCACCATGGACGAGTCACTTTATCGAGCCAAGCGATATCTATATAATGGAGGCCTCTGTTTGATTTGTGCGCATTAAACTGTAATCTGGTCAAGGTTCTTTATCGCATTGCGATTATTATTGTGTGGAGAATATTGTTTTGTTTATCATCATCATCATCATCATCATCATCATCATCATCATCATCATCACCTCATGAGATTGGCGCCCTTCTCTTTTTCCGCAATTGTGTAGCAAAAATAAATACGCAAAAAAAAAAGAAGAAAAATAAATGAAAAATATTTTGATTGAAATTTTAAGTTTATGACTCAGTTTTGAATTGCAAACATCAAAAGATGTAAATTGGTCTGTTCAAAAGATTTTTAATTGTTGTGGATTGTAATTGATGCCATGAATTTGTAGCAAAATAAAGCATTCGAAATTTTTAAAAATTTTAATTGTGATTCACGAATAAATATTTCGCTTGTTTTTACCTACATTTGTTCATAATATGAAATCTCCCCTGAATGGAAAATTTAATACAAATACAAATATATCAGTAAAATTTTGTGTCTGTTTACAAAAACTAAAGTATTTATTTCAGTTGTTATTTTGGAAACTGAAAAAAATCTGTATCCCTTCGAATGAAACACAATTTAAATATTTGATTTCATTTTTGGTTTTGCTCTCGATTTATGTGATCTGCTTCAAAGTTTCGTACGGAATCGATCCAAAATACATATGCACATTTATTCACATTTAAAAAAATAAATTCAATACATTTACAAGAATATAATAATATTTGTATATATGTATATTAATATAAGTGTTGTGTTTGTGTGTGTGTGTGTGTTGTATTTGCGCTTGTGGTATACGCAATTGAATTGTTAGACAAATATATTCATTTTCGAATGCATAAATGCTAAAATATAGGAGTATATATATTTATTTAAGTTGGTGTGTCTGTGTGTGTGTTTTTTTTGGTTGTGTGTGTGAATTTATTTCGTATAAATCAACAATAGTTGTTTTTCGAGTTAGGTTATATTTGTTGTTTTTTGATGTTGCGTTTCGCTTTAGTCTAAATAAATAAATATTTTCTGCACATTTGGTAACATGAATAAAAAATACAATTTCCAACAACACTTCTCCGAGAGACCTCTACAATTTCTATGCGACATAACATTCATAAATATATATATATATATGTATTCTGTAGTATAGTTATATATCAACAATATTGTATAAGGTAGCATGTTTTAAGAGTAAAAGTAACACATATCGTTAACATAATCATATTTAAACGTAAATCGTAAGTTTAATAGTTAAACTTCATATATATGAATATTTAAATGTATATATATATATATTATATATAGTAATAAGTATATACTATATATAGTAATAACAACAACAATAAGGGCATTTAGACATGGCACATACAGTTCAGATACAGATCATAGACAATATATGACTTTTGCATTTGATTGCGATGCAATCTCTTTGTGATCCCATTAGGAACAATTAAGGAATACACAAAAAATACCATTGAGACAAATACCTTTTCGTGACATTTTGGAAATCACATTTCCAAATAAAAACAACAAAAAATACTCCGTATTATTGCTTTAAGGCTCTGTGCCAAGCCGAGTCTAGCCCCTTTTCCTATAGCTCTATAGAATTGAGATACGTACATTCAAGAGAGAATAGTAGTATCAGGCATAAAATGTGGACCACTTGGACATAAAGTTATGTTAACCATAAAACAGTTGTTTTCACTTCTTTTCTTTGAGCGAGTGTAAAAACCCAACAAAATTGGGTTTCAATACAAAAAAAATGTGTGTGTGCGTTGAACGGGCTCATTCCTTCTTGTTGAGAAAGTGGAGGACGTAGTGGAGCACCAGATCGTAGCAATACTTGTACTCGGTCATGTTCTCGACGAGCTGTGGACGGTGTCGCCGCACGGTCTTCACGGCCTGGAAGACATCGACTTCGCCGTGCTGTATGACCTGCTCGATGCACGCATTTGCCGCACAATAAACGCCGGCACGGCTGCGACCATCGGGCGAGACAACACAGACGGGTCCGTAGTCGACCTTATTGCGCCAGATCTCGACCATATTCATTAGATACACCAGCGAATTGGTTGAGCTCGGCACCTTGTGGCCCATCGGCCAACAGGTTAGCTGGAACAACTGGACGGTTCGCGTCGGTGCCTTGACACCCGCCATCATTTCCGTTAGTGAAACGATCTTCTTATTGATCTTGAACTCCCACTGCTTAATGTTCGTATAGCTCTTCGACATGACGTAGTGCACCGAGAAGACGGGTCCATATTTCTCCATTTTCGATTTGTTTGGCCAGAAGGAGGGATACTGTTGCGATTGCGATGGCGGCTGACAGAGCACCACCACAGCGGAGCACTCTTGATCGTAGACCAGAGACCAGAACTCGCCCAGGGTATGCTTCATTGGCCATTCGGTGTTGATGTATTCCCGCGGCTTTGTGTAGCCATCCACAAACACCGAGTTGATGTAGTCTGTGAAGGCGTTGCCCTGAAAACTGGTAAGATACGGACGGAAATTGTCGGGAGGCACACATAGCACATCGCGATTCTTCTCACGATTGTCCGCCCGATGACCGCCAGCGCAGTCACCAATGGTGAATCGAGGCGTTTGCTTGCAGATCTGATCGTACTCCATCTGATACTCGTTCAGCTTGGTGCCCGAATTTCGCCGTGCTTTGGCCTTGAGGCGATCAGACAGCTCAGAGACTGGGAACCAGGTCTTGCCGCATATAATATGCTCCTCAAGCGTGTCGTAGATGAACTTGTACTGCTCCACATTCTCGACGAGACCCTTGCGCGACTGCCGCAGCTTCTTCAGATAGCCAAAAACATTGAAGCACTCTTCCTCCTCTGCCAGCTCCAGATTGGCGTCGATGGACATGTAGACACCGGAACGTCCGCCGCCGTCGCTGCAGTGCACCAGAATGGGACCACGCATATCGACATCATCTTCTTCCTTGATGATATTGCCGACAACGAGTCGCACCCGGCGTCTGAATTCCAGCAGGGCATTGGAGAAGGGGCAGGAGTGGGAATACCATTCCGTATAGTGAAACTGGAGGATCATTCGCTCATCAGTCACCTCACCCTGCTCGCTCTTCTTGTACAATCGAAATGTGCGTATGTGGAAGTTGGCCAACTGCTCCTCCCGCACAATATTGATGTGGATATCGCCATACGTCTCATGCACTTCCATATTCGGGGGCCAGTACTGCACGCACATCACCTTGGCAAAGTCAAAGGTCTTAGTAAGCATCACAATGGCGCTAATGTTCTCCTGCCACACCATGCGCCAATACGCATTCACAGTCTCCTCGACTGGCCCCTGAGTAACAATGTATGCATTCGGTTTGAGCAGACTGTCCACATAACTCGCATTCACATAGTCGGAGTCGGGCACACCGGGTAGCTTCTGCAGGACAACACGATTGTAGTCATATGGAATGCACTTGGGATTCTGGTTCTTCTCGGCGTTGTTCTTCTTCAAAGCATGCCGACAAGTGTTTGTCTCCACCTTGGCGGCAGTCTGAAATTCCAATTTATACAAAACGGGAAACTTGCGACGCAGATCGCACAACTTGAGAAAATGCCGCACATCGATGGGGCCATTGGGTATGGTCTTCGATAGCGAGTTGTTCTCGTCGCGCGCCTCCAACTTGATGCGGTCGAAGGACAACAGGCCGCTGTTGAGCATGCTCAGCTTAATGGTATTGGGTATGGAGACAATGGCGCGACTCTTGCGCTGCTGCCTTTCGACGTCATCGTACCGTGCGGATGACCTCGACCTGTGCTTGCCTTGCTTTGTGTTGTTTCCACCACTTGCGTGGCCATTTGTTGTTGCTGCTGCTGTCATTGTGCCGTTATCCGCAGTCGACGTAGCTGCTGCTGCTGCTTCTGCCGCTAGTTGTTGTTTCTGCTCTGTTGTCATCATCAATCAGTATACAGTATGTGCGAGTGTGTTTGTGTGTGTCAGAGTGTGCGTAGTTGCGTATACGTAGGAGGAGGAGGAAGTAACCGATTAGTATTTCTTCATTTGGCTCATTCTTTTCGGTTTCGGTGTTAGTAGCTTATTATTTTGCATTGCATATGGTTTCGCTTTTTCGCTTTAGCTTTTGGTTAGTAACTGTGAATCTTAAATGTATTTTGTTTTTTCACCTTTTTTTAAAAATGCGCGTCGCGCTAAACGGAATTTGTTATAAATAAATACAATGCACACGTATATTGTTGGCTAATTTTCTTCTCGTGCTGTAGATGAATACTTTCTATTTTCCTTATTTCTTGATATATTTTTTGTGTATTGTTGTATTGTATTTTTCTCTCTGCTCTTCGCTTCACTTCACTACACGACCACTGTTGTCTGGCGTGTGTGTTTAGTTCGTCTCTATCGTTTGCAGCTCTACCTGCTGCTGCTGCTGCCTCGTTGGGGCGAATTTCGTGAACGACTGGCCGAACACTGTGCGATGTTTTGCGCTTTCACCTCAACACAGGCAGCCTGACAGGCGAAAAGAGAGATATTTGGCGAGAGGGAGAGCGTTAAAGAGCAGCAGCGCCTGCTGGCTGGCAACATATTCACCATGGAACATGTGACTGACGCTACTTGGGTGCGTGACGGGTATTTTTAGCTATGCGGGTGGAACGGAATGTTAAGTGGAAACATTGGTTCTAAAACACTATATCTAAATAGTTTATAAATCCAATAATAATAATATAATATTTCTTCAAATACAAGAATTCCAAATCCCAAATATGTGTTTGATATTATTATAAATAGTGTAAAACTAAATTTACAACAAATATTAATGATTTATTTTTATATGTTTTTCTTAATAACTTTTTAATTATTATTATATTTATTGTCATAATATTGTAAAATACTGTCATTGTAATTATTCTCAACAAATAACTCCTATTTGGCATAATATACGTTGCATTGCATAAAAGAAATTTCTTACAAATTTCATTTGACTTTCTATTTGATTAGCCATTACACTGTGCAATTCACCTTATAGAATGAATGAAAATTTCGATTTTCCCATTGCACGCTTATTTCGTCGCAGCGAAAAGCTTCCAGTTACCACACAAGCGATTTCGCCCCAAAATTCTGCTGAAACAACTGCTCTCTCCCAAAATACACTCTCTCTCAGAAAATTTGTTTTTGGCGCTCTTGACGCTTGCGCCTTATGCCATTTTCGCATTTCATCACGTATTTTGTTTTCGCCCATTGTTTTGCGATGTGTAATTGAAAATTCCGTTATTTAAATGAGGAAGTGACGTTGATTTGTTTGATTTTTTGTTTATGTTTTGATTGCCATAAAGCAATTTAATTTCCATATTTAATTGGCAGGGCAGAGCCAAAAATTATTAATTATTCGCATAGCTTTTCGTATATTTTTAATAACTGCAGTAAATTTAAATTTCCTGTTTTGGTCAGCTGTCTTTGCTTCGCGATTCAATTTCATTGTTGATTCTATTCTAGTTGTCATTTTTGATGTGGTTTTTGTTGTTGTGAATTTTTCTCAGTTTCACGTTCACACACATTTGATTTCCGTATGCACCTCATCGAAATAGCATTTGGCAAGAGCCCATAGCCAAAGAGGAAGCGCAGCGCAGCGCAGCGCGTTCCCTCGACACATGCCATGAAGAACAAACAAAAATTAATGCCCCGATCGTAATTATGTTATTTGATGATGATCATCATTAACACAGAATCGTGTGGCCGATGCTGATGCTGATGAAGTGGTTGGCGTTTTCGAGGTAATTTCGAATTTCGAAATAATTACACAAACTTATGTCAAATAATTCTAAAATGTAAACAAATCGTATACAAATTGTACACACAATGGGCCTCGGCAATCAAATCTTGACTCGATAAGTATATAGCCTTGATGATATATATTTGTATGTGCTTATGCATTAACGCAATTTGATGCCCTCTATAGATATATACGTTTAAAAATAATTGAATGGCACAGAATTTTGAATTCTGAATTATATATTTTATGAATGGCATATTCAAAATTATACTTTTGGGATATTGAGTTTTCATAATATAAAAAAGATCTCGTTGTAATTATTATTAATGTATCAAGCATTATAGATTAATTTATTATGTGAATATTTGGATTATTTATCGATCACACTGCGCAGTTGGGGTATATACAGGGATTGCTTCTACGGAATATAAATATGCCCAAGTTCAAATAAAATAATATATGCCCTGCTCAAGTGAAGCTCTTCTGGATTGGCTATAATATGCTACGTGTCGATGTGGCACGTAATATTCCAGGCTTAGTGTTGGCATTCAAAGCACAGGCTCGTTATACGTGCAAGTAATTTGGTAGCAAAGATGTTGCATTGACAAGTTCAGTGGAGTGTGTCATTTGTTGCCCAAATATTTTTGGGTAAATATGGCCATAAGATTCATGTTAATCACTGTAATTACAGTTGCACAAAATTCGATTAAAACCAACTTTAGCCAAAATTCTTCCTATTAAAGTTTAATTTAAATATAGTAAATTTTAATAGATTTCATCAGCATTATCGAGCATTTACTTATATACACATCTATTAATTCCAACTGGTGATTTTGAAGCCCCAAGCAGAGTGCAGAAATGGTCTCAAAATATTGGACACATTGTGGCTGGCAATTAAAGATAGTTGCCTACCTTTTGGCCAACGATAATCACTCGTAAAGCTGCGTGGCTCTTGTAAATTGCTGTAGTCACCTAATTTGAGAGCTGTTGACCCATTAGGCACACAAAAGCGTGGCGCCCCTCCCCTTACTCCCCTCTAAATGACGTCGGTACGCAGCTCAAGCACTTAATATGCCACCCTCCTTCGTCAAGTGACCCCAAACAGACGACTAAACTCGACTCACCCACACACACACACACACAGACAGACAGGGGAGGGGAGTGAGGAAATACGCATACACATTTATGATTAAGCCAACAAAGCGTTGAGTGCGGCTGCCCGCAGCTAGCAGAACTGAGGACGACGCATCTTTAGCACCACAAAATCCGCATTTAAGCCGCATGAGACAGCTCCAAAACCAAACCAAACAAACCAAACCAAGCGGATCTGTACTAAATTGAACTGCAGCTCTTTGGGCAGTCCAACTAATTAGCATTAAATCAGGTAAAAAAGAGAGAAATTTAAACTTGCCACTTACCTTGCCAAATATGGTGAGTCCGCCGTGCTTCATATTAAAGGTTGGCGCGTCGGCATAGCTTGAATCGGCCCAGGGTGTGTGGCACGTGGATGTTAAGGTCATATACCGAACTCCAATCGCATACAGAGTGCGCAGCACTGCCAAGGAGCCACCCAGCGAGTGGCCGCCCTCGACTCCGGTTAGTGAGCAGAGT
This sequence comes from Drosophila dives, assembly GCA_035042365.1. NCBI lineage: Eukaryota > Metazoa > Arthropoda > Insecta > Diptera > Drosophilidae > Drosophila > Drosophila dives. The sequence goes on along the minus strand of JAWNLJ010000180.1, from coordinate 3,341,082 downwards.
TGCTGGTTTTTGTGCGCATCGATGATGTCTGCAATGGTTGCCAAATGACACACAGAGAAGAATTTTAAGAAGTTGAAGTTAAAGTTTATGTTGCAACTGGTTTGCGCACTGCAATTGCGGACTTCAGCTTGCCACTCGCCACAAGGACAACAAGCATAAGTTAGAAATATAATAGTTTTTACACTTGGCAAAATTTTGTATTTTTTAACATTTGTTAGAATATTAGTTTCTGAATTTATTGAATATATATATTTTATGATTATATTATATTTATATGATATTTATTATATATTTATATTTGCTGTTATTATATTTTTATTTAAGTTCTTTGCCAAGAAAAAATATTATTTTTATGTAAGGGATTTTGAAGGGAATTTCTCTAAGTGCATATATGTCTGTCAATTGCTTAGCTGCCCCGTTGAGCACTCTGTTCATTGTGGTCTTAGTCTGTCTCTCCGTCCGTCCGTCCATCCGTCCGTCCGCCTGTCTGTCTGTCTTTGTTGGTCTGTCAGTTTAGGCCAACGTGGCATTTCTATGGTATTCTATGCAATATTTACGCTTGTCTTGGCCAGCAGCTTTGATCTCTATTTCGTTTTGTTGCCAAACTCTTGTCAAAATACTTGCTTATTGTTTATTGTTTACTGTTATTTATTTATTTGTTCTTGTATTGTTATTATTTTTGCTTGTTTTGGGTTATTGTTCTTAGCCAGCAACTTGAGCAATCTTTGCATAAAGTTCTTGAAGAAGTTTAGCCTTTGTTTTCTATATGTGTATAAAAACATATAAACTATCAAAACTTATTCTTGGAGTGGCATGTGCAATTTGGTCAGGCTGACCAATGTTTCCAATTTCATGCTTCTTCAACTCAAAACTGAGTATAAATCATAAAATAAAAACTTATTAGCAGAAAAAGTTGAAGACAAGCAAAAGAAATAAAAATTTAAATAGATTTAATCCATTTATTTGTTAAAGGAATATTAAACAGATATTTTGAATGCTTATTTAAAGTGAAGTTGAATGGAGTCAAATTTTCTTATAAGTGTAATTTCATTATGAAATATTTTTGTATTTATTAATAAAAGCTGACTACAAATTGTTTATTTATAACAAAGTTAGATCGATCAGTATTTCGTTCTTGGAATGAACTTTTAGTTTTGGCATTCAGCATTCGATTATATTTATTGCAACTACCTCATCAATTGTCGTGTGAGTAATAGTTGCATCCTTTGGGGGAATTCATGGCACAAATAGGAACACTTGGAAAACTATTCAATAATTTGTCGCTGCATTCAAATCAAGCATTGTAATAACATATCAAATGCCACCCACAGGGAATGCGACTCAATAAATTGCCACAAAGGAAGCTGAACTGGGTAAAGGGAAAGGGGAGAAGAGAGAAGGGAGGGGAGGCCACAAGTTACAGGATGCGAACAGGGTCCTTGCTGGCAGGTTTTCAGGCAATAAGTAAATAAGCTGCGTAAAATCAAAGGGCGCACTTGTTGGAGCAGCTGTCCCTGAAAAAGGACTTGTTGTTGTTGTTGTTGTTGTTGCTGCTGCCATTTTAGTTTCTGGTTTTATTGTTGTTGTTATTGGCATCGCTTCTGGCTGCTTGCATTGTTATGGAAAAGTCAGGAAAGCAAATACCTGCCACAAAACCTGCTCGATGTCGTCGTTGCCGTAAAACCCTAAAATATGGAGCAAATAAACAAATATTCTGGCAGGACCTTTAGTGTGCAGGATCTTTTGCTGCTGTTGTGGCACTCAGAAAAGTGCCAGCAAAGGCACTAAAATGCGCCACGTGAGCTGAAGTTCAATTTTTCGCTTGTGCAACAGCTAAGCGGGGCAGCAAGGGGAGTGTAGCAACAACAGAAGTCATTGGAGTTGCTGCTAGTCCGGCATCGTAATTGTCTGTGACTTGGTTCGACCATGGCCTCAACGTAATGTATAATATATGGGCCATGTATCGGATGCGATTTAAGGCAATAGAATTCCCGAACACATTTCAAAATGAAAATCCCCAACCAAATGCCACTTGATGCAATAAACCAATAGTAAGAAAAGCAACTGTGCCAAAGTCCAATCAACCAACTCAAACACACTCTACGAACTTTGTTGCACGTATCATAAGTGAATAAGTAGAAAAACTTCAGATTGTTAAATTTTATTCTATTCCTAGCCGAATATAAGTCCTAACAAACTTAATTTTACATATAAAAACAATAAACTTAACTGAAAAAAAATAATTAAGAAATGATAAAATGGGATAGAAGAAATAATAATCATATTTTAAATTCGTATTTTTTTTATTAAACATTTAATTATTACAAATAATAATAAAATGAACATAAAAAATATTTTTTATTAGACAAATATATTTAAGGAACCCAAACCTCCGCATACCCAATTTATTGAAAAGTTATAAGTAAAATGACAATCAATATTTTTCATATGTTTCTTTTGATATTTTGGCAAGCAGACTAAAAGATTTCACAAGGACCCAGAAAGGGCATTAAAGTGTCAAAGGATTCTAAGCTGAAAGCAATTTCTCTCTTTTCTCTCCTTCTCTCTCTTTCTGTCTCTCTCTCTCTCAGTGGAGCTCAGTGTAAATGGAAGTTTCCACATTTCGAAGGTGGAAATTGAAAATTGCGAATGAAAAGCATTCGCACTTTGACAACTGTAAATGTAAAGTAGCAAAATGTTGGCAACTGACACAACTCCCAAAAAAATGTGTAGAAATCTTCAAGAAAAATAAGATAAACTTATCTCAAACTTTTTTCCATTTATTGTGTTTATGCAACGCGAATGCGGCACTCATTTGTATCTGTGTCCGTTTGCAGCTCAGCAGGAGGAGGCAGGAATCTAGGGAAATGCTATTGCAGACAGGAAAACAAAGGACACACATGGATTGAGATTGTTGATTCACAGACTGACTGAGTGACTGAGTGACTGACTGATTGACTGATTGACTGACTGACTGACATGGCTTGTCAGTCGTCGAGTTGTGTTTCGGTTCGTTAGCTGTGCATTTTTTCAATCACTTTGGCATCTCAACATCTGGCTGTGTGGAAGTGGGCGTGGCCGGGCGTGACCGAGCGCTGCCCCGCCCCCTGCTCGCTCAATGGTCACTTTTATTTACACGACATGTGAGCGCACTACAATTTTAAACTGACTGAATTTATTTCGAGTACTTTCAAATAAAATGTGAGGTTTTATTTTATGCAACAGCAGCTGCAACCATTTACGTGCCCCATCAGGAGCTGCCAGAGGGGTCATATTTTTGGCCAAGTGTAATAGGTGGAGTTTAAATATGTGCTTGATCCTCTGATTTGAATATATTCACGTTGCCTGAGTTTGATAAAACTGTGCAAATATTGGAATCGTGCAGCTTCATTCATTTTGAGTCTATATTTGCTGAAAGTTTGTTAAACGATGGCTTTGAGTACGCATCGCATTTAATTGCCATATATTTATTAACTCTCTGATTTTATGAAATGTAAAAGACCTAAAATTGAGTTACTCTGCAAATTTACTCACTAATCAAAGCTTGGAAAACTGGCAATGATATAAACAGATTTACTTAGTATATTGAGTGGAGTTTGTGTTAGCTGCATTTTCTCTTTGCCAAAGCTCAGATAATTTGGCAATTTGACTGCATCTCACTCTGAATTTGAGTTGAGCAATTAAATAAGGAAAAATAATGGATGGCATCTGCCGAGACTTGACTGCATTTTTGCCAAAACCCATGCTGATCTCTCCTCAACTCTGAATATCTTTCCTCTTTTGACTGCTTAGTTGTGGAAATGGTTCGCATTTTTGTTGCAACAACAGCAGAAGCAAGACTGAAGTTGTAGCCACAGGCAACAGTTATTCCTGTGCTGGGATACTAAAAAAATGTATTCGGTTCATATCTGAATTTAGCAGTTTGCTGCAAGCATTTTTCGGTGCACGCTTTTCCGCTCGTAAATTTGTGGCACGCTGCACTGTTTTCCTGCGCTTGATTTTATGGCCATATGATTTATTCACATTTCCATTAACGGCTGTGTAAATGTTGCGACGCGAAATACCGGAAGCGATTTCTTGTTTGTTTCGCCGCCGGCTTTTCTATTGGAGCAGTAACAGCAACAGCAACGAAAATAAAAAACAATAACAAGACACACTAAAAGATTGCCAGACATATGGCAACAAATCAAAATGCAAAGCGGAAAACTGAAAACTGAAAACAGAAAAAAAAAAAAAAATACATAAACAGAAGTGAAAATAATAAAATACTCAAAATGCTGGCCGGGAAAGCTCGAACATAAGTCAAAACTTGCAGTTCCACTTGCAGTTCTCCAGACTCTTACAACATCAGTTGCGACCCCTTGTGGCAGGCTCCTTCCCACTCCATCTCACCCCGCAGCAGCAGCTGCTCCTTCCCGCTGTTAACTAGGTGAGTGCGGAATATCAAAGGAAATGGCGCAAAAATATGGCACGCGGTAAGCAGCCAACTCAAGTGTACGTCTGAGAGCACTGCTGTAAATGTAACAACTGTTAGCGACTCTCTCTCTCTCTTACACTCTCTCTCTCTCTTTCTCACTTCCTGTCTCTATTTAAATACCCTTGCAGAGGGTATCATCAGTTTGTGAGACATCTTTTAATCTGCTTGATTATTATAAAATATTCATTTTCAACCGCCACTAAACAACAATTGTTTTCCAGAGGAAATTTTAGTCTTATCTAAAATTAAATATTTGAGGCTCCTTTTATATTGGCGATAATTTTGTATTTTAAAATTCGATTTTTCTATTAAAAAAACTGACGCATTTTTGCCAAATGCCTGCAAGCGTATTTTATCTTCGGCAACCTGATAGAAAAACCTTAGTTTGGTGTTTTCTTCAATCCTTTTTTTTTGGTGTGATATTTTCACTTTTATTTGCTGCTTTGGTTTTCATTTGGATGGAAGCCAAGATACTTCTGAACAAGTCGCGAAAACTTTGCCAGCACTGCAAGCAATTCAATGCGTGGGAAGCGAAAATGTTTTGAATTACAGCAGATTCACAGTAACTAAACTTTTGGGAATGTTCCGGCCTATGCGGCGTATGTGTGATGTTTTTCAACAAGCGTACTTACCCTGAGCCGAGGTGCAGGTTGTTAACTGTGGCGAATATCGATCGGTTAGTCTTTTAATCACATCAATTTGCTCCAGTGTCAGCTGCACAGCATCCCGATGTTGCGCCTCGCAGGGCACATAGGCTGCCCAGAACTGAAAGATGATGAGACAGAAATATATTATCAATAATTTATTTATAACTTTAATTTTAACTAGTGCAATACAAGTTAAGATGCTCTGCTCAATGGCTCAATCCAAACATAATTTTAGCATATCTTGGCATTAATTTTTACCTGATATGTGCAGGTTTTTTTTAACAAAAATCTGTTCTATTTGTCAAAAATAAAAAATGCCATATGTCTAATTGAGAATTTGTCATTTTAGAATTCTACTACAAACTGCAATTGTAGTTTATGGAACAGGTTAAATATTACGTAAATTACATTATTATTATTATTATTTACCACCAATTTGGCGCTTTACTTTGCAGTTAACCATTTCAATGTACCTGAATATTCTGGTAACAAGCTGAAATGTTGCATCCACACAGACACTCAGCCTCAAATGCATATGGAAAACACATTGCAGCAGTTATCTCGTTTATTGCCGCATTTCATTTATTTCCTTAAAATGGCAGGCATGCGATAGAAAGGGAGGAGGGGAGCAGAGGGGTTGTCGCAGAGCAGCATACAACGAACTAATGACATGTGGCAGCAACGGACAACAACAATGGCAACACAATTTCCAAATACCTTATGTAAACGCTTACTTCTACAATAGTAATGAATGTTGCCCCAACCCATAACTCTGGGTCTGCCTCGGCCTATGGCTCTGCCCCAACTGGGTGCCACAATTATACACACCTGCACCTTTGCACCTTGTTGCAATGGATGTACAATTAACCTAAATTGAGGCAATGCTCATGTTTTGACCACCTGATAAGCTGAGACTACGAATATGGGCCCGGAACTAAGCAAAAATAATCAGAGGTGCCAAAATGGGTAGCAGTCCGAACTGAACGGAAATGCTCGACTTGCAGATACTCTGCAGAATTGAGTTGCATTAATTTAATTAAATATAAGTGTGCACTAATTTTACACTATTTAAATTTTAGATAATTTATTTACCAATACAAAATTAAATTCAATTTTAAATTAAACATGAATCAGTTTTTTTTGTGGAGAATTTAATATTTATTTAATAAAAATTCAGTGAATATGCATTCAAATGGCTGACTTGCCTTTTGTATTGTACTCTAATAAATGTCCTGGCTAAATTATTTTCCTGGCATTTTCAATTATTCATGCAAACCACAGTTGTTTAGTTCTTGAAGAATATGCATTTAAATAAGCATATCCCTTTGGGAAAAGAGTTATAACAACTAACTGAAAATCAACACTGGGAAATTTTTGGGGTCTCTGGCTAAAACATGTGGGAGTCGTTGGCCGGACAGGTGGATAAAGTTTGCTGCTGTGCAAAATGGAATTTACCTTTGCCATTATTGTTCCTGCTGCAAGGGACACTGTGTAAGCCGGGAGGCTTCGGTTGCATAGTGCAAATTTGCTGGTTGCACAATTAAAATTGCACAAATGTGAAGCACTGGGTTGACCCAGGTGCCCAAATCCAATTGAAAAACAGAGCGGGCTAACTCAACACCATCCTCACCATCTCCCCATCGTTACCAATCTCTCCCCCTCTCTATTCTGTTCCTCTCTTTTTCTCTCTCTACCCCTGTCTTTGGTCAACTTCTGTTGAATTGTTTTTCGGCCACAGAACTTGTTTCGACTCGTTTATTGAAAAGTTGTACATTTGAAATGCGAACCTGGCAAACACGTAAATTTCTCTATGAACGACATCTCCTAAGTGTATGCACTTTATTATCATCATTATAATTATCATCAAAATCATCATTATCATCATCATCATTATTACTGTAATCATCATGTAACTGCTCCTGCCGATGCTTTGGGGAACTGCAAATGAACATTTTCTAGTGTTTTGCTCTTGTTGTTCTGCTTTTAATTTAGTGCCCCTGGAACAATTTTTGGGTACTACGTGCTCCAGGGCTCTGTGAGTTTCTGGTTCCGGAATTTTGGCACTCGTCCAGCACAGCTCAGCCTCACGAATTTATATTAAAAATTATTTATTGCATTTTATGTTTTGTTCCTAGTTTTAGTCCCCTTTTTCCACAAACATTTTTGTTTTTTTCATTTCGTTTTTACCCATTGTTTTTACTGTTTTTGTTGTTTTGAGTTGTGTGTGCCGAGCAAAAAGCCAAAACTTTTTAATTGTTCTTTCAGTAGGAGTTGTTGCTGTGTGCTTGGAACTGTTTTTTGCACTTTGCACGCTTTCCTTTCGATGGCAACACGTACATGTTTTTTCCTAACGATATAACGTGATCTAATGGTCCAAATGCGTTTTACTGCTCGCCTAAAGAACGAATTTTTATATACTACTTGAATAGTATTTTCACACCAGGTTTAATTAGCGAACGTCTTAAAAATTATATTAGCTGGAAACGTACCTTAAGAGAACTAATTGATCAAAATGAGTGCATATATATTACTCAGAAAAAAAAAAAACTGGAGCAAAAAAGAAAACAGTAAAAAGAAAAGTAAAAAAAGATTTAAAAAAATGTTCATAAATATAAAAATAATTTATTAGCTAATTATAATGTTTAATGTATCAAGAATAATTTATGTCCATTATTTAAGCTGTACTTCAGCTTAACAAACTTAGCTTTTTTATAAGAATTTTATTTTATAAATAAAATACAAAGTTGTTCAATTTTCACAGATGATTTTCTCTTTAAGGCAGTAAATTTTTAAATCTTTTCAGATTTCCTTTTAATTCGGCTACTGTTTCACATTTTTTTTAATCTAATTGAGTCAGCATTTATCGATTGCCAGCCACAGTGCACAAATTTGTAAAACCTTATAAAGCACTTCAATTTGAATGTAAGTAAATGTTTTGGTTTTTCTTTTTTTACAGCTTTGAAAATGGCACTTGAGATAAGAAGAAATGCCGTCGTTTGCACTTGGGGGCAGGCAACACAGGGAAAATTGTATGGGACAGTTAAACTCTTTTATTTTTTGCTCAGGTCCTTACAATTTAATAGTCCTTGTCAACGTTATTATGACGCGTACTTTACATTTATATCGCGTGCCTTGTGTTTTGTTGTTTAATTTTTATCAGTTTTTGTTGCACGCAAATCGGCTTAAAGCATTTGTGTGTGCATATTAAAAGTGAGACGAGAGGCGTGAGGCGTGAGGCATGAGGCATGAGGCATGAGGCGTGGTGTGTGGTTTTCGCGTGAAGCTTTCGTCGCTCTATTGAAACCGCAGGTGGGCAACAGGTTACGTGGCGTATGTGCAATGTTTCGTTGCTTTGAGTTGAGTGTGTTTGTGTGTGTGTCTTTGCCTATGTGCCTGGTGTGTGCACTCAGAGAAAAACGCAGTTCTAAATACATGTAGAAGTCATACTTCAATTTCCAGTTGGGTTTTATTCATTCATTCAAGTAGAATTTTTAATGTCAATAACAAATATGTTTGAATAAAAACAAGCAGCTTTTTCTAATACTTTAACTTATTTCAAGTTTGACTCGATTTGCACTATTTTTTTTTTAAGTGTGTTTGAGTGTTTTATGTTTGCTTTTGTCCTATGCTGCCGTCAGCTGGCAGCAATTTGGTAGAAGCTCTTGCAAAATATTTCGCTTATGCAGCCGGAGTTGATTGGAATCACCTGTTGCCCAGTTGTGCCACACACACATTAAAGGGGTGGTGTTTGGCGCGTGGGTGTTTTCTATATTTGCTTTCAGACAATGCTTAAAGTATGCTTAAGCATGGCACTTTGCTATTAGCAGCAGCAGCAGCAGTAGCAGGAGCAGCAGCATCGGAGATGTCACCACCTGCACCTGGTTACACGAAAGTGTCGTCAACGTCTCAATGGCGACGCTCTCCCGGAAAGTGCTTGTGGCTCCCTATCAGAGCATCAGCATCCGCAGGAGCGCCATCATTGTCATCATCATCAGCAGCAGCAGCAGCAGCATTGTTGGTCTCCCAGCATATTAATATTTAAAGTTGTTTGCCGCTGGCAGCAACAGGACAGCAAACAAGGACGAAGATCCCCAAGGACAGCATTTTGGCTTCAAGTTAATTGTGAATAGGAAACGCTATTGTTGTTGTTGTTGTTGCTCTATGCGCGTGATTTGTTGTGAATGGGTTGTGTATGCGTGTTTGTGTGTGTGTGTGTGTGTGTGTATCTAGTTTGTTGTGCATTGCGGTTGTGGCAAACTGCGGCATTGGCATTTATTAAACGATTCTACACACAAAAGCAGCTGTGTGTTTTTTGTGGTCGAAATAATGGCCAACATGGATAAGTTTATCACAAATACAAATTGTATTTGAAATGGCCTTCAAATAAATACTTGATTACATTTTAACATACTCGATAAATGGATATTTATTTATATATATATATATTAATTCTAACTTGTTTCTTTATTAAATTCTGTTGGGAACATTTTAGTTTGATTTATGTATGAAATTTATAGCTTTGGGCAGTGAGGCAAGGAAACTAACGAAGCACTTTACAAATATCGAATTATGTAAATGAAATTCGATTTCAATTGAAAGCAATCCACAAGTAATTTTCTTCAAAGAAGTCTCAAATTGGGAAGCATTTAAATGCACTTCTTGCCAAATAATCTACTGTTTACACATCTGTAATAAATATTTGTGTGTGAAATAATTTAAGGCTGAGCCCAGTGCTTAAACACACATAAAGAAAATTGTGGCTTAAACTAAAGCAAATCGTCTACAGTTTAAACCGCAAAAACCTGGAGAGCATCAGCAATGCAAAAAAAAAAGTGCTTTTGACCACAAAGCCTGGCTGCATCCGCTTTGTGCGTTGTTCTGTGTTGTGTCCGAAAACCAACATTAAATACTTTTTAAAAGTAAATACAAATTTTAGGCCAACGGCCAACAGCCAACAAGATAAGCGCTGTCCAATTGCCCCAGCTTTGCCGGTTGCCAACCAGCCAGCCTACACTCAACAGAAAAAAAAAACAAACATATTTTACTGAGAACATTTTTGTTTTAAGAGAACTTTAAGAAAAATAATATGCCAAATATATTATTTAACTTTTAGATGAATTTAGCTAGTTATTTGAAAAGCCTGTTTTTTGGAAGCAATGCAAACTACAACTAAGATTCTCGACTTTGGAAAGAAAAGTTTATAAGTCATTTCTCAGAGTGTAACAACTTAGCAGCCAACCACCAACAAGGACCAACGACCACTTTTCAAATCCCTTCGCTACATAAATGCTGAATGCGGCAACGTTCTCTGCTCGTGTTGTTCTGCCACAGATTGCAGCATGGAATGGCGGCGGCAGAGGCGGCACAGCTCGTTGCGGGCACTTCCGGTTGTGTCTGGACGGGCAGGGATCAGGCAGCAGCAGCAGCAGCAGTCTGGAATTGGAGTGCCAGTCATCCTGGCAGCGTTCACAATGTGTGCGCTTTCTATTAGGCTGCAGAGCCAAAAAGAGGAGCAGCAGCAACCAGAATGCAGTCAGCCATGCTGGCGGACAACCGAAACATGACGTTTCCGTGTCCGTGTCAGTCTCCGTGTCCGTGTCTTGGTAACGATGGTGCCGCTGACTGTGCCACTGGTTACGGCAGCTGCTGCGTCAACTTTCGTCTGTCTACAGTTTGGTTTGTTTTTTTTTCATTTCTACATTTTTTTTTTCTTTTTATCAACATTGTTGTTATTATTGCCGCTACCTGTGCAACTATGTTTTGTTGCAGCAAAATTGTAATTTTTTTCCTGCCAACTCCTTTACTTAGGCGTGACTTCAACTGCTGCAGCTGATTCTGATTCTTGCTTAGCAACAGCTGCTGCCACTTGATGCCTCCTTGACTTTAACTGCTCCCTGTTCGCTTTTAAATGGCTTATGGCCTAAACGTGATTTTCGGCATGTCGACAGAGTTTTTTTTTCTGGCTCTCAGCGACTCTGCGACTCGCTACACGTTTGGCATTTTGGGCAGCAATTGTTGAAACATGTTGTCATCCAGTTAGTTTGTTGCCAGTTGTTAAGTCAGTGTTTTTGTTTTGCCTGCCACTGTTTCCGTTGTAATTAAGTTTAGTTTACCGACACGAATTGAGTGCGAAATGTTGCAGCCAGTTAAGCGCTTTACAACTTTTGAGTACTTTGCATTTTACACGCATTTAACGCAAATAATTGAAAATTTGAGTACCATGAAACTTACACAAGGAAGTCGACTTGATGAACATTTCAAATACACCAAATAAAAAATAGATTACCACCAAAATTACAAAAATAAATTGACTTAATGTTCAGTTAAAATACATTTGAAAAAAATGAAGATTATTCCTATTATTTAACCACAACTTATAATTTTATTTTGTTACTAGTTGCATCTACTTTCAGATGACTTTGCTACAGTTTTTTTAATATTGCAAAAATCTCGCAGTTGCAACAAACATAAATCAAATGGCCAAAACAAATACTAAACTAGCTGAACGTGTTTCGTTGGTGAATGGAAAGTGCAAATAATATTCGAGCAGAGCAAAAATAAAAGGCAAACAAAGATTTTAAGCAGGAAATCACTTTAATATTTCAAATTACAATGCTTGCCACAACTGCATTCCATTAACCACGACGATTTTCACGTGGCAGCCGCGGAAAATGTGCTGGCAATAAAAGTGGAAAGTCGACGAAGCCGGAGGAGCAGCAAGTCAAAATGGCAGCCACATTTCAGGGAAGACTTTCACCAAGTCTAACAATAATTAACTTTGCCAAGGATCGTCTGGCATGCCAAGGATTGTTGCAATCTTAACATTTGCCCACGCGGTTTTATGGTTCCTTCTACGCCATAAATAAAATGTTGAAACGCATTTTATGTTTTGTTTGTCGCACACATTTAACAGTTAACTTCTAACGGCAAATTTTTAATTGCAGTTTGCGGTGCAAAATTGCAAAACTTGCGAGTTGCACTAAGCGCGAAATTACTACAAACTCAAGTAAGAAGTAAGTCAAAAAGCTAAAAACTTTAGTTGTTCTCTACGAAGATATCCTATATATAAATTAAACGCAAAATTATTTGTTTTGATAGATATAAATTATTATTAAATTATTATAAGTAAACTATAAACTTAACTGCAGCTGACTTTTAATATACAAATTGATAACTATTCTTTGTGATTATTTTATATACAGATATGTTTAGATAATAACAACAAATGTAAATTAAACATAAGTAAAGTTTAAGCTTTAAATTTTGAATATGTATTTTGATAACTACCCGTTTTAATTATTTAAAGGGCATAATTATGCTGCACTCAATTTAATTACGTTGGAAAAGGTTGGCAAATAGCGCGAATCTGACTCGTTGCAAGCCAAAAGCTGCAAGGAATCGTGCAGTGGCTCTTGTGGGGCCACAAGTCGATGCTTATTAAAACTTAACAGTTTCATGCCGCATCGTGTTTTAGTAAACTGCTACCAGGCATCGTCATTGCCATACTTATTGGCATTTTGAACTTGTGCCACTTCCCAGACTGGGGCAAAGTTTCCTGATTTTCATGTTCGATGTGCGATGCTGGCAACAATTTTCGAATATTGAAGGATTTCTTGGCTGTTCGTGTGGTAGCTAATTGAAATTGTTGTTGATGGTGGCTGATGGTGGCAATAGCGGTAAATGATTCCAGAGGCATCGCTGGCTTCACATCTCGCTTTGCATTTTCAAAATGCACACACACCCACTCAACTTAGCGTGGGGTGTGTGTGTGTGTGTGTGTGTGTGCAAATTATTGTGCAAGTGGTGTGTTAATTGATGTCAAGTGTGAGCACTGAAAGTGAGTGCAACTTTTAATGCTGTTTGCATAGAGGGATTCAGGTGAACTGCCTCTCGTTTCATGCCGGGAAGGCCCCCAAAGGAAATGAGTTGCTGCAGGCAGAATGCAGAATATTAAATGCCTGCTCAAATTTCATGGGGCACATTTAAGAAGTTCTCTTTTAAATATTTATTGCAGTCTCTCGTGTTAATTATTAACGAGTACTTTATAGTTTAGATAACTAGTTGGCGCTGCATGTAATTATGTATTCAACAAGTTTTTGAAACCATTCAGATTAAAATTAAAATGAAAGCGTTCATAAGAATAAATAAGTGTGAGGGAAATCATATATAATGTATATTAATATCTATCTGTGTATTATCAAACTTTGATTTATATTTTGATGACTAACACACAATGATTATGAATAATTTATCATATTATCAAAACTACTAAAACCAATTTAATTACTTGTTTTACAAGCAGAGCTCTTTCTTACTCCCAAATTTTGTTGATTCAAATTACTAACTTTGTAATAAAATTAAATATATTCTATAAATCGAGGCTTTTTAGCGTATAATTCGAATAAACCAGGTCATTCAGTGGAATTTAATTCTCTTAAAGTATTTTAATGAGCAAACCAAGAGTGAAAGCAATATCATCGGAAGGCTAATAAATGCACTTGAAACACAACAAGGCTGTAGCTCCGGGCTTGTTATTAAGTGCTGATAAGCTATTAAAAAAAGACACTTAAGTTAAGCACAAGGAATCGATAATGACCAATTAGCAGCATCGTTTAAAACATAGAGAAAGAGGGGGAAAACGGGGAAGCGTTGCTTGGCAAAAAAAATAAATATAATCAGCAGCAGCATAAAGCATATGAAAATAAGGCAGGAGAAAAAAGAGGCAACAGATGAAGAAACTGAGAAAAGGCCCCTTCAGGTGGATATATGAGGCTTCATAAGTATGGTTGAGGATAGCATAATTAATTTTTATTTTTTTCGCCTTTTCCTTGCTGAAACTAAGGCTGCCCAGCACTTGACTGTGCGATGAGGAACAGCAGTCGAGGCACAAAGGTTGCCAAGTCAAGGCTCCAACAACTAAGCAGCACTTTGAGATTGGCAAAAGAGACTGATTTTCCAAATGACTACAGCACGATTAGTGGATACTCTTCCATTTTCTCAAGATAGTTGAATTATAAATAGTCAATGTGATCAGCTATTTTCATTATTGTTTCATCAAAAATGTTAATAAATTTAATTTTATTTAGTTAAATTAGTAAGCGACGTTTTCTTAGCTTTAATGGTTTGGCTCTACTCAGTAATTTTGCATCTTGAGTTTAATTAGTTAAAATCAAAAGATTGCTTTTTAAAGAGACAATAATTTTATTAATGTTATGTTATCAGCATGACTGATACACAAAAATAAAATTTACATAAATAACAATATATTTTTAAGAAGCTTGCAAACTCTCATAAAATAATTATAGAAAATGTTTCCAACTTAAAAAAAATCTTGTTCTTATGATGAAATTAGTAGGATATTTGTATTGCACATAGTCTGAAATGTTTTCGGCCCAATTATTACTTTATCTAAGAGGCCAGCAATAAAGATTAAGAATCCAGGGTGGTACAGGGATATTCTTACATACCTGTGCTGAAATGCGACCCTTCTTCAGCCGCGTGAGATCCGTGTGGCTCCAATGGCTGCGAGCCCAGGGCGCCACATTGCGCAAATCCTCATCAAAGCTTGGGTCAAAGAGAAGAGTAGAGTACAAAAGTGAGTGGAAAATATAAGACCAAAGTATTAAAAATTAATTGCAATTGCATTTCACTCACTTAAAGTCGTTCAGCTTGTTATGCAGGAACTTGCGTATATTCCAGGGTAAATCGTTGTGCCCATCGATTAAAGGCACTTGATCCAAGAGTTGCACGGCAACACGTAGACGCTCCTCAAAGGGTGCACCTAAATAGGCAAGATATGGTAATGAAGAGAGATAGAGAAAGAGAGAGAGAGAGAGTGAGACAAGCAGCTATTAAATCTAGTTAGCAACATCTACTAACTAACTTAGACACCTTAACACATTAACGACACAGAGAGACTCGGTGCCGAGAGACATTTTGAGCTTTGAAAACGTGTCGTATGCGTTATGGTAATTGATTTATTGTCTGGGACATGCAATCCTTAGATACACTGGGAAAAAATATAAGCTGGCAACAAACCAAATACTAGAAAAAGGTGTATTTTTATACTACAATTGTAGGCAGATTTAAAATAAATAAATAAATGTAAATTTTGTATATTTTTTAATCACTTATAAATAATGACAATTTGTATATAGTAATTTTTCTGAGTGTACTCACTTGCTGCAACACGTAGCGCCAGGGGCACAGCTACACTGGCAGCGCCAATTATCAAGAGTATCGAGCTGACTGCCAGCCAATGCTTGGCCGCATCAAATCCTGCATCGAGTAACGAATACGCAGCATGAGCCGGAGCAACAGGAGCGGCCAGGCGGCAGCACCAACAATGGCATCAGCATTCATGATGACCAGGGACATTCATTGTTGTTGTTAAATGATGTTGATGCAGTTGTTGTTGTTGTTGTTGTTGTTGTTGTTATTGGCAGTTCAATACCGAGTCGTTTGTAGTGCGTCACGAGCAGCAGCACGAACAGGAGCAGGAGCAGGAGCAGGTGCCGGAGCAGGAGCAGGTGCAGTTGCAGGAAGACAGCAGGAGGATGTCGTCATTGTTGGTTGTTGTGTGTTGCATTTTGTGTGTGTGCAAATTGCCGTGACAGTGCCATTGATTACACCAACAACAAGAAGTTAAATGTTGTTGTTGGCATTTCCATCATTATGCAGACAGCAGAGCAGTGGAAATGGTAATAAGGAAATATGGTTAGTTAAACGTTGAAAATTGAATTGCTTAGCTCAATTCAACTCGATTCAAAATGCCAGCAATTTCTTGTTAGCTCAGCAACCAGTTAACGTATCTATATATATAAATAATAAATAAATAAATGGCTTTGTGTGTGCTTAGAATTGGCTCAAAACACTTGAAGGCCACATGTCCATGTGCAATGTCAAATGAATTGGAGTAGATTAAATAAATAATAAGATTAAACAAGAAATAAACATCGAATTGAAGCACTTGAAACGTCTCCAAATTGAGTCAATAATACATTAGAAAATCAATATCTCTCGAAAAGGTCATTCAATTTGTTGCCTTTTGCCTTCCTCTTGGCCAACAAACTCAAATCTCTCAAAAGCTGCACTTATCTCAGAATGGATAAAAAGCATCTCCAAATGGGAATCTTATTGGACGACTTGATTTCGCTGCCAAGATGTCCATATCAATTGCATTCACTTCATTTTAATTGCCAAGCAAATTTGATTATGCCACTTGCAACTGCAACATCACCAAGCCAATTGAGTCTTAAATGCAGCTTCTATTTAAGCATATAAAGCAATCCACTTGATTAAACTGCTCGCTTTTGGCTTATATCGGATTAGCGACTGACTCCGATTCACGTAGCGCTCTTCTCTATTTACAAAAGTGTATTTCAGGATAAACGAGTTGCAAATGGAAGCCATGTGCGTCACAAAAGGGGGTTGGCAGGGAAGTGAGCGGGGGTCGCATAGGTTGCTGGACATCAGCGATTTGCATACATTAAACGTGACAAGTCACCGCCAGCTACGCAGTTTTTTTTTTTAATCCGCTAACGAACTACACTTGCCCAGAGGGGAGAGATGGTGTGCTGAGGGGGGCGGGGAGACTGCTGCTACTTGAACTGATGTGCCGCTGATGGAGTCAGGCGGGCATTGGACACGCTTAACATTAAGCGGCCATGTTACAAATGGCTAAATAGAATTTTGTTGCCCCCCAAAGGGGGTTGAAAGCAGAAGTAGAATGGGTGCTCAGACAAGCATAATGGCAGGTAACTAGAAACCAGGGATGCATTAACAAAGCAATCGAACGAAATTTATCAGAATTTTATTCTGATATTGAATTTTAATTGGCATAATTTGTAAAGAAGACAAATTGACTGATGTGAAAAATATAATAATATATTTTTGGGAAAAGGAGAATATTTTAAAGATGTCTGTGGAATAATGTGGAATAAACTGAATTGGCTAGCGATGCTGATAAAATAGAAATGTATTCTTTAAAAGCAAAAACAAATGATATATATATATATATATATATATTTACTATATATATATATATTTCTAGAAACAAGATGAGCGCAGTAAATACGAAATAATTTAATGTTGCCTTTTTTTGAATGTACTTACGAAAGGAGTTGGTGCCAGAACTGGATGAGCCGCGACTGGGACACTGTCGATGCTTCCATGGCATGATGCTGGTAACGCTCGAGTGCAGCTGATGATGTTTCTGTGGGGTGGCCGGAATGCCGCCGCCAGATGCCAGAGACTGTGCCACATCGTGTGCATGATAATGATGCGAATGTGGATGGGAATGTGGATGCTGGTGAGGATGTGGATGTGAATGAACATGTGGATGCGAATGCGGATGCGAATGTGAATGCAACTGTGACTGTGAGTGTGGCAATGTTTGCGAGTCGCGCTCCTTGAGCATATTGCTGCTGTTGCCGCTGTCGAAGGAGTTCATCGTGAAACTGGATGAGGCCAGCATCGATGTTGGTGGCATTTTCTGATACGGCACGCGGCAACCGCCGTCAATATCCACTAAATTACTGAAGCTGCGACGAGTCCAGTCCATGCTGCTGGTGTGAAATATCTGTGCAGGCTGCGACAATTGCTTAACGTCCTGCAGCTGTTGTTGTTGCTGTTGCTGCTGATGTTGCTGTTGATGTTGCTGTGGCTGCTGATGTTGTAATGGCTGCTGTTGCTGGCTGAAGTTGAGCAGCGACTGGGAGAAGCAGCGGCAGCGCTGCTGCTGAAAGTGCGCCAGTTGCTGCTGCTGATGCTGCTTCTGCAGGTAGCGACTATAATGCGCCAGATGTCGGGCATAATCGCTGCTCGGCCCGATTGTGTTATATTTGCTGGGTGCGGCAATGGTTGCTGCTGTCGAGGGTGTTGCTGCTGCAACAATTGCTGCCGATGGTGGCACAAAACACAAGCTCGGATCTGATTTTTGTGTGTGTGGCGTAAAAATGTTGTCTGCCTCGTGGGCGGCAAAGGGCGGGGCGGGCTTATGCTGCTTATGGGCGTGGCTGTTGTTGCTATTGCTGCTAATGCTGCTGCTGTTGTTGTTGTTGTTGTTGTTGGCGCACTTGAGCAATGTCGCAGCGCATTCATCGAGTGCTGTTTTGGTGCAGTCTTCCAGCAGATCGCTGCTGCACAACTGGGCCATGCCCAAAACCAGATTGTTGTTGCTCTTATTGTTGACAGTTATGGGCAACTGCTGCTGCTGCTGTTGTTGCTGCAGCTGTTGCTGTTGCTGTTGCAACATTCGCAGACTGCGCATGCTGCCGTTACGCTTGAGGGCCGGCGGCGGCGGCACTGGCGGTATTATGTCCACATCCGACAAGCTGGGCGTGTCACTCTGCTGCAAATAGGGCAAAAAGAAGAAGAAGAAGACAAACGTGAAATTGAAGTAAATTTATATCTTGCATCGGTTGCAAACAGAGGAAATTGTATTATGACAATCGACATGAGCAACTTCCGGTGAGTCGACAACCGAAAAGAGTCTGTGCCACATGTCGCCAGTTTGCAAAATGCATTAGCCTGAATTTAAGATAAGTCTAAAGTTAATAAATATTTAGCTTAAATATTATTTGATTAAGAATGAGCATTTTTTGCAATGTTAATTTTAAAATATAATAAAAAAAAACTAGAAGTAAGTAATTCAATATGAAAATAATTCAGAATTCCACTGCAGGCAGACTTCACTCAATGCGAAAATATTTTATGTTTGATGTATCCACAAAGGTTAAATTTCACGGAATTTTTCGTATGAAAAAATAACCCTTAATTTGTTGATTTTGTGTAATAAATATTCAACCCGCAGCCAACTAATTAAAATAAAATGAAATGAAAAATTCTTATGGAAACTTTTGCATTTCTCTTGGAATTATTATTCCATGAATACAACGTAAATTTAATATTATAATATTTAAGAAACCTTTTTGAATCCTTCCTCTTTAACCATAAACATAAAACTCGAAACGTAATTGAACAAATATTAATTAATTCCATAGATTAAGTGTAATTCATATTCAGACTTGAACATTTATTCAGATTAGTCATAAATAAATAATTATTTCTAGTTGAACGAGTTTTTGCAAAACAGTTACAAGAAATGTTTGTATTCTTCGTCATTTAATCAGCAATTTCCTTAGACACTGATGCAATAATATAATCAGAATATAGTTAAATAAATATTCACTAATGGAATAGATTATTTGTAAGTCTGAGCCAAATTCCAGACACTTATATAATCTATTTAATGTCGGTGTTTCAGGTATGGAGTATTTGCAAATTGGCGAAATTGCATAGAAAGAGATTTGGAGCAGCACATGGAATTTCGCCTGGCCGTTGGCTACATGAAATTTAATTATGCCATACACACAAAACACACACAACTCGCATTGGTGTGAAGAGTGTGCGGATAAAAAGGGCAAGAACAAGGCTTAGTCGGGAAAGAAGCTCAGTTCGCACAGTTGCCCAGTTTCCAGTTGGCCAACTAAGTGCGCTGTGTGTTGCTGGTTTTGCTGGTTTTGCTGTTGGAGTCCTAATTGAATTTAGTACGGTCAGGCAATGCCATCATCATAGTAATCATAATGCTCATCATTATCATCGCCGGGCATCATCATAAAGTTCATCAAACACCGCCGCTTCGGGAATTCCAAATTGAATTCAGTTACGGGAAATACATTTGCATTGATTTATTTTTTATTTTTATGTGTCTGGGCGGCAACCGAACCAAGAATTGACATTAATAAAAATTTCCTTTTGAATTTTGATTGCTTTATGTTAGTCTCAGTCCAACCTCTCCCCCTCCCCGTGAATAGCTTCTTATTTTTGTCGCCTGCCCGGTGCCCTCTGATTATTATTATTATTTTTCTTGTTATTTACTTAGTCCTGAGAGTCGCCACGTCCTTGTTGCTTCCTCCCGCTGCTTAAGTGGAAATTGAAAATTTTCATTACACAGCCTTTGGTAATTTCCTACTCCTGTCGCCTGCCAAAACTTAAATAATTTATTCAAATATTTTGCGGTGGCGGCTCTCCTCCTCCGCCTCCTCCTCCTCTAGCTCCTACTTCTGCTGCATAACTTTAGTGTCCAACAGGCTGGCCAATTTGCTACAAAACTCTGATTGCATGGGAAAATTTTTTAATTTTTACTTTCTCTTAAGTTTTTATTAGGCAATTATCCGCATAGGAATTTTGAATTGTTTACTATTTGTTTCATAATATAGTTTTGAATAAATAAATGAAATGTTTGTGAAAATAAATAAATTCAGTATTCAAGATTCTAATAATCCATTGCAAGTTTAACATTTTAAAAGTCAAAAAGGTACAAAACTGTTAATCAGCTGATTAATCAGCTAACAAAGTGTTTACAGTTGCTTTGTTGCCGGGACCCTTTTATCACGATTCTAGGGATTTGGCAACTTTCCAAGTATTCCCTAATTAAAGGCTGAGAGGTAGAGAGGGAGAGAGTAAGAGAGAGAGAAAGCAACAGTCCCCAGCATCATAAATATGCTTGCAAATGCACTTTGAGCGCACTTTTCGCTTCGCATTTATGCTGCAACTGGAAGTCATTCTAGCATGCATGTGCATAACTCTCCTTTGCTGGTTGCTGGTTAACTGCGTCCCAAAGTATGCGTCTGTATATGCTTATTTGGCGTTTATGCCACAAATTGGACGCCATGTTTATGAACTGTGTATTTGTGCTTCTGAGTTTGCGGAGCAGACAGCAGAGGAGGGGAGTTAAGGGGAGAGGAGAAGTGGATAACCACAGGACTTGGGTAACCGCAGCTTGCTGCTTTTTTGAGCATTAAATTGCTTGATATATCGTCGCATACTCTTATACAAGTATAATCAGCTACACATATATATATATATATATATATAGAGAATTTTTCTTTTATTTTGTAACTCCCTCGCGACTTTTAGCTTAATTTTCCAAGGCAATAGCTCAACTGATTTTCCAGTCGCTTTTCTTCCCTTAAATTATGCTCGTGTTTGTCTCGTCTTAAATATCAAAATGCACATTTTGTAATAATTTTTTGTCCGTTCTTTACTGCAATTTTGTGCAATTTTTTATCATAATTTATATAAGTGCCTCTGCAAATGTGTGTGTGAATATTCATCATTGTTGTTGTTTTTTTTTTTCATTCTTCCTGCAACTTTCTCGCTACGTTACAAAATTTGTGCAGCTCACCATTTCGAATATGCTTGCAGTAATATTTATGTGTGTGTGTGTGTGTGTGAGTGTGTGTGTGTGTGTGTGTGTGTGTGCGTGTGTTTGTCGGGCGTAATGTTGAGTTATGGTAGTTTTGTAGTTGGCGCAGAAAAACTTTTTTTAATGCTCGACTTTCCTAGTTGTTGCTCGGAGATCCTTTTACGTTTTTCATATTCTGACACTGGACAGGATTCCCTCTGTCCCCGTATTTAGTTAAACGTTCGTAAAATTGAGTATTGGTTATTTTTTCTTGAAGTTCTCGTCTTCCGCTATTCATGGCCATCAGTATTGGCTTTTATCGATTTAGCAAAAGCAATAAGCAAAGAACTTTTGTAAATGCCAAAGTTTGTTCTAGTTTTATTTAATTTTTATGTTTTCTTTTCTAATTTTTTTTTTGTTTGTTTTACCAGAGTGGTAATTAGTAAGTTAATTTTACGACATCATTAATTGCCTTTTGTAGCTTTTATTAAAGTGAGTAGTTATTATAGCAGCATCTGTTTTTATGCACAATATTGAGCTCACAAAATTAATAAAAGTTATGGTTAACAAATTTCAGAAAAATACATAAAAAACTCTACTATTTTCGACTCAGTTAACTGAAATTTATACCGATGCTGATTGTCGGGATTAAATATATAAAATGCAGTTAGAGTTGATCTTTATTGAAGAATCTCCAAAGATATTTCCGACTAAGAAGCATTTGTCTGATTTCGTATTTTTCTAAAATTACATTTTAAATTGAAAATTTCTCAAAATAAGAAAAGCAAACAATTAAATTAAATTTAATTAGTCAACGCCATTAAACGAACAACATTTTGTTGAATTACATGTGTACAAATTCGTCATTTTAATTGTGCAAAGTTTCTATTTACAAACATTAAAACCGTTTGCCAACTGGGAATGTCAATAAGCCTAAATTTATCGACACAAATAGAGGCTTAAATACATAACACATTGTGTGATTGATTTATGATGTCAGAGTTCAGCGAGAATCATGAATCAGTTTCTCTGGCGTTAGTTGACTCAATTGTAACATAAATTGCGCATACGCCTCGTGGACTTGCCTCCATCTTGATGAATTTAAAGCCAGACTCTGGCTTCTGGAACAACTAAATGACGCTAAATGCAAAGCTTGGCGTAAATAAAAAGCTAAACGATGCTACTAAATAACGAGTCGAGTATTTTTGCAACACTTCCAGTCTCCAGTCTCGGTGCAGCATCCGGGGATGGCATAGCGGAAAGCGCCCTCACACACACATGCCACCAAAATGTTTGCCACAATTTGTTGCAACAACTCGAAAAGTGGAGCAGCTGCTGAATCAGTTGCTCAACGCGCCCCCACCTCTCCCCACTTACCACCCAAAAGCTCATCTGTTTACACTCAAACCTTTGCCTAGAGGCCAGAAAACGCATACATCAAATGTGTCAAAGAGATTTGTTATGCATGACAGCGGCCTGGACTGGAAAAATAGGTACAGCCACAATTACAAGAGTGCTCCATGGGAGACTGCACAACTGGATGATATCCTGCTTAAATATATACAAATTTACATTAAATTTAAAATTTTGCACATCTACTAAATTAGTTTTCTTCGTATGGCTCTTGGCTTCTGAATTTTCTATCTTGATTAATTATAATTATAATTATATAATTATATTATTATAATATAATATTATACTAAAACCTTTAAATATCAACTGTCGAAATAAGGCATTAGAATATAAATCAAATGAATGTCAATTTACTAACAGACTTTCCTCAGTTTTTATTTGTGTACAGAGTATTTAAAAAGCCACAATTATGGGTTGTTTCAGATCTGCATTACGACAACAGGGGACCATGTCTATAATGCGAAAATGAAGGTAGTAGCAAATTTTGCGTAATTAAAGTTCCGCTGCTAATTGTGACAAATGGCAGACGAGTTCAACAGTGGGTTGCAGACCATTTAAGACCCATTCACATTCCCATCGAGGTCACGCCCAAGGTTAGCAGACAAAGGAATTTTAATTAAAAAAAAGTAAATAAAAGTAAAACAAAATAAAGGCAGTTAAAAGCTATGGTTTCTGGGGAGGCTGCTTTTATTAAGCCGAAGCATATCCAAACTTCTTCATTAATTATAACCTGAAAATATATATGAGAATAACAAGTGTTTAGAAAGTAATAACGAAAATAATCAACGTCTTTTTCCTGTCTGGGCTGTAAGCTATATTAAATTGGTTTTCTTCATAATGGCTAAGAATTCCTCGCGGCAGACTTCACCGTCGCCATCCAAGTCGGCCACATCGATCATTTCCTGCAGCTCCTCATCGGTGAGATTCTCGCCCAGCTCTTTGGCCACACGTTTTAGATTTTCAAACGAGATGTGATCAGTGTCATCATCGTCGAAGAACGAGAATGCCTTTAAGATGTCCTGCTTGGAGTCCTTGGCGGCCATTTTTAAACGCATTAAGTACAAGAAATCATTGAACGCAATGCGACCTGTCTTATCCTTGTCAATGTCATTCATCATATTCTTGATCTCATCCTTGTCGGGCTCAAAGCCCAAGGCACGGATTGCAACTCGCAAATCTTTGACCTCAATGAAACCGCTGCAATCCGTGTCAAACAGATCGAAGGCCTTTTTAATGTCCTCCTTCTGTTCCAGCGACAGGTCAAAGGTCGGCAACAGGCGCTTGTTCTTCACCTTGCGGTACTTCATCATAGCAGAGCTCGGATTCGAATCAACCGTCGCCGTCGAGGCAATATTGTTTACGTTATTAGCCATTTCAACTAAATATTTTGTTTATTTTTTTGTTTCCAACGAATATGTTTATTTTTCTCAGATTGAAATATTTTTGTTTTCAGAACTCACAGTTGGAGAACTGAACTGATTGAGATTTTCTATTTATTTTTAGATGTTGACTGTCGCCTACTTGGAAGGGGGCGTGGCATGCTTATTTACAATAATAAATTTATAGTAATGTATTAACAAATATATTGTTGAAGTGCTGAGGCTTTCAGTTTTCAAAATAACCTTTTAGTTGATTCATTTCATTCATTTTTAAATCTGCGAGTAAAATGACTTTCTTAAAGTTTCTTTAATTAATAAACACAAAACGTAGATATTTATTAACAACCATTTTACAGCACCTCTTAAAACGGAAAGCTTACAAATCGGTACAGATTATTATTATATAAAATTTATTTTTTTTAAGAGAGAGCCAAATGTATAAATAAATATTTTAGAATTGGATTTCCGAGCGAATACTTTCAAATTGCCCAATTTGTGCAGTTAACACTAATTTCGCAGTATCAATGTTTACTCGGTGCACTGCTTTCTGCAGACTTGGACAGACAAGGAGATCAAAATGTGGCAGGTGGCATGAGGCAGGTGCAAATTCTAGGTGCCATTTTGACTTCCTTTTAGCTGCGAGCTGCCAAAATGTCTGTCAAAGCTGTTCCGGTTGCTATTATTGTTGATGTTGTTGTTGTTGCCACTACGTGCTGCGGCTGCAACAGGCCATTCTGAAGCCCCTAGAAAAACACTAGCCTCAAAATGCGTAGCACGTGTTTTTGAAAGGATGCGAGGGGGTGGAGTGTGTTTTGGTGATGCGTCTGTGGTGGGGAGGGGGCAGCTCACTGTTGCCGCTCTTGATTCCAATTCCAAACATAAATAGCTAAGATATCTAGTCAGTCACTAGGAAATACCTTAGGATACCCTAGTTTCCTGCAGGGGCTTAAACGTGAATTTCTATATATATCTGGTGGATATATATCTTTAGATCTCTATCTCTCAAGATATGGATATTTTAAATATATATAATTGGTAGAATAGGTAGAATTATCGACAAAACAATTGATTAGAGTTATTATAGTTATAAATCGTCGGTTTCTGCACTGCGACCTATCAGATATATTGTGCCCCTTCTGAGTTTATAGCTCCTCCAGCAACCCTAGCACCCGCACGAATGCCTTAATCTTTGTTGGGTTGAGGGCTTCTATGTCATTAAACCCATAACTCCTTTAATATTTCTTTAAAACTGATCAATCAAATTAATAAATGGTTCAATTTGCATATTAAAAGGGATTACAGGGTATCTCTGTGTGTGTGTGATTGTTGTTCTCACCTGCCGTTCACCGCCCAGGGATGTTAGCGATAATTTGCGATTTCTCTCGCGCTCCAGTCTCATGAGTATCTGTGCATTCTGCTCACAGGTGTAGGTGTGGGTTTTGCGTCGCCGCTCCAAGCTGTACTCGTAGAGGGGACGCGCCGCATCCGGTTGCAGTTGCGCCTCATCGCCGGCATCGCAGCTGCAAAGCGATTGATTGCTGCGCCCCTTGGCCCGCTTGAGGGAGCCACGATTCGACGAGGAGGAGCAGCGCTCGCTTACGTAATCCGAGAATGTGACCACATTGTGATTGCTGCCGCCATCGTAAGCGGGTGCCGGGCGCAGTGCGGGTCCAACTGGGGCAACGCATGCTTTTCGCTTCGACGGCGAAACATAGTAAATTTCGTGCTCATCAAATTCGACGCTGCTGCCGCCGTTGCGCTGCGGCAGTGCTGTGTTTGCTGTTGCTGTGCTGCTGCTAGTGCTGGCAGCGCTGTTGCCGCCGCTGCTCAAATTGCAGCCCTGGTCCGTTAGCGATGCCTGCTGCAAAAGCAGTGAATTCGCCGGACGATCACGCAGCGAGTGCTGCTTATGCAAGCGCGGCGTCGCTGCAGATTCGAAGCGACGCAGCTCCGCCATCTTTAAAGGATCTCTCTGGCTCTCTCTTAATCTTTCTCTCTCTTTGTGTTAGTCTAAGGTAGTTTTGCTTGCGTTCTTTGATAGCTTATTGTCATCACATTGGCTGGCTTAGCTGGGCATCTCTCGCACGCTTTCTTACTCTCTCACTCTCTTTCTCACTCGCTCTCTCTTTAGCTCTCAAGTACTTTGGCTTGCATTCGCTCTCTTTCTCTTATTGTCATCACTTGGCTGGCTGATTGGCTTAGCTGGGTCTGTGCGCTCATGTAATATTCATGTGGCTCGTTCGCACAGTCCACATTAACATAACACTTTGTTGGCACACTTTTCGGTATCCATAGATACATATATATATATGTATATATCTATCTATACATATTGTATGTATGTATGTGTTTAATTTTAAATGTGCCTCGGGTTGAGGCTAAGCCGGCTAACGATTTCCTTATGTCAATATAGCAAATTCGCAATCCGCTTTCAGCCCTAACGTTCTCTGCCGACTGTTTCGATGCCGTCAAGTACTCCGGCTTCACTCCTTCACTCCCAAGCCTGCTCGCTCAGTGTGATGTGGCCTGTATGCTACCGTCTCATTGGCAGCCGTTTAGCTGTTTCGATTTGGCTTCAACTCCCTTTCGGATTTGGTTTGCTTTCATTTTTTGCTTCCTTAATTTCTCTGCCTGTTGTTTGTTTGTTTTATTAATAGACTCGTCTTTGCCACTCTGCCGGCGCTGCTAATAACTGGAAAAGAACGAAAGAGAATTGGTATGTTAGATTTGAGTGCCACAAATTGTGTGTTCTTTTCGGATTTTCTTTGTGTGTACAAATGGCCGTTGTGCATTTGAGTGTGTTGTTTAATGCTTAATTGTTCTTACTAGTTACGGTTAATCCGTTAAAATGTGACGAGATTGTATCTAACACTTCAGTGTCAAACTCAGATTTGGGTGGCTTTAAATTAAATCTAAAAATAAATCATTTATTGCCTTATTGCAGATTATAATAAACTAAGAGAAAACAAAATTGGCTTTCCAAAACTATGATCAGAATTATTCAATAAGAAAATAAACGAACATAATTAAATTGATAGTTTGCTATTGATTATTTCCTCTTAGTATACATTTACTATTTAATTTTAATCAGTTGCTGAAATTTTAACTCAAAGAATGTTCTGGATTTTTTATTCACCAATTAAGAATTTGGCAAATGTCATAAATACTTTGAGAACATTAAGAGCTGTCTTATCCCCCACACGATTGAGTTAAAACTTCTGTCAACTATTTAAGTTCGACGTCGCTATAAAAAACTTGTTGGTTTTTGGCAAAAGAAAGAGAAAATCAACTTATTACATGCGCTTATTAAGCTTTAACCAAAGTTGATTAAGGCCTTGAAAAACTTTTTGTTAAAGAATGTCTTCCAGCACTCTAGTTAAGGGCCCGTGGAGAAGTGAAGGCGTGACAGACAAAAAATACAAGACTGTGACAAGTTGAAGTGCCACTCGAAATATGCCCAAGACAAAATGTTTTCTTGTCGCCAGGACGAAAGCAAAAGTTGCCTTGGTAAAACTTCTTAAAAATACTTAAGAAGCGATAAATATCTCAAAGTATATTTATATATCTTTCTATACATACACACACACACACACACACACATGATAAAACTCTAAGTGTGTGTGTGTGTGTTTGGCAGGAGTGAAATTGGTAAATGTTTTGACTTTTGAAACTTTGCCCGAGTTGCCTATTTGGTACTCTTCATGTTGTTGTTCTTTGAGCATTGATAGCAGCAATTGTTACGGCCCCCTGCGTCCACTTCCCACCTCCCAACTCCCACAACCCACCACCCACTCACACCTCAAACTGAATGCTTCAATATTTTGGGAATTGCTGCTGCTGCCTTTTGCTCATTATCTTTTAACGTTATTATTATGCTGCACACTTCGGAAGCTGTAGCAAAAAGTTGTGCCAATTTTTGTTGGCAGCTTTGCAGCTTTAACACAAATTCCCTTAAAATTCCATTTCGATAAAAGTTTTAGAGTCTAGGCAGCTGCTCAATTATACGTGTTTGAAATAGCTCTTGTTCTTGTTCTTCTTCTTGTTCTTTTGGCTGTTGCTTATTAAAAACTTGCCATCGTCTCGGCTCAAATTGCTTGGGCCATCAAATGAAATGCTGCCTGATCCAAATGGCGTCTCAATTTGTGTGCTTACAAATCATAGAAAAAGAAATTTATACAAAAAAAAAAGGTTCACAAAATTCGCATAGAAATTTTCACATAAATTCAGATGAATTTGTCTGTCAATCAATAAAGGTAACGCGATTTATTTGTGTGTGTGTGTGTGTCTGGGTTATGTGTGTGTGTCTGTGCTTTCTCAAAATTAAAAGTAGGAATCGACAAAAAGTTGAAAAGCTGCCACTGGAGAATAGTCGTCATTGAAAATACTCTTCTTAATAATTTATTTCTATATATTTTGAATACACTAAATTTAGCAAAATATGCAAATAATATATTTTTCTTTAATTTAATTATTTATTTGCTCCAGCAAAAATTGTCTAACACAATGAAGTAAATCCCTTCTGCACGTATTATTTTTACAGGGTATAGGCAAGCAGCGCAAGCGAAGGTAATCAATAAAAATTGGCAACTGACAGCTGAGGACAGGCGCAGGCCGATACTTACGACTGTCTTACTTAACTTGGCTTTGACGCACGCATTTTCAATAAGAAATAAAAATACATTTTCCCTTTATGCGGTTGGGATTTCATTTTTAAAATACTTTAGCAGACTTCGCAGACTGTTGAAAAATGTTGAACGTGAAGCCAAAAAAAAGTAAATGAAGAAAAATTAAATCTGCCAATCAAATTATTTTTAGAGCTTCTCGAATGAAGTTAACATAATATGGCTGCAGTAATTTGGATTAATTAATTCCAGCATAGATTTTACACGGGTCAGGTTCAAAAGGGTTTTACGTGTCAGGTCATAAAGTCTAACTGGAGGCAGTGCTTCAGTTGGGCGACCTATCAAATGATAAAGGACGAAGCAGTGAGACTGGCACTGGGAGTAAAAGGACAACGACATGGAAAGCGCCCACGCAAATGAAAATCTAATTTAGAGCCAAAAGCACACAAAGATACGGAAAGTACGCTAAGAAGGATAACCGAGGGGTGAATGGTGGGTGGTGGGGGGGGGGGGGTGGTTTTGGAGTGATAGCTCTATGGCACAAATATACATATACAAGTGATACATGAGCTCCTAGCGGCAGTAAAATCTTCGGTTTGCCTTTCATTTGCGTTTAAAGACCCAAAAGGACTTCCGCCTGCAGCGGCCTACAAATTAACATGGCCCCAATCTGTGATTCCCTCTCCCTCCCTCACTATGTGTACGTGTGTGTTTGTGTGTGTGCGTGCGTGTGTGTGCATGTGAGTGTGTCCCAGCGAGCGCCATGAATTATGACGAAAGCAGCTGCAGACTTAATGGAAAACGCTGAGTTTGTGGCCCGGCTGGAAGCCAGAACTGAAGCACACGCAAGGCGTAAATTAGAAAAAGTATGCGGCTGCCAGGCGGACTGAACGACTGGCAGACACCGTTTAAAAATCGTTAAAAATTAATAATAATTTAGTAAATATGTTTTACATATTTGGTGAGTATTTAAATACAAAATTGTGTTTAATAGATTGGGAAAAGATGCAGAAAGAAACCAAACAAAAATAAAAATAATTCGCATGAATTAATTAAGAGTTTTCTGTTTATTAAAGCACAAATCTTGTTACTCATTAATCATGTATAATTCTGGGATTTAGTAGGAGCTGTAGTCGGATAGTCGAATAGTCCCCTTGCCTACTGCAGACCAATTTAGCCAACTTCATGACACCCATTTAGTCATTTGGCAACAGCATACTTATTTCGGCTCAAATACGCACACAACGTGTGGTCTTTTAATAAGTTTGCTCGACTTTGCATTCTCTGCCATTGGCTATAAATTAGACACGATCTATGCACAGCACAGAGAAACTTTGGACTGTAAATGCGATTACGTTTCTGTCCACGCTCCCAACAAAAAAAGACAGAAAACGAGATAAAAAAAATGCTTGTCTGAACAATTTTAATTTTTAACACGTAGCGCAAAAAAAAAGGAGCGCAAAACACATGTTCTTTGACATTGTAAAACCAGTCAAGTCAGATGCGAATACTCTGTTTACATGTACATGTACATGTATGTGCATGTGTGCATGTATGTGTGTGGGTGTGTGTGTATTTTAAAATGCCAACAGGCAAAGCGTATAATGAGTTTTGTGGCGCCAGGTCGTAAATACATTCGTTGCCTGTATATTTTCTCGTAGAGATGAATATTCGCTTATTCGCCCATAGGTTGGCTATAAACTTTGTTTAACACCCACGCGCCAATCAAATTTATTATATTTATATATATGTAATATATATATATACTTATTTTGCTCTTTTCTTATTATTGCTTGTTGTTGGTTTATGACAGTGCCAACAAATTAATGAAATTTATGCAATAAATCATTCGCAATGCGAATAAAACGACATTCAAATTGTGTATGTAAAATGTTTTACAAAGAAATTTGCAAATTATAAATTAAGATTATCAACAAAATCAACCAAAATATTTACTGTTAAAACTCAAATGTGTGATGAGTAAAATGTGTACTTTTGGGTGTTGAAATCATTTATTAAAATTTCTCAAATAGTTAATTATTGAAATCGTATATAAATTCAGTATAAATTCATTAAGTATGCGAGAATAATAAATAAACAAACCATAATTAAACTCAGCCCATTTGTTGCTACTTTCACAATTTATTAGATCTGAACTATTTCTTAGACTCTAAATTTATTCGTTTAGTTCTTTCGTGTTTTTAAATTAATTTTAAAGCAACTTTCAAATTTATGAAACACCCATAAAGAACGCTTAGCTAAATGGTTAATAAATGTTTAATTAATTCAATCCATTTCTCAGCACTTTTGGCTGTTTCCTAAAGCATTCTAAACTAAAAAGTCTTACCATAAGCCCCACCAGACGCTAGTTGCATACGAATTCTGGATTCTGGATTCCCGCATTGTGAATCCCCAGAAAACCATTCACAAGTCACATTTTTTGGACTCCAAGTGCGTTGACTGCACTTTTGGTGGAGCGCATAAAACTTTTCATTTACCACCCCACTCCCCCTCTCACCAACACCATGTTAAGCTTTGGGAACCACAAAAAGAGTCATCTGGCTGTGGAATATATATATCTCTATGTGCCCCCCCCCCAACCCACCCTCCCCTTTGTCTATCTGTTAATTCCGCTTGCTTCCGTTTCTAAAAGTTGCTCTGGCTAACAAAAATTCAAGTGGTTTTGGGTGGGCCAAAGGCTTTTAGCTGACTTAACACACACTCTAATATATTGCACCCGCCACCCCCCTTCTCTTTGCTACCCCTCGGTTGGCTCATAAAGCTTGCGCTTAAGCATGTCGGTCCCAAAAAGCGTTTCCTACTTTGACTGTGCCTTCACAAAGAAATAAAAAACTAAAATTTGGCTCAAAACTAACGCCCGCATGGATATTGTGCGTATGGGCGGTTTGGGCCAGCTTTGAGTGGGTCAAAAACACAAGTTAACAATGGCGTTCGTGACTTTAAATAAAGATATAACTTTTGCTCATAGTTCGAGTCAAACAATGCGCGGCGTTGCTCTAAGAATTTAACATGGATTCGCTTTTATATGTATGAAGATGTGACTTGAAGGCGTGGGCGTTTTCCTGCTTAAGGGGCGTGGCACTTGTCTTCACTAACAATGCGCCGCAGTCTTTGTACAAATTTTGGAATATTTTTTACGTTCGCTGTCCTTTTTTTTTGTGACGTGCAGTTTCAAAAGTTTAGCACTTAATAATTTCTTTTGCTTTTTAGGGCTTTTGTCTTTGGCTTTTCTATGACTGTTTGGCTCCATTGGCTGGGCTGTTCCTAAACTGACTTTCAGACATTGTTGTTGCTCATTTATTTATGGCCTTACGCATTTCTCCAGCTGCACTTTGACTTATTTATTTACTTACCTGTGCTTGCACTTCCACTTTACGCTCAACTCTGACGACAAACAGAAAGAACTGCAATGAAAAATGTAAAGAAAATATATTTTTAATAAGCAGCCTTCTCTAATGGATTTGGAGTTGTTTTTTTCAACAGTATTTGGAAATGCTGCATCGTAAATAATTATTGTAGCAGTAGTTTTTATGCTCTAGTTGTCTTTAGGTAATAAAACAAGGCAATATTTAAAGTAAGCATAATAAAATATGTATTTTATTTTATTATAAAATTATTTTTAAAGTAATTGTCTCCATTTGTTTTTTATTTTATTTATAATATGAGATTGATTTATATAATGGATTTTATTTATGTAAATTCATTGCCATTCAATTATTATTTATCTACTGTGTCTTTCGAATATGCTTAATTCCCAATTGCAGCAATTTGACAATATGCAATTATGCTGCTTTATTATTAAAAATTAAATTTGCATAACAAATCGTCACACACACATATACACCCGCACACACACACACACACACCCGCAGAGTAACCCATTGCAGATACACACAAACGAGTGCATTTCAATGAGAGAGCTCAACACATTGTCATAACTAACACAAACTTATTTATCCCCGGGGTCCGATTTATATTACTTCCCCGTTAGCAATGTGGCAGCCAAGCATTGTTGCTCCTTTCCCCCCTTCCTCTCTATCTATCGTTTTCTAGGCGCACCCTTGCAGAACTACAGATGCACAGTCGTCGTCGTCGTAGTCATCGCTGTAATGGCGGAGGTTACAGCTCCAAGGTCTGTGCTGTAAATTTATCAGTGTCAAAAATAATAGCGCTCCCGTTTTCGCTT
This sequence comes from Drosophila dives, assembly GCA_035042365.1. Lineage (NCBI taxonomy): Eukaryota > Metazoa > Arthropoda > Insecta > Diptera > Drosophilidae > Drosophila > Drosophila dives. The sequence continues at coordinate 3,308,148 of JAWNLJ010000180.1, read as the reverse complement.
TTAATAATTTCCCTCGGCAACGAGCCGAGTGCAAACATTTGGAGCGGAAATTGCTGCTCGAGTCAGAAGAACAGCAATAGAAAAGGAAGCAAAAGCGCTAAACTAATCACTGATAGGACGCTAGATACCCCTGAAATATTTCCATAGTTCATAACTTCTTCTCGATCTCTGCTAAAACAAAAATCCATATTCAAACATTGTTATTGCAAGAAGTGAAACACTTTACATCAATATCCAATTTAAGTTTATGGTATATATGGTATATATAAATAGTATAGCCTTCAAGTTCTCTCACATTTTTACAGGGTATAATTATGCCACCAAAAACAGTTGGACATTAGAACAATGTGCCCAGTCTCAGTGCATTCGCTCCAGGACACCAGGGCACCACATGTCATACACTTACACACACACACACACAAGCACAAGCCTTACACACACATGTGTATTTTTGGTGTTCCCTCTAAATAATTTGTAGATGGAGAGTGCAGCTTGCCTCGTCGCGATATTTTTGGGTTATGCCATTTGTGCGGCCCAATTGCTCTAAATTTTCTATTTCGCCATATGTCCCATCCTCCCAGCTCCTCCACCCAACCCTCACTTCCGACGATTCATATTCCACATTAACTTTTCGATTTATTTTATAAAGGCAACGCAATTGTTTGCGTTCGCTGTGTCAACATCAAAGCCATCATTTAATTTAATTCAACTTAGCTTTTTGTGCTGGACTCGAAATTTTTATATTAATACCCTGAAGCCATTAAAAATGGGTAAATAGGGTATATTGGTTTTTTGGAAATGTATGTAACAAGCAAAATAAAGCATCTCCGCTCTCATAAAGTATATATAATCATGATCTTGTTATATGATATCAGCGACAATAAGAGCTAAAGAGTTGAAAACTTTATTTTATCGATTCATTTCCATTTTGGTAGCAGTAAGAGCTAAAATTTTAAATACAGACTCTTAATTTATATTTGAATGCACATATGCATATTATAAATCGACTGCCCAAATTTCATCATGATCTGATCAGAAACAACCAAGTTACAGTCAATAATATATTCTCATATTTATCTCATTTCTATCAACAGCCGCAAGCATTTTGCCATACGTAAACATGTGTGAGAAAGAGATGGCAAGATATTTGATGATAGAGTCATTTTGTTTATGTGTGTATTCTGCTGAGCACCGTTACCTACAATTGCGTTGTACGTATGTATGTGTATGCAGATGTTTCAAGCCAGCCAATTAGGGGTCAGTTCGGGTTTGTCAATGAAAATATTCGTTTTATAAGAAATTAGAGCACTTCGAGACCTGCTCATATTTGGGTGCAAAACTTTTAAAAGGGAAACTTGAATATATCTAAAAACTCTGTTCAGGGTATATCGTAGTCGAGCTCACTCGACTACAGAATTCGTATTTGTTTATTGTTAACGTCATTTTTTTGTTGGGAGCAAAATTAATTTGATTATGTTTTGTATGCAATATTTTTGAAGTGATTAAGCTTATTGTACTAATGTACATACATATTTATTTGTTAGCAGAAAAATTTAATATTTAATAGAATGCCTTTAATTTGATTTTGGCTAAAAATGTTATATTTAATAACAACATTATTATTCTTTGCTTTTAATATTTCGTAACTGTTTTGCCTAAAAAGTTTTGACCACAAATTCAAGTGCTGGAAAAAAAACTTTCCATTTAGATTGCAGTGCCCTACAGTTGTGCACATTAAGCCGAAACTTTGGACATAAATTCAAAACCCCCACTCATAAATAGGGGCACACTAACATCGATAAGAGGCCGACAAACTTCAGAGGCTGCGACGCTCGCATATCATAACAATAATAATAAATAAAATATACAACATCAGCAGCAGCGACAGCTACTTTTTGTTTTTTAAGCTATTGACTAAATACTTTGGCAAATTCATAAATTGAGGCACATCGTTATGGCATAAATATTTAAAACACCAAAAAATGCAAAACAACGCCCAGAAAAAATTACTAAGCAAAATACCCGAGAAAATTGAGTTGAAAACTTTTGCCTGTTTTTTTTTTATTTTTTTCTTTTGTTTCTTTATTTAATATTTTGTGCGTGGTCTGCGTATTGTCGCTCCAAGGAGTCAACTTTATTGACTCGGACAAACACAAAACAGAGTTTAGCAAAATATGGGCGAATGCGATTTCCAATACCCTGTAAACAAGTATTTTTACTTATTAGAAGTTAAAGTTTATATGTATTTAATTTGTTGGCGAGCTTCAAAACTTAATTATAGAATTAATTATGCTTTTGAAAATGTGTTTTAAGAAAGTTATTGCGATTTTTAAAAAACAAAGCAATGTAAACATTTTAGATGAAAAAATGTTCGATTCCATTTTACTGTCCAGTGGAAAATCAATTTTCTTATAAAAACATATGAATCCTCTTAATGTTTTAATTTTGTATTGTGCTGAGCTTTTAAAGTTATTTGTTTATAAAAATATATTGTTTAACTTTTGTAGTCCTGATAATATTCATATTCAGTAAATCAACTCCAGCAATTTTACCAATTGCAGGGTATAGAAAACAATGGCAGGTAAACATTTGCAGAGTTGCAAGTTGAGAGCTTGTCACGCTTGCTTATTCATGAGCATTCATCAAAGCCCACTTAATACTCCGCTATTGGGTCGCTCTCAATCATTTCTGACCAGAAATGAAGAAAACTTGTATTCAAGTATCTTTTTGAGAATGTCATATTATAATCCACATGGATATTAAATGAACACGAAACGGACTGAGAAAAGTTTCGCATTCATATGCAGCATTGAACTACGTCGGATCGTGTCTATCACCTTGGCTGGGACAATTAGGGCGTCGCACAAGTGGGAGTGGCACGCTAAGAAACGAGTCCATTATAACGGGCTTCAACCAAAACAACAGCAACAACAAAACGACGAAAGAGAGCAGTTTTCTATAATAAGCTAATAAGTTTGCGTAGAGGTGCTTCTCTAGTCCTGGTCTTTTTTTTTCCTTACCTCAAAAGGCAGTGCATTAATATTTATGCTCGTATTTCGCTTGAGTTAAGTTGATGTTGTTGACTCACTTTCTTTTTTGGTAGTCGAGGCCATGCGTGCGTTATAAATAAAATTAAATGTATCAGTTAAGTTGAATTTGGTTCGAAATGGTGTCGATAAGTCGACTCTGTTGGCCAGCAGTTGTAGCAAGAAGCAGCTAATGAGATTCCACTCCCAAAAGGGATGCTTAGCGGGATGCTGTTGGTGTTACTGGCTCGGGTTAATGATGCAGTCCGTTAGCGTTTAATGTTCATCTGAAGGTACTTTAGAGCAATGTGATTATCCCTGAATTTGGAAGTGAATGTGGCAGGAGCGCATTATAGAGTGGGCATGTGAACTTGCACGCCCCACCGCCCCCATTTGATTTGTGATTATTACCAAAGAAATTGTTTTGTTGCCCAAAGTTCTGCCTATCTACGTTACGATATTAACAAACCATTAAATTTTGGTTAGCTATAATATCATATTTACTGCTAAAAGATTACTATTCACTTGGCAGCAAAGAAGTTTTGAATTAATAATAAATTTGTTTTGTACTTGAATTTACAGCTCGATGTGGCTTAATATAAATAGTTTATTGTTAGTCGTAATTAATTTCACATTATGTTAATTGCAGTTTGAGCTGCAGCATGTAGCATTAGCAGAGCTCTCTTTGTGCAGAACTTTCTCTCTCTCTGTTTTTATCTCTCTTTCTATATAAATCCGCCGGCTGCTTCAGTAAATTAGTTGTTTTGCATAACTTTAACTTATCGATTGTTAGCTACTTTTTTTGTAAAAATCTTTTTAGTAATTTACTGCAAACTTTTAGTAAACAAATCAAAATGTTGTTATAAATAATTTGAACTGCCTTTGTGTTTTAATTAATTTGAAAATAAAGCTATCAAAATGCTGACAGCGCAAACAATCATCATATGTCAAACTTTAGAATACCAAGTATCCTATCAAGATCAAATATAATATAAAAGAAAGTACTTCGTATTCTTCGTATTCTTAACAGTATGTGGTACATAAAAACCATGTTTAAGCATTTCGAAATTATTAATGTTCCCCTAACTAAATGCAATGTTAGCCAAATTGGCTGGTATCTCGAAACTTTATGCTATTATTTGGCCATGAATTTTATCTATTCAAATTACACGCAACTGGTTCCATTCAGAATTCACTTGTAGCTCGTTTCGCTACCTCGCTGAGAGATGGCTTTATCAAAGACTTTCCGTTGTGTTACATGCACGCGAGAGAAAGAAAAAAATAATGAGAGGGTAAGGAGGAAATGACAACAACAGAGTGTTTGGGGGGGAAGGACAGGGGAACAGGGGTATTGTGGCTTTTGCTGTTACGCTGTCACAGGCAGCATGAGCAAGAGGAAGAGCAAGAGGACAACAATAACAGCAAGCACAATGCAAGGAATTAACTCGCATGCTCGGCATAATAAACATAACGGTACTGGCTTCAGTTTCGGCAGTGCTTTTGTTTCGTTTTCGTTTTCGCTTTGCTTTTATTATTATTTTTATTTTGTTTATTTGTTCTTGTGGGGCTGCTCACCCACCGCTCTTGGTTGTTTGGTTGTCTGCTGCTGCCTTGGCTTGGCTTGGATTTATTTGCGTTGCTAGTCGCGAGTCTCGCCTTGGGGCGAAAAGTACTCTCCGCAAAACATGCTCGAAAATGGCAAAAACTTGTAGCCTTTGCGACTCTTGGCAGGACATCGCTGCTCCAAGACTTGCTTGATGTTAGCTAAGAACAAGAGAAAGGAGAGACACAGAGTCAGTGTCAGAGTCAGAGCCAGAAGAGGGAAGGAGAGAGTTGGCAACGCAAAGACTTCACTAATTGAGTGGATGTTAGCTAGGCGCGAGGGCGTATGAACAATGCTATCCCTGAGACTGAACAATTAAATGTTTGTTTCCGGTTAGCCAGTTAATGCGCCCAAATTTTGTTTTATTCTTTCTCTATTTTATGTGAGCAGATGTATCTAAATCACTGCCTACGCAAATGATGACAAACCAATTATGCGAGGGTTGATCCGTTGTTCAAAAATAATCTAGTAAATTAAATCAATTCCAATTTGAATTTAATCAATACATAAATTTAAATATATTTATATCATTGGCACAGACACAAAAGGGCCATTAACCATCCTTGTACATTTGTACAAGGCATAGTCTAAAAAAACAATCATCCCTGACCTGTATATTAATTTCCCAAGGGCATTATTCGGTGTGGTTTGCGAAATTATTACAGTGTAAGATGCTGTCAGAGCTTAGATACATGTTACGACATATTAAAGTAATAAAACAAATAAAGTTTGAGGCAAAAAATTATGAAAATGAATACGCAAAATATTTCTGAAATAAAGCTAAGCGACTTAAATTTTCTGTCAAGAAAAAAAGAAAGAAAATAGAAAAGAAATCAAATCTAAGGAAAAGGCAACAAAAGTTGACATTGTAAATTTATTGAAAGTCAGTGTAAATCAAAATTGAAAAGAAAAAGTGGCCAACACAAATCAATTTCAGTTGTATTGTATTGCTTTTCAGTTAGTATGCATTTAAAATTCAATTTCAATTTCCACCCAAATATTATAAAGGCTCTAATATATCCAGTAGACACATTTAGCTAAAATTTAAATTTATAGAAAATCTCTTCCACTGCTGGCGGGTGGAGCATTTGCCCGCTGTTCCCAGCGAGGCATTCAATCAACGCCAAAAAAAGTCAACTTTAGTTTTGGCTGATATGGAATAACCTCCATTATTCATGCCACTCACTCTATCTCTTTCACTCTCGCCCTATTCCTCTCTCTCTCTCTCTCCCTTTGCTGTTTCCCCCCATATATCACTCATTTCGAATTACGCAGGGAAAATGTGAAAAAAAAACTTTATGCTCATTCACCCAGTGACTTTAAAAAGGTTTTTTTTTTTTATTTGTCAGTTGGGCTTGTGAATTTTTGGCCTGATGTGTCTGTTTGTCTGTCGGACTGTCAGTTTATGTGTCACATTGTTGCCTTTTGTCTCTGTCTCTGTCTCGCTGGCATTTGTACACACACACACAAACACACACACACACACACATATATATATATACAAACAGAGTTGCCACTTACGCGCCCTTGGCATGCTCATAAAATTTTATGATTTCGATCAACTCGAGTGCGGAAATTATTAAGAGTCGAATCTGTTTCAACATCCTGCACATCCCCCTGACAACCGAAACGACTCGTTCGTATCTGTAGGCCCATTTTTATACTATGTACACTGGGGAAAACTTTAATACCCAAAATAAATAAAATATTATTAATAAATTAATTCTTCAAGTAGGAAATCAAATTGTGGGAAAACTATTGCTCTAATTAAACTTTTTTGTACTTACAACAGATTTATTTCTCAAATTTCTTTTTTCAGATTAACGCTTAATTTATAAGGCGATTCTCTAAGCTTGAGCTATTTTTTTCTTAGTGTAATAGTACGTGTATGTGTGGGTGTGTGTGTATGTTTATGTGTGTGTGTGTGTGTATGTGTGTGTGTGTGTGTGTATAGATGATACCAACATTCCATATGACAGCTGCCAGGGGGCTAAGTGCAAGCACGGACTCAAAGGCAAAAGAAAGAGAGAGGCAAAGACAGTGATAAAGAGAGAGAGAGAGAGAGAGAGAGAGAGGCACGCACAAGCACATAAACTTCAATGGCCAACATTCCCATTGTACCCAGGCCGCCCTCCTCCCCTCCTCCTCTGCTCTGCCAGGGAAGTGCCCGCCATTTTAATTTATATTGTTGCTGTGTTAAAGTTCAAATAAAAAAAAAGAATGGAAAAATCTTGCATGTGTTGTTTGCTGTTGCCTATGCTGCTGCTTCTTCTTCTCAATTTTCAGTTGCTTTTTTTGTTTTTTTTTTTTTAGTGGCTGTAACTGTAAAGTGCGTTTTATCATTTGGCAGGTGGCGCCCAAGCTGGAACATATTTCTCACCAACTTTTACCAATGGCCAATTTCTTAGCCCTTGCTCGATTTTATGAACAACTCTGCAATGAAATTTCCATTTCCGTTGGCCGCCATTTCATTTACTGACGCCACATTGAATATCTTCTTCTTCTTCTTCTTTTTCTGGGCTGAAGAAACGTGTGTAAAAGTTTCATTTGTTTCTTCTGTTTTCCACCTTGACAAAGGTGTTTTCATTATTGGACACTTTTAAGGGATCAGCTTTCCACAGTTGCAAGACTTTTGTTTATTAAAATGAAATAGTTACTTTTGCTTAAGTTTTATCTTTTTTTTTAAGTTTTTCCTTCGGCTTCAGCTTAATTTCTTTTTATGTTTATATATATGTGGAATTTCGCCTAGTTTACAGACAATTTATTGTAAGATTTTAAGACATATGGAAAAAACAATCAAATTACACAAAAATCAAGCATTTTCTGCGATAAATTTGTATTAATTGACTAAAATATATAGTAGTAATAAGTTTTTAATTTATACATAGTTTAAATGTCGAATAATTTTTAATTCTTCCTAAAAAATAAATTAAAAACGTATAGTTAATATAGAAAATTTAGAGAGATTTTAATTATGAACAAAAGGAAGTGCAAACAAAAGCCAAGCCTTTTTGCTTACAAAACACAAGCTTTCGGCAATATTTTCAATTTTGTAAAATTCAAATAAAAGCTTAAACCTTAAGCGAAAACTTTTCATTTTTGACAGGAAGCGCAAACTTTTAAATTAGATTATTCAGCTGGGCATTGGGCCCATTAAATCCAATTAGTGGTTGGCTATTTTAAAGTGTCGCTTGGATTTGCAACATGGACCATCAAAAGGACATAAATAACATTCGCTCAAAGCGCGCGCATGCAGAACCCTAAAACAAAATCTCTGCCCACAAATTATTTCACGCGCCAAAAAAGACACCAAAATAAACACACACACACACACAAGCATACAGTTCAAAAACAGTTCAAGCTTTAAAATAGCAACAACAACAATAAGTCGAAAAAATATTAGGTTGTGACCGCTTCACGGCTTTGTGGTGCTTTCCTTAACTGATGCTCCGCTAAGCTGACCCATAAATTTGGTGTGCCTTTAATGAGCTGCTGGCCCCTCACCTGGCACACACCCCTCAACCATGGCACCTTTGTGCCCTGAAACATTTAGTAAAATGACCGCAAAGTTATTTTAAAAACATTTTGCAAACAAACACAAAACACACAGAAAGTGGCAAAAAGTTTTCAAAGTGGAGGGGTTTGGAGATAAGCGTTTGTAGCAGCTGTAAAAAGCGCATAAACATGCGTGTCGAGGTCAGTTTGAACAACGATCTCAAATTGGAGTTGACTCTACTGAAGTTTATAGCCAGCACCAGCCCTCCACCCCTCCACCACTCACCCCACCAACCCCCTTACAGCATCCACTCAGAACCAGCGACCCACCTGATATCCTTGATGTGTGCACATTTCTTGTTGTTGTTTTTGCTGGGCTACTTTGTAGGTACTTAGGGCGTTTTGAATTTTTTATGAGCATTTTCCCTTATCCATAATGTTTGAAATGTTTGTATATTGAAATAAATGTGAGCAGGCTGCTCTGCTTTTAGTGTGTGTGTGTCTGTTTGTGTGTTTTATACCCCGTATTGATTTGAATTTGCACGAACCTTTTCTGCTATCCTTTCAATTTCTTTCTTGTTTTATTTTTAATGCAAAATTAATGATTGCGAAAAATATATTTATTTTATCCATTTAATCGATACAGCATTTAAATACTAAAATATATTCGAGAACATATTTAATAGATTAAACAGAAACTGTATTTATTTTTTTCATACTCAATTATATTATATTTCAGCTTATTTCTTTTACTAATATGTTTTAAAGTGATCGGAAATTTAATGCAATTATATTTCCGATATATTTTAAAGGCATCTTTCCTCTTGCAGCTAAGCAAAGAATTATCAAAATTTCTCTAATCTTAAAATCTTTTATCTTTAAATCGATATCGTTCTTAATCAAACAGCAAAATAGTTTATAATTCTAAATCGTAGTGATTTTATGCTTAAAACTCAAGACAAATATTTCAAGCTTCTGTTTATCTAAGTAAGATAATCTAAAGTAGTTTAAGAAATATTTAATCTTTTAAGAGTGTATATAATATTGTAAAAATGGTTTACTAGCGTTGATTAATTGAATTGTTTATCACTGATGCTGTTGCTGGCTTTTGACAATGGAGTATGGCTAATGTTTACATGTCATATTTATAATATTCACTTTTACCTCATTAATAATATTTGGCTTATGGCTTATGGTTTATTAATCTGTAAAATGTATGCAATATTGATTGGATTTGTGGTCAGCATTTAAACCATTAATGTTTGCACATTAAAAATCGATTGTTCCCACACTGCTTTGACTTGTTTGTATAATTTTTGCAGGTGCATTTAATTTATAATTTTGATTTTAATTTCGCTTTAATGAGCAGCTCAAATTTTTCATAAATATTTATTTTGATGTGTTTGGTCAACCTGTAAATATTATTTTTTTTCAAAGCCCGAGCCATTCTCATAATTGTAGAAAATTCTATTAATGGATATTGCATGCCATAAACAACAATTTTAATATTATAAAATTATGTTGTTATTGTTTCTGCTTTTTTTGTGCGGTATCCTTTGAGTTATGCATTGTTTCGCACATTTGGCGAAGCGATTTATTTTGTGTCGCTCATAAATTTGACTCGCGACGCGTCTCGTCTCTGCTTGGTCCTACGGCCTGCGGCAGGTTTTGTGTCACGTGTTGCATGTGGCACTTACACACACACACAGACATATGTGCAGCTGCTGGCAAGCGGTTTTTGCTGGTGCTGTGCACATTGCCACACACCAGTTGGAATATTATTCATTTTTATTATATTTCGTCGCCTTAACGACCATAAATTGCATTAAAAATGCTGTCATTGAATATGGCCCTCAGACGATAATGGCTGTGCAGGTGGAATCAACTAAAGGACGACTACAGTAAGACCTCGCCATAATTAAATATATTTCCCATAACTCAAAATATTCCATTTGCAAATTCGATACCCATTTTAATGTGCAGCATTGAAATAAAATGTTTTAGGACTCTAAGGAAATAGACATAAAAAATCATTTAATGTAATTCTTATTTCATCCAGAAAATAATTAATTTAATATTGAATGGAAACATTTCAAAGTCACTTAAGATGAGATAAATCTATAGCCTGAAATTGACTAGAATTTGCATACATTTTTGCATAGATTGTTGTAAACTTGATTTAATGGTTCTTGCGAATATATATTTTGTAACCATAACATATTTTTTAAATATATATGTATAAAAAATAATAATATTTTTGAAATTTGAACAGACTTTCAACACGCAACATATTTAAACTATAGTCATCTTAGCGATGTTGTACTGTAATTTTTGTAATTTTGCTATATATTTAATTTATGTTACCAGCAGCAAAGAAATTGTTTTGCTTGCATGCCTGGTTTTTCTACACCAACATTTTGAAGTGGATGCAAAAATGAGAGAGGAAAAAATAGATGAATCTGATGATGATGACAGAAGAGCGAAGAGGAAAATGTATGCAGAAAAAATTTAAAACTTAGGAATTTTCCTTGTGCATTCATATTTTACTTGTTTTTCTTGCGGTGAGCATGAGTGTGTGTGTGTGTGTGTGTGTGTGTGTGTGTGTGTGTATGTGGTGTGGCTGTGTATGTGCGTGTGAATTCCATTTGTGACAGTTGGCCGCAATGCTAATGGCTTTCCAGACAGTTGAATGAGAAAATTCAAAACTGACAAACCTAATGCAAAAGTCCAAATGAAATTTAAGAGTTGGTTTTTAAAGTCAAAAAAACCATATAATATAAAAAAAATAATAGCAAAAGAAATTTGTAACTTAACCCGCATCAAGAATTTGTCACGATTTGTAGTCATCGTCGTCGATGTTGTTGTTGTTGTTGTCGTGCGGCATGAAAAATGACCAAGTTGGCTGCCACGTTGCGTATACGTAATGTGCGCGTGGTTGTGTCTGGTATGTCTTGTGAGTCCTGTGATAACTGTATGGTTAGATTTGGCTATTCCCCCCGCTCCCCCGCTCCCCCACTCCTTAAACTGTCTTATTTTTTTCTCCCCTCTGACTGTGTGTCACTTGATGCTCTCAGCTTTGCCAGCAGCGAACTGCTTCACACATCGTTTGTCACATTGCTCGCAAGGATTTCTGGTGAGCTCAAAATCTTCGCCCTTTGCTCTTTGTGGTTGCTTACAAATAGTGCCGGGCTATTGTTGTGCGCGAGTGTGTGTGTGTGTGTGTGTGTGTGTTGGTGTTGTTATTGTCAATGCCATTACTATTTGCTATTGTCAGTGTTGTTTTGTTTGATTGTTGCTTTTGTTGCTGCTTAATATTTGTTGTAATTTTTCATCTCATGTTGTGTGTGAAGATTTTTTCCTCTTTTTTTTTGCCCATTAGCAGCGGTCGACATTGCTGTTGTAGGTGTTGTATGTGGGCGTGGCATGTGTAATCAATTTTCAAGCTAATTTCAGCTGCAGATAGCTGTCTGTCTGTTCCCCACAGCTATTTTGTCTGCGAAACAGGTGTGTGGAAAGAGTTAAACATATATGGAAATGCTTTGACATTTGAGCAGCACACATTCCAAAAGATCTGATTAGGAACCAGTGTAAAAAGGGGATTTGAGAGCATTTTTCCATATAAAATAAACGCAATTTATAAATGCTATTTGACTACGTATTTTATTTAAAGATAAGCTTTATAAATTCTGAAAGAGCAAAAGCGTAGCCGAAGGATACAGAAATAATATCATTTATTCATAAATTTTGATTGACTTGCAGATTCGTCAAACGGGATAAGTTAAAAGTTGCTTAAGTTGGACATTCATAGTTCGTGGAAAACAAAACATCTTTCAATCGAGAATAATTGATTATCAGTCTACAAAACAATGAAAGCGAAATATTTGTACAAATTTATGCACATATAAAACAGTAATCAATTCCCTGATTCAATGAATTGGAAAACAACAAAAAAAAACCATAAGCAGATGAACAGATTTGGAAAATAACATTAGTCAGAATTTCAGCAAATTATCGGATTTATATTCTGTTATTGAATTTTATTTATTAATGAGTTTCAGATTTTGTACAATGAAACTAATGAATAGTTTAACAAAATTTACTGAATTATTAAATTCTAAGAAAAAAGCGAATCCAAACCAGTAAAAAAATATGCATTCAATTGAAGATTTCCATAAATGTATTTACGCAATTTCTTTGATTTTTTCCATCATATTACTTCAAATGAAAACTTGGTGACACAAATTACGAAATTAGACAAACTTCTTAAGAGTTCGAATTTTGGTTTCTCTTTTGAATAAGATTCAAAGATTATTATTAAAACTTTATGCAAAGTAAAGCGAAGATTTGAACACAGCAGCCAATTTATTCTTTATCAAGTTGAACTGATTTACACAGCTAATGCCAATTATGCAATCTCAATTAACAGTTAGTAGAAGAGAAAAAAAAGCGAAAAACAAATCCAAAAATATCACAAATTTAATTACATAACAAAGTTTGTGAGCTGAACTCGTGTTGCCAGCAAGTCGGAATGCCTGAAAAAGATAAAAGACCGAAAGCGAAAACGCAGCATTTGGTCTATGTGTGTGTTTGTGTGTGTGTGTTAGTGTGCTGAAATTGAAAACGCGATAAGAAGTGCGCATATATTTCATGGCACACAGTGCGTATGATTGACATTAAAGCATTAATTATGCAAAGCGCAGACAGAGACCAAAAGAGTCGACAAAATGTCGGAAGTCGCATAACTGGAGCCAACTTTCATCATAAGTTGAGTGCTTTGTGGGTGCGCTGTGAGTGCATTTGACTGACTCTCTCTCTCTATCCCTCTCTCTCTCTCTCTCTCTCTCTCTCTATCTCTGGCCCAGCGTAGGACAAACAAATAAAAAGTACCAACAAAAAGAGGAGCTTAATGTTTTGAAAAACTTTTAGCCGTCACTTTTCTCATTTGCCAATTGTGCCAAACGAGGGCAAATGCAAAAATTGCACACCGCACCACATGTCGTATGCGCGATGTCAGATCAAAACAAGCCAAGGGAGATTGCCTGACTGAGTGATACTCTGTAGATAAAAAAAAAATATATATATATATATATATATATAACAACAAGTCAAGAATAAAATTAAATTTTAATATTTGGATTAGACAGTAAAATATTCACTTTTTGGGTAGCTGAATAATCTGCATGAGAATTTAAATATTTATTATTGTTATTAGTTATTTTGGAGCTCTGATAAACTTCAATTAAGCTAAACAAATATGTGGTTTGAGCTTTGGTGTTCAGTCAAATTTCTAAATTAAATAAACTTTGAACCACAAAAAAGAGAGAAACGTATGTGTACTAACTGCTCTGCTAATGTTGAACAAGAATATATATATATATATATTTGATTAACACAGGGTTGTCCAGCCCAGCAATTTATTTAAATTTATTATTATTATTTAATTTCAGCCATTTTTCAAAAGAAAGTAGCCAAGTCAAGTTTTAATTGTTATGCGAATTGATTTAAAATGCTGCCTTGGCCGCTTCATCTTCTGGTGCTGGCTGGGCCCACAATTCGGCATCCATTTAACCAGCTGTCTGAGCTGTGCTTCATTAATATGTCAGCGTTGGCAGCCTTGGTCTGGTGGGTCTGCTGGTGGGTTTGGGGCGTGGCGACTAAATGGCCGCGTCGTGTAATCAGCAGCGAAAGGAGCGTGATTGACAGGACAACAACAAGTAGAGCGGCAGCAAGGGAGAAGGAGTGGAATTCCGAGACGATTAAAGGCACAATTTCCATTCGCTGGCATATTTTACTATTTATGAGCTGGCTCTGAAACTGAAACTCAAGCCCGAAAGGCTAAAGGGAGATTTTCTGGCCGACGTCTGATTGGGGCTACTGTCTTTGTAAGTTTCAATTAAATGCACAGATTTCAGCATCATTCTGGAGGCGGGGGTTGGGAAGGTGGGGTTGGGGAATAAGTCGCGTTACTTATTGTTTTTAATTTTATTTTTGCAAAAAAGTTTGAGGGCATTTAATTGTCGACATTCAAAGAGACGCCCGCCCACATTGCGTATGCTTAATTGAGCATTTGGTTAGCTTCTTGTTGCTCTTGTTGTTTGCATTGTTTTGTGTTTAATTAATGGGCATGGCAAGGGCTGAGATCGTTGTTGTTTATGGGCGCACAACGCTCAAGTGGGCGTGGAAAGCTATTTTGCATTCCTTGTCTGATTACCAATTAGATTACCTCCAACTTAAACGACCAGCAATAGAAGCGTGCAACTTTGCCTGCCCCATTTATTAAAAGTTGTTCTTTAAACTTTGCTTGCAAACAGCTGAAATTTGCCAAGCTTTGAAAATGCTGAAAGTGTATGTAAGAAATTATAAATGGAACTCTTTGCAGTCATAAAATTAACAAACTTAAATTAATATATATAAAGAATGGCATTTTATTGACGCAACTTATTTTTATCATATTTTAATATAATTTTCTGATATTATGCCAGTTAAACAAACAATTATTTGGCAAAACCCTTGTCAGCGTCAGAAAATATCCACTAAGTAATTTATTATTCGAAGCCAAGTTGCATGTCAGATTTTCATATTCAGTTATTTGCAAGACTCTTAAAAATCTTTTCTTGATTCCTTGTCACTTCTAATTAACACATTTAACCAAGCCGCACATACCTGACCCAAATTCACCTGCATAAAAACCCTATCCGGCCCCCTTCCCTTAGCCTGCCGCAGACTTTTCTTCTCCATATTGGCCCCACTTGTTCCGCTTGTAGTCTGTGCAAATTAAAGCAACGAAAATAAAGAATATTTTTCAGGGGGGAAGCCATTAAAATTTCATAAGGCTAAATGAAACAAGGAAAATACATTTAATGTGTGCCAGGCAAACAGTCAAATTCAAACTTAATTAAACAACTTCAACATTTCCTTGACAATTTGCAAACATTATGCAAAATGTGCTGAGACAGATGTTTTGCGCTTTCGACTTGACTTTTGCTTACTGGTTTGAGCAAATCAATTTCTATTCTTAGTCGCATTTTTTGACTAAAAATTGAACAAAGTTACTAACTAGGAAATTCCCTATAGTTGAGCAGAAATTTGGCTGAAAATTAGTGAATTTTAAAAATTATATGAGAAATAATAAAAGTTTTCTAGTTGTTACTTGAATTTATATATGAAATTATGTCTACAGAATTGACTGCTAAAAGTTTCACAATTCGAGTGGGAAATTTATTGAAAGTTTCTTATTAAAATTCGATTTTTATGCTTTCTTCTGCATTCTAGATGCCTTCACAAAATTGAATTTATAATGGGTATTCCACTTATAATTGCATGATGACAGGGTATGTAAAAACTAAGGCATTTTAATTTTGTTAACTCGATCGCTGCGAATGTGGTAATCAAAGTGTCAAAAGTTAATGCGGCTCGAAGTCAAAAGTTCGAGTATGCATTTAAGGGGGGCACTTAAGTTGGCTGCCAACTAACAGGATGCTCAGCTGGCAGGATGGATGTGCAGGATGTGGGGATGTGGGAATGTCAGTGTGGCTAAAGGGAAAAATGCATTGCGCAAATTGCCTAGCCACTTCAATGTTGTCCACGCCACATCAACGTTGTCGGCCATTTTGCAATAAATTCTGCAAAATGTCGTCGTGTGCTTTTCCTGTTTGGCACTTTTTTTTGTGAAATATGTGTGCCACACACAACATCCGACTGTCACACACTCTCTCCCCCATATCTCTCAGTCTGTTTCTCTCTCACTCTTACTCTTATTGTTTATTAATTCAATTGTGAGATAAGGCAACCACAGCCACGCCTACTCATATTTGCATAAATTGTGTGTGTTTTGTTCTTGTTCTTTAGTCAGAAATCAAATAAAAGTTCAGATTCGTGTTGGAGTTGCTGGTTTTCTTCTTCTTCTATTTTTTAGGGCTTGAAGTCATCATTCTTGCTGCCGTCTTTTGTTTTTGCTGTAAATTCTTGTTATTTATCTTATAATTATGCAAATGTGTGTGAAACCAGCGTCGCCTGCAAATTGTTGAGTTTTGCATATTTTGAGGCGCAGGTCTTCAAGACTCAACTCATTTGCTGTCAAAGTCAGGCTAAAAGTGTGTTTTGCCCATTATAAGTTGATAAATGTATTCACAAACATGCTTAGGTTATCTTATTTTTTGCAGTGTAGCCACTGATTCGAAAATGATTGAAGCTAAGTAAAAGCTAATTTTTATTATTATACATAAACAAATATTTTTATGTTTTTCCCTTAGTTTTTGCGTATTAATTTTCATCAGGGACAATTTCTAAAAACATTTCTTACAAGGACTTTTTTTTTGTAATTGTTGTTTTTTTTGCGGTTTCTGTTTTGATTGGCTACCGAGAATAACAAATAATATTTTCCAATGCCTGGCGACACAAAGACCCGTTGCTGATAATAATGAAGTGAATGAGGACGCCAATGATGACGACGACGATGATGATGATGATGATGATGATGATAATGAGGCCTTCCATTAATTACACATTTTTGCCAAGTTTTACTGGCCACACTCCACATTACGGCATATGCTGGAACAATTAATTAGCAAATGCTGGGCGAAAGAGCATTGAAATGCGGTTTTCTTAGCTTGTGGGGCTTTTTTGCAATTTCCAATTAAATGTGAAGCTCGAAAAGGCCAAAAAGCTTTCGTTACGAATCTGAAATGCAAATGCAAAAGGACAAAATCATTTGGGAAATCCATTCCAGGCAGCTGGGGAGTTCGATATGTATTTGAAAATGCCACCGACTTTAGCATATATATATATATGAATATATATATATATATATATATATTTGTATAGATATATGTATGTCCTTTTTGCCGCCAAGCGGAGAAATTTTCATGTTGCTTGGTTCACTTCTTGCCTTTCAAATTCTGACGTAATTCAAAGGAATCTTTCTATACTTTCTTTAGCTGCAAACCCTGGGAGGAAAAGAGAGAGAGAAAGAGGCTAGAAAGGGAAAGAGCATTCTTTATGTTGTGTTATTTGTTGTTTTTGTGTTCGTGATGTGACATGTTGTGTTTATGGGATTTTGTTACATTTTCGGGTATTTGCCTGCTCTTCCTTGGCATCTGCTTTAGAAAATGATTTCATTTCATTTTATTTTAAATTTTTTTGTGAAATAAGATATTTATTTGCTTTTTAGTCACTTGCTGGCTTTAGCTTCGGCTTCGGCTTTGGCCTTTTCCAAATTGGCAAATAAATAGACGGTTTGTCCTATTGGGTTCATTGCTCGCTTTGTCGATATCCACAAAGTCCCCAAGTCAATTGTATGACTTAGGTCAGTCCTTGGACACGCATTCACATATTCCCCTAGCTTCTCTCACAGGGTATTAAAGTACCACATCCAAAGCCCTCCCAGAGACAAAATTAATTTGCCAAATGTTGAAAAGGCCAGCAGCTCAATAGTATGACAAAACTAAGTTCGAACTCCGAATGTGCAGGTCGCAAATTTTCTTGTCTCTATTCATCGATTTGAAATGCTAATAAGGATGAGTTAGGAAATCATCAGAAAGTCAGCAGCAACTTATTGATACAGAATTTGATTGAAAAGAATTCTACGAAATGGCACAGACCGTGTTGATTATCAAATATATTAAACAAATTTGCATAAAAAACTAAATTATTTGTCGTATTGAAATTTGAACGTAGATCGACAAGTTAAAATAAAATTATTTAAATATATTTTTGAAGAACTTAATTTTTCAACTTATTTTTAATTCATATTTTTTATATCTAAAATTGCAAAATTTTGTAACAATTTTTTTTTTATATATATTTAGGAAGGACTAAAGTTTTTATTAAGTTTTGCATAATTTATTTATAATTCATATTTTTTTACATTTGAAATTGCAATAATTTGCAGCCTTTCCCCAGGGTTAAAATAATTATCGTTTAATTATGTGCACTGACACAGCACACAAAAAAACAACAACAGCAGCGAACAAAAACAAAAACATTTTTTAAATCTACATAAATTGTCTGCTGTTGGCACTGGCCAAAAACTTTTGTTTGGCAAACTCTTTCCTACTAGCCCAAAATTCCCAACACTCTGCCAAAATAAATGCAGTAAACTACAGCTAAATGACTGAACTGCAGTTTCTATTGAATACGATTGCGATTAAATTATTAAGTGCATTTGTTTTTTTTTTTCATAATTTATAGATTAAAAATTCATTTCGAATTATTTTATATTTTTGGCAAACGATTGGATTTTAATTTAAATTACATACATTTTTCTGTAAACACAGTTTAAATTTGAAATTTTTAGGAAAAAATCTGAAGTCTTGAAACCACAAAAAATTACAATAATTACAAAATGTGTCTTATTCAATTGAATTTTCTAGTTCATTTACGAGATTAATGAAGCGCTCAACGTGAAAATTATAAACCGAATTCTTATCACTAAAAAGTAGTCTAAATTGGCCTGTGGTTATAGCTAAATGTCTTATCAGCTGCATGACTAGGCACATTTGATAATACAAATAATTGCATATTGCATACACTGAACAAAAGTAGAAAAACCTAAAACCTGTTTTATAGTCCGCTGTCAAGTCAAGTTGAAATTTATGGGCTGGGAACTTAAATGAAAGTGAATTATTTGTATCCGTCAAACTATTCGCCACATTTATCACTTTGCATTGCGGCTTCGCTTAAACCCCTCACCAACCACCCCGCAAACGCCACCCTTCACACACGCTGACCACAAGCAACTAGACTGCAAATTGGCAGACTATAAAACAGGTTTTAGGTTTTACCTGGCTGTCAACAAACACAAACTGTTGAACACATCGGAGGTGAATTTTTCCACAAAACAAACTATGAACTCAGAACACTGGGAATCCAATGAGGAGATACAATATTTTCGAGAATATCTGCGCATACCCAGCGTACATCCCAATCCCAATTATGGTGAGCTAAGTGTTGCTTGACCAGTTATTCTTAGGAGATGTCTCAGACTGTATCAAATGCTAATCTGTCTTTGGCTTTTCATGCAATAAATGTATTCATATTCTGTTCCTTTGCTCAATTATTATTTAGCTCCCTGCTTGGAATTCCTAAGACGACAGGCCACTCAGCTGGAGCTGCCTTTAGCTGTGCATTATCCATTTGATGCTGAGAATCCTGTGGCCGTCATCAGCTGGCAGGGGCTGGAGCCGCAATTGCCCGCTCTTCTGCTCAACTCTCACATGGATGTGGTGCCCGTCTTCAAAGAGAACTGGACACATGAACCATTTGGTGCTGAAATAGATGCCGAAGGTCGCATTTTTGCCCGTGGCACGCAGGACATGAAATCCGTTGGAATGCAATACCTGGCGGCTATTAGGGCCCTCAAGCGCAGTGGAGCCAGGTTCAAGCGAACCATTCACATCTCTTTTGTGGCAGGTAATTCAAGTAGTTTTTTAGAAGTTACTCAATTTTGATGGAATAGAATAATATTTATAAATAATCTTAGAATGTGAATTGGTTATGTAAATTGAAATGCATTATTAATCTTAAGGCGAAACCATGTCCAACAACTGACCTCTTTGACATAAGAACTTAAATCTCGTTTTCATCAAAAAAAATTTTTTTTAAGTTTTTAAAGTTGGGTCACTCAAAAGTAATTTTGATCCGATTTCAGATGCCTTCTTATCACCATCAAAAAATTCGTCTGTTTAAAGATATATTTCAAGTCAGATTAAATTTACCTCACATAACATTGACATCACGTTAAGCACTATATTAATGAATTTTTTTTTAATTAAATAATTAATTAGATGAGGAAACTTGTGGACGCCGTGGCATGCGTCCCTTTGTGGAGACTGAAAAGTTTCGAGCGCTTAATGTGGGATTTGGATTGGACGAAGGAATCGCCTCGCCAACAGCTGATTTTCCCGTGTTCTACGCCGAGCGCAGTGTGTGGCGTAAGTTAAGCCAAAAGTCATGCTTAAAATATTCAATTTTAATGAATTTTAAATTCACTCACAAATAGGTTTAACATTTAAGATATCGGGCACTGCTGGACATGGATCGCTGCTGCTGCCAAACACAGCCGGCGAAAAGTTTCATTATATTTTGGACAAAATGATGCAGTTACGTAAGCAACAAGTGGCGCGACTTGAGAACAATCCAGGCTTAAAGATTGGCGATGTGACTACAATAAATCTAACCCGAATTGGCGGAGGAGTGCAGAGCAATGTGGTGCCACCAGAGCTGACAGCCGGCTTCGATTGTCGCCTTGCCGTCGATGTGAATCACGAGGAGTTTCACGCTCAAGTTAGTGTCAAATAAAATTTATTTTTTAATTTTTGAAAATACAGCAACATTTTTACCTTTAGATAAACTCCTGGATAACAGAGGCTGGTGGGAATATTAAGCTTGAGTTTGATCAGAAGGATCCGTTTGTGCCACGCACAGCCACCGATGCCAGCAATCCCTTCTGGCTGGCCTTCAAAAGTGCCACTGATGAGTTGTAAGTCGACTTTTAATTGGAATGTTACGTGGAATACTACAGATTATGCCTTTGCAGGGGACTTGATATCAGACCACAGATCTTCACTGGCGGCACAGACAGTCGCTACTTGCGCAGGTCTGGAATACCCGCCTTGGGTTTCTCCCCGATGAACAATACTCCGGTTTTACTACACGATCACGATGAATGGATTAGTGCCGAAACATACCTGAAAGGAGTACAAATATATCAAAAGATTATTAGCAACTTGGCCAATGTGTCCTAAATCCTAACAAATATTTATATTCGATTTCTTTTTTCTGTTTTTCATCAACAATTTCCTAAATTTTTAACTTTATAGTTAAAAACTGCTGCTACGAAATAAAAAATAATAAAAACTATTTTGTTTTCACAACATTTTTTTGGAACAGCTAAAATGCATTGCAGGAAGTGGTAGATATTTGCATTAAATTAACATTTTACCAATTCCGGCCAATGGTTTTCAATTTTCTATTTTTGTGGGTGACATTCTCGATAGTAAAAAAAAAATTTGCAAAACATATTTTACTTCTTTAAATTTATATATTAATTTTACTTGAAATTTATTTGAAATAAGAGTTGTAGAATAACTGCTATATGCTCATTTTATTTTTATTTAAACTTTAAAGGTGTAGAATATAATGTTATTTTACATTCAATGCAACCGTGCATCAGTAACATAAGTATGTTAACTCCGATATGATCGAAAGTTATAATGTTAATTGACAGTACACAATTGTTTGAGTACACAATGCTGGTGGGTCCCAATTTTATTTTCTTATCCAGGCATTCCCTGACGCGTGGAAAGGATTTTCGCTCCAAAAGGTTATGGGCCCAGAGCGCGTGGCCTGATAAGATTGTTTACGGTTTATTTTGACTCGATATCCAGAGTTACGAACTCTGATGAATTGAAAGTCAAATAGACAGTTACGTGTGTGTAAAAGTAAATTGCGTTGTAAATATAAAAACATGAGTGGGCTGTACCAAATAGAGAAGCTTAAAGAAAAGAATTATGATTCTTGGAGCATACAGATGCAAAGCGTGTTGGTGCATACGGATCTATGGGATGTTGCTTCGGGGGCATTTACAGAAGTCTGATGTGGGCGAAAATATTAATTGGAGTGCGTTGAATCACGCTAAGTGTTAAGACATCGCAGTTGGGATACATCAAGAATTGCACAACTCCGCAGGAGGCATGGATTAAGTTGCGCGAACTCCATCCGCCAAGCGGGCCGGTTCGTAAAGTCTCGCTTTACAAAAAGTTGCTCAATTCTCGCATGGCGGAGGGGCAAAGCATGGCTAGCTATTTGATCATATTTAACAAAATCGTGGATCAGCTTGCCGGAGTTGGAATAGAAATAGTTGACGAGCTCAAGGTCATTATTTTGCTTTCCAGCCTTCCAGACAATTATTAGAATTTCGTTGTCGCCATCGAGAAGTGCGGCAGTCTGCCAGCGTTTGAAATTCTGTGCATAAAGTTAAAGGAAGAAGGCGAGAGGAAAGAAGGCGCCGCGAAGCAGAGCGATATTGTGCAGTACTTTACAGTTAGGCAACGGCATAACGCTACTGCGAAGGTCACCACAAAGAAAAAATTGAAAAAGATCGCCTGTTACAAATGTGGTGAAACAGGGCGTATCAAAGCGAATTGTCGCAGACTAATTCCCAAGAATGATGTAATATCGACCGGACAAAGGAAGTGCAGCTTACTGAACGCATTGGATGGAAGCAGTTTTAAGAAACTCAGCTGGTGCTTGGACAGTGGAGCAACAAGTCATATGTGTTGCGATAAGCAAATGTTTTCAAAGTTTGAGGCACATACCGAAACGATCTGTTTGGCGGACGCCGGCACCTTGCAAGCAGAAGGCAAAGGTGAAGTGAAAATGAAAACGGATTTGTGCACACTGGTTCTACACAATGTATTGTACGTACCAAAGTTGACGGGCAATTTCATGTCTGTGGGACAAGCCGTAGCAATGAAGTGCAAGGTACATTTCGATGCAAGCATTGCACGAGTATTCCAAGGCGCCGAATGTATACTCGAGGCCAAACGAGTAGGAAATCTGTATACGTTTGAAAGTCAGCGTAACATATGTTATGCAGCTGTTAAGTCGGACGGCGAGTTGTGGCATAACAGATATGATCATCTCAATTATGATAGTTTGCGTGAAATGGCAAGCAAGACGCTGGTGCGAGGAATGGAAAATGTTTACGTGTTGCAACGGGTGTCGTGCAAGACGTGCTTGCTGAACAAGGTTCACTTGCAGCCATTTCCGGGATCAACAGAACGCCGAACGGAGGAACTTCTGGAACTGGTGCACACTGATGTGTGTGGCCCATTCGAAACGACGTCTCTTGGCGGCTCTAAGTATTTCCTCACATTCTTTGATAATAAGTCAAGGCGGATTTTTGTACATTTCCTAAAAAGGAAAGGACAAGGTTTTTCGAAAGTTTGTGGAGTACAAAAATCTGGTAGAGCGTCAAACTAGAAAGATGATCAAGTGTATTCGCAGCGACAATGGACGCGAATATGTGAACAAAACGTTCAACGGGTTTTTGAAAAACCATGGAATTGCACGGCAGTTGACGGTGGCATACACTCCGCAACCAAATGGTGTTGCTGAACGAGCTAATCGTACGCTTGTGGAGATGGCTAGATGTTTATTGGATCAATCAGGCATGGATCAGTCACTGTGGGCAGAGGCAGTAAACACAGCGGTGTATTTACGTAATCGTGCAGCCACAAAGGCACTGATCGGGATGACTCCAATGGAAGCGTGGACTGGCAAGAAACCATCGATTGGTCACCGAAAAGTTTTTGGTTCCATTGCAGTGGCACTGGACAAGGGTCGTCATAAGGACAAATTTAAGCCCAAAGGGAAAGAATACCGCATGGTCGGCTACTCAGTGCAGGCAAAAGGCTATCGGCTCTATGATGCAGAATCCAAGACAATTGTCGATAAAAGAGATGTTCTCTTTAATGAGGCCAGCTATCTGGAGAAGGCAAAGGGCGAAGCAATAACATTTGATACGGCAAATGTAGGGCATCGCGTAGAGCAAGCTGGCGAAGAGGACGATGGTGATGAAGTTGACTCCAGCGGCGAAGACATCACATCTCGGTCAGATGCTACGGATCAAAGTAACACGGATGAAACCTTTGAAAGTGCTAATGAAGACGCAAAGCTGGAGGAAGAGCTGATCCCACGAGTTGGACCTGGTAGACCGAAATTGCTTAGGACGGGCAAACCTGGACGCCCAAGGAAGCAATTTAATATACTCAGCGCTATGGATACAAGTCAGGTACCCATTCCAGCAACCTACGAGGAAGCTATAAGCGGTTCGCATGCTTCGTTTTGGCAAGAAGCAATGCAAAAAGAGTATGAGGCTTTGATTACGAATCAAACCTGGCAGCTGGCAGATTTACCAAAAGGTTAGCCGGCAGAGTTGCAGTTGTACATACATCAGATGGATGTTTGTACTGCGTACCTGAACAGTGATCTAAAAGATACTGTGTACAGGAAGCAACCGTAAGGATATTCTGAAGGAAATCAGGAGAAAGTGTTGCTGCTAAAAAATGCGATATATGGATTGAAGCAATCTGGAAGGGAGTGGAACTCCAAGCTCGACAGCGTGTTGCGTGGAATTGGTTTCATTGCAAAGAACCATGCCTTTATAAGCGAAAGGAAGGTAATTTGTCACTAATCCTAGTTTACGTTGATGATCTCCTCATAGCTTATCAGTCGAAATCGGACTAAGTCAGCATTAAGGCTGATATTAAGAAGTCGTTTGAGTGCATTGATAATGGGCCACTGGAACTGTTTCTTGGCATGGAAATTCAACGTGAGGGTGAACTTGGAAAGATCACTCTGCGCAATACACAATACATCAAGGATCTTTTGCGCAAGTACGGTATGGAAAGTTGCAGACCAGCAGCTACGCCATTGGATGCTGGGTACCAGACAGCTTGCAACGGCAGCCAATGTCAAAAGGTGGATAAGACATCGTACCAAGCACAAATGGGTGAGCTAATGTGGCTGGCTCTCACAACAAGACCGGATATTTTGCACTCGGTTGCAAAGTCGGAGAAACAACGTAGCGTAGCACTCAGCAGTACAGAAGTTGAGTATATGGCTTTGTCGACGGCGTGCAAGGAAGCTATTGTCATGCGCAGGCTGATTATCGAAATCGGTTGTGGCACTGAAACTACCCAGACGGTGTTGTACGGAGACAACTTGAGTAGACAACTTGGTAGAACTAAGCATATAGATATAAGATATCATTTTGATCGGCAAGCGGTAAATGAGGGTCAAATTGTTTTGAATATGTTCCTTTAAATGTAATGATAGCAGATTTGCTAACAAAGAACTTGTCAAAATGGAAACATAATGAATTAAGGAACATGTTAAATATGAATTGAATTGTAAGCATATTTGCATTGTGGAAGGGTGTAGAAAATAATGTTAGTTTACATTCAATGCAACCGTTCATTAGTACATATGTTAAGTCTCATATTATCGATAGTTATAATGTTAATTTACAGTCTTGAATTAACTTTGTTTGAGTACACAACGCTGGTGGGACACAATTTTATTTTCTTATCCAGGCATTCCCTGACGCGGGAAAAGGATTTTCGCTCAAACAAAAGGGTATACGCAAGTCGATTAATTTTAATGACAAAATCATTTGGGAAATCCATTCCAGGCAGCAGGAGAGTTCGATATGTATTTGAAAATGCCACCGACTTTAGCACATATATATATATGAATATATATATTTATAGATATATGTATGTTCTATCTGCCGCTAAGCGGAGAAATTTTCATGTTGCTTGGTTCACTTCTTGCCTTTCAAATTCTGACATAATTTAAAGGAATCTTTCTATACTTTCTTTAGCTGCAAGCCCTGGGAGAGAGAGAGAGAGAGAGACAGAGAGAGAGAGAGAGAAAGACGCTAGAAAGGGAATGAGCATTCTTTATGTTGTGTTATTGGTTGTTTTTGTGTTCGTGATGTGATGTTGTGTTTATGGGATTTTGTTAAATTTTTTTTTTCACTTTAAGTTTGGCATAATTTATTTTTAATTCATATTTTTTTACATTTGAAATTGCAATAATTTGCAGCATTTCTCCAGGGTTAAAATAATTATCGTTTAATTATGTGCACTGACACAGCACACAAAAAAACAACAACAGCAGCGAACAAAAACAAAAACATTTTTTAAATCTACATAAATTGTCTGCTGTTGGCACTGGCCAAAAACTTTTGTTTGGCAAACTCTTTCCTACTAGCCCAAAATTCCCAACACTGCCAAAATAAATGCAGTAAACTACAGCTAAATGACTGAACTGCAGTTTCTATTGAATACGATTACGATTAAATTAATAAGTGTATCCATTTGTTTTTCAAATAATTTATAGAATAGAAATTAATTTCGAATTATTTTATATATTTGGCAAACGATTGGATTTTAATTTAAATTACATACATTTTTCTGTAAGCAAAGTTTAAATTTGAAATTTTTAGGCATAAAATCTGAAGTCTTGAAACCACAAAAAATTACAATAATTACAAAATGTGTCTTATTCAATTGAATTTTCTAGTTCATTTACGAGATTAATGAAGCGCTAAACGTGAAAATTATAAACCGAGTTCTTATCTCTAAAAAGTAGTCTATATTGGCCTGTGGTTATTGTAGGAAAATGTACTTATAAGTAATTTCCTAGGGTATGCTACCGGTTCCCGTACCAGTAACATAGTGTCGCCGCAATCGGATCTTGTAACCAATTGGGCTAAACGATGTGAATACGTAAAGAGTTCCTTTGGTACTGATTTATTTCATAAAATATGAGTGGTTTATATACAAAATTCTTGGATCTAAATACACTTGAAGCCGCCTGAATGTTGTCGCCTTATGACACCTTGCCATTAACAAAAAGCTGAGCTTTGCTAATGCGACTCCAATTGAGGTTTTAATCTTCCAAGAATGTGATGTTCGCATTTCGTCAAACAGCTGAGTGGATAAAATGCAGCCGCTTGACAACGTCTGCTTACGTGCGAGAAACAATGCGAGTAAAATAGATTATGAAGAAATCCTACAGTTATAGATAAATGTCTTATCAGCTGCATGGCTAGGCACATTTGATAATACAAAAAATTGAATTTTGTATACACTGAACAAAAGTAGTAAAACCTAAAACCTGTTTTATAGTCTGCTTGTCAAGTCAAGTTGAAATTTATGTATGTATACAGCTTATCAGCTGGGAACTTAAATTAAAGTAAATTATTTGTATCCGTTAAACTGTTCGCCACAGTTATCAGTTTACATTGCGGCTTCGCTTCATCCCTCCCCGCCAACCCGTTGACCTAAACCAACTTGACTGTGACTTGGAACAGCACTGAGAACACACTGATTAAATTAGCCGGGCTGTCAACAAACACAAACAGATCAGTTTCACTCAAACTGTTGAACACATCGGAGGTGAATTTTTCCACAAAACAAACTATGAACTCAGAACACTGGGAATCCAATGAGGAGATACAATATTTTCGAGAATATCTGCGCATACCCAGCGTACATCCCAATCCCAATTATGGTGAGCTAAGTGCTGCTTGACCAGTTATTCTTAGGAGATATCTCAGACTATATCAAATGCTAATCTGTCTTTGGCTTTTCATGCAATAAATGTATTCATATTCTGTTCCTTTGCTCAATTATTATTCAGCTCCCTGCTTGGAATTCCTAAGACGACAGGCCACTCAGCTGGAGCTGCCTTTAGCTGTGCATTATCCGTTTGATGCTGAGAATCCTGTGGCCGTCATCAGCTGGCAGGGGCTGGAGCCGCAATTGCCCGCTCTTCTGCTCAACTCTCACATGGATGTGGTGCCCGTCTTCAAAGAGAACTGGACACATGAACCATTTGGTGCTGAAATAGATGCCGAAGGTCGCATTTTTGCCCGTGGCACGCAGGACATGAAATCCGTTGGAATGCAATATCTGGCGGCTATTAGGGCCCTCAAGCGCAGTGGAGCCAGGTTCAAGCGAACCATTCACATCTCTTTTGTGGCAGGTAATTCAAGTAGTTTTTTAGAAGTTACTCAATTTTGATGGAATAGAATAATATTTATAAATAATCTTAGAATGTGAATTGGCTATGTAAATTGAAGTGCATTATTAATCTTAAGGCGAAACCATGTCCAATAAGTGACCTCTTTGACATAAGAATTTAAATCTCATTTTCATCATAAAAATATTTAATTATTAAAAGTTGGGTCACTTAAAGAAATTTTGATCCGATTTCAGATGCTTTCTTATCACCATCAAAAAAGGCGTCTGTTTGCAGATATATTTCAAGTCGGGTTAAATTAACCTGCCTGACATCACGTTAAGCACTATATTAATGAATTTTTTTAATTAATTATCAGATGAGGAAATGGGTGGACGCCGTGGCATGCGTCCCTTTGTGGAGACTGAAGAGTTTCGAGCGCTTAATGTGGGATTTGGATTGGACGAAGGAATCGCCTCGCCAACAGCTGATTTTCCCGTGTTCTACGCCGAGCGCAGTGTGTGGCGTAAGTTAAGCCAAAAGTCATGATTAAAATATTAAATTTTAATGAATTTTAAATTCACTCACAAATAGGTTTAACATTTAAGATATCGGGCACTGCTGGACATGGATCGCTGCTGCTGCCAAACACAGCTGGCGAGAAGTTTCATTATATTTTGGACAAAATGATGCAGTTACGTAAGCAACAAGTGGCGCGACTTGAGAGCAATCCAGGCTTAAAGATTGGCGATGTGACTACAATAAATCTAACCCGAATTAGCGGAGGAGTGCAGAGCAATGTGGTGCCACCAGAGCTGACAGCCGGATTCGATTGTCGCCTTGCCCTCGATGTAAAACACGAGGAGTTTCACGCTCAAGTAATTGCCAAAAACATTTAATTTTTGGAAAATATACCATTTATACATTTAGATGAACACCTGGATGACGGAGGCTGGTGGGAATATTAAGCTTGAGTTCGATCAGAAGCATCCGTTTGTGCCACCCACAGCCACCGATGCCAGCAATCCCTTCTGGCTGGCCTTCAAAAGTGCCACTGATGAGTTGTAAGTCGACTTTTAATTGGAATGTTACGTGGAATACTACAGATTATGCCTTTGCAGGGGACTTGATATCAGACCACAGATCTTCACTGGCGGCACAGACAGTCGCTACTTGCGCAGGTCTGGAATACCCGCCTTGGGTTTCTCCCCGATGAACAATACTCCGGTTTTACTACACGATCACGATGAGTGGATTGGTGCCGAAACATACCTGAAAGGAGTACAAATATATCAAAAGATTATTAGCAACTTGGCCAATGTGTCCTAAATCCTAACAAATATTTATATTCGATTTCTTTTTTCTGTTTTTCATCAACAATTTCCTAAAATTTTAACTTTATACTTAAAAACTGCTGCTACGAAATTAAAAATAATAAAAAGTATTTTGTTTTCACAACATTTTTTTGGAACAGCTAAAATGCATTGCAGGAAGTGGTAGATATTTGCATTAAATTAACATTTTACCAATTCCTGCCAATTGTTTTTAATTTTCCACATTTGCGGTGGGCATTTTCGATAATAACAAAATGACTTGTAAGATATTTTACTTCTTCAATGTTATATATTAATTATACTTTAAATTTAAAAGCATAAGTTTTTCATATGGATTTTTTTGAAATATGCGAATAACTGCTATATGCTGAATTTATTATCAATTTAATTTTAAAGGATATACGCAAGTCGATCACTTGTAAATTATATTCAATACATGATACATTGATTTAACTTTTCCCATTTAAAATTCTCATTTGCTTCCGGCTTACTTATAACAAATTAAAATGAAAACTACAATTTGGCTGTGGGATTGTGAATCTGATTGGGATTTGCAATGTTTGCATTGTTGTTCGTTTTATATATGTATTTATAGATATGTCGCGAGTGATTTAAATGTAAATTGTAGTTAATTTCTTTGAAATTATTTAAAGTGCGTTATCGTCCGAATGAGAGCTCATTAATTAAGAATCCCTAGAAAAGAGCTGACTGAAAGGGGTAGCGAATTGAAACGGAAATGGGAAAAGAAAACTCAATTAGAGCGCTAATTAATTTATTTGCTTAACAAGCCATGTTTGGCCGCAAACTCATTAACTTGTCACATGTAATCAGCGTACACTGTGTCCAGCCAGCTGCCAAAAAAAAAAAAAAAACGAGAAAAAAGCCAACAAATTTATATATATATATATATATCTATGCGAGTCGGGAAGAGCAGCTAAAACTGAAAGCTAAAAACAAAAATTGAAACTAACTGACCAGCTCCGGCCAGGACATGGACATGGACATGGCCATGGACACAGGGCGAAGGACACGGGACACTGAGTGCAGGATGCAGACTTGGGACTGGCTATGGTGCAGTGAGCAAACTTTTGCAAACGTTGCCTCCGCTGAACTTTTAAGTGAGTGACTTATTTTTTCGCCTGCTGCCAGTTGCCAGGACAACGTGACGAGCTGTGGATTTGAGCAAGCGGAGCAAGCGGGTGGAGATCGCTTGATGAGTTTTCAGAGATGGTTGGCCAAAAAATCAAATAAAAAAAAAACCAAAAAAAACGTAGACTTCGAATCGATGCCAGGCAGGCAGGCAAAGTGTCGTCGTTATCGTTGCCGTTGCCTTTGATAAAATGCAAACACACGGATTCTACATAATTGAGATGACCTAAGGGGTAGCAGAGCCAGAGGCGTGCCAAAAAAATTCCAGACACAACTTTTCCTAATAAAAACTTGAATAGTTTATGTTGCAAAGGAAACTAATAAAACTAAACCTATCCTTTTAAATTATGTACCCTAAATTGTGTATATTTCTATCTGAGCTAGTTAAATTTATATTTTTAGATAAAATATTATTGAGCTATTTAAGTAATTGGTTGCAGCTTTTAAATAGTTTTTGGAGTTATTCTATTTTTTTTTTTAGATTCCTTAAGATATTTAATTTATTTAAAACATCAGTAACTGATTCGCAGATATCAATGATTTAAATGTAGGAAACAATAGTTTAAATTGTTAATAATTTGATTTAAATATTTGATTCAATAACGGAGAGTATAAAGAATTTCAAAAACATTTGGCCTGCAGACATATTCAAATAAATGTATAATAAAAAAATACTTCTGTTAGCATCATAAAATTTCATTATAATTATGTCATAAAAAAAAAACTAAATTTGGAATTATTCGAGCAGCCCTCGCGCAGTCCTTGTCAAAGAAACTGTGCACGGCAGCATTATAATTAAAAACCTACAAGTTTTAACTGTCCATCGTTAGGAGTTCCTAAAAATGACAGTGACAACGGACACGTGTAACTTAAATGCAGCTAGAAAATGTTGCCGTCGTTAAGGATTTTGGCTTCACAGCAGTTGCAGTTGCTGTGGCAGTGGCAGTGGCTGTGGCAGAGGCAGAGGCAGAAGCAGAAAAAGCAATAGCAAATGTTCCCACAATGACCCACAAAATTGAACTTGGTCCATGGATAATTTTGTCAAAATGCAACATTCGATATGGGAATCGGATGGAGAAGGGCGCAGAAGCGATCCTTGTGGTTGGCTTGTGGGTGGTTTTTGGTAGGACATGTGGGAGTGTGGGAGAGAAGGATGAAGGGGGAGGTAGGCAGGAAGGTAGCGATGGGGCATGGCTTTGTGTATGCACTGCATATTGATGACGTGATTTGCATTTGAATATGCTTGCGCCAGGATGTTGTTGCCCAACTTGTTGTTGTTTTTGTTGTTGTTGTTGTTTGCGCATTTTGCGCTTCGCAATTTTCACACGTTGATAAACTTGTTTCAACGTTGAACAGAGTCACCCGCCTCACCTGACATGCTGGCGCTGCGTTTATTGTTGCACGCCTCATTGTAGGCGTCGCCCTGAGGCACTCAGAGAAAAAACACAAATTTGCAGCACAGCAAAAGAAAAATGGTACATTTGAAAATAAAAATGGCGTTTTAAGAGCAAGTAATAATTCAATTTTTATCTAATTTCAGCTCACACATTTTTTCGCAGTGTGTAATTACAAACTTTTTTCCATAGCTAGAACATTTTTTTTGGTTTTTTTTTTGTTCGCAAATGCGTTTAATTACCACAAAAAAAGGTCAGTTGGCTGCGGCCAATGTTGCACGCAGCAAGTCTTGTTGCATAATGTGGGGGCGCCACCTGCGCAATGCCGTCCAGCTCGTCCTTGTTGTCCTCGTTGTTTGTCTTGCCTGCCTGGCATCGCCTAATTGCAAAGTTCTAATTTCTAATTGCTCTAATTTCCATCGGCCAACTACATTGGCAAATTGTGTGGGTTCAGCTTTGATCACTTCACAAATGCGATTATTTGTTGGCTGCCCCAAACAATGCACAAATGCAACGCACAACAATTCATCAGCTACGTTTATAACTGTAATTACGAATTATTTGCCTAATTTCAGCCATTGGCCAACTGTGTTTGGCGGACTAACCGGCAACAAGTTAAATGCCTCTTTTGAGTGCCTAATTTGAACTAGATTTTCCCATTTCTTTCTTATTGACATTATGGTTACAAATGTAAATTGAATTTGTTCTCTATAAATAAATAGTATTTCTCATTTACGAGTGACTTTGAATTAAGTAATCCACATTTATGCACACAATATACAACAATACAAAAATCAATTATTTATAATTTATAATTCATATTTTATTTAAAGCATGAGTCACATAAAATTACTAAGCTTGTTATAAAAATTGATATCATAAGAAATATAACAAAAACTAGACAAAATTATCATTAAATTAATTCGATTCAACTCGATCCGAGCAAATAAGCTCAAGCAACAATTGGGGGACACAATATAAATGTATATGCATTGCTGTTCCATTTAATTGAGATGCAGGCAAAAGGTTAATGCCATAACAATTCACTCTTAATATATATAAAACCGATTTCCAAAAAAAAAAACAGTCCCACAACTCCAGCAGTGCCATTGTTCGACGGCAATTTGCCATTGAATGCATCAGAGAATAAAGTTCAGTGTTCTGGTTGCTGGCTCCTCGAAGGACACCCGCTGGCAGGTGTGGCACTCAATAAACGGCATAATGACCAGAACTGACCGCAGGTTGGGCCGGCTTTAAGGGCCAAAAGGTTGCCACGTTGTCCGCTACTTGAGGCCCATAACTCAGCACGAAGAAATTACAACAGCCGGGCAATAAAAAAAAACTTTTTGCCACAGAGCAACGCACAACGGGACAAGTTGTCGTAGTTGGCGCTGAAGGGGGAGGAAGGGAGTGCGGTGGGTTGGGGTGAAACTAGGAAACGATGAGTAGACGGCCCATTATCATTGGTCGTATTAAAAGTTTTGATGTTGCTCAAATTATTTCTGGAAATTGATGCCCAAGGATTAACTTTGCCATGGAGAGCAGCACTCAAAAAGGAGGCCAGAAGATGGCGACAAAGAAATATAATAAATGACATATTTTCTAATATTACTGCAGAAAGGCAATTTGAATTTTGTTGTGAAGCGTGTAACGCGTTGAATCAGATATCTGTAAACCCAGTAAGATAAAGCCAGATACATATTCGATCTAACTTACTTAATTCAGTCAGTTTTTACTTCAGTTAATTATACGTTTTTTGTGTAAAAACTATAAAAATATAAGTAAATCGGATAGGAGTACCATATCGTATATATGTATATATATATATATATATATATATATACATATATACGATATGGTATATATATATATATATGTATATATGTATATATATATATATATAGTATCACATATCTATCTTTTTAACCATCGGTTAGTTTTGTTTACGAAAGCCATATTTACCCGATGATAGTTTCAAACTGCTCTAAATATGATTAGCAAAAAACTATTAAAACTCATTTAACAATCATAAATATTTTTAAAAATTAACTTAGCCTTATCGCAGTTGGACCTCAGTCTAGAAGTGTATAGAAAATTCGGCTTAGTGTATTATTATATTTTTTTTGTTCTGGACTGCGGTCGTTTGCAAGTTTGTTGTTTTACTTAAATTTTTGTTGTAGGCACATCAAACACAACGGTGGATCACACCGCTGGGAGCGCTGCTGCCATGCCTACTTTGACAGCTTGCCACCTCCGGAGTCGCCGCCACATGATGATGAGCAATGATGATGAATTCTTTGCCTTTTGCCTTTGCGGATTGCTATTTTTTTTTTCGTCCCACTTGTTTCCCACTGCCAAGCGATAAATTTCGATGTTGGGCAAAAGAAAAATAAAAAAGTTACTTTTTGCGTTTACTTTCATCTTGCGTACGAAAACTCTCTTTGCCCATATTGTAGTTGCAGCTCCCACGCGTCGTCTGCTTTAAGCTTCCCACCTTCCACTCCCCCTCTTCCGCCCACCAGCCATTCCTTTGTCCTTTGCACCCCGTCTGACTGACACGTCACTCATCAGCTGGAAGCGTTTCGCGTAACTTTCGTCGACCCATTCCCAAGAAACTTATTCAACGAACCAACAAAAAAATGAAACCTGATCAAAAAGAGTCGCATTTTAAATACTCTATTAAAGAATTTCTTGTATTAAATTATTTCTCTTATAATCGAAATATTCTTAATATTCAAAAAACAATTTATTTCATTATATAATTTTATTCGACTTCTGACTTTAAAAAGATTGAGAATAAATATATGAACAATATATATCTCTGGGCGATTTTTCTAATGGGGCACTAGATGTTAGCATCCATCGTATATTAATATTTTATATACATGTAAGATAGTCTACAAAATATATCGATCAGAGATATATGTTTACTACTTACAGTTAGTTCTCAAAATATCAGATAATGATAATTTTTATCAATGATACTTATTTCGATGGAAACTCCAAAAAAGCGTCTTTCTAAACGTTACAAGTTTATTCTTAATGTTTCAATACCCCCTTTAAAGGCAAATTGGTACAGGGAAAAAAAAAGTAAAGAAAGTTCCCAGTTGCCATTTGCCGGTTGCATTACAAAGAAGTTTTCATTTTCCCGAGCGGCCTCAGGACATTATTTCTTTTGGAGCCCCTGCCTCGATTTAGAAGCCCTTGTGGCTTGTCAGGACATTTCCCTGACAGTCCCACAAGCCCTCTGCTCCACTCTGTATGTGTGTGAATAACTGTTCAAGTTGGTTATCTTTGTACTCCCCTTTTTTTTGTGACTGTTTCTTTATTGCCTTTTGCTGCAGTTGGCATAAGTTGCGAATAAACTTGTGCTCCAAGTTTGGATAGTGGAAGTCAGCACAACTTATGATTAGTGCAATTACTCATTATGAAAAGTGAATCATTAGCAAACGCAACTGCAAATGCAAATGGATAATAAATATGAATTGCTCTCTTTATTTAATATCCGACACTATTAAGTCAGTTTTAAATGAAAACTTTGAATATATTTCATTTTACACTGAGTTCAAATTCGTTTTCCTTAACATCTGTTGTAAAACGTTTTGGAATATAATACAATTTTATATGATTATTTAATTTATTTTTTATTATTTTATTATTATCTGATGTTTATATTTCTAATCTATATAATTTATATAATAATTAATATTTATTCGTGATCAACTTCAGTTCTGCGTTCTTCAATAAGCCTATCATTTTTACAAAATGTCATATAAATTTATATATCGTATTACTTCCAAATGAGAGTTTTTTTACAGCTCGTCAAGCCCCTGACAATAATCGAATCGAATTGATTTCGAATAGCTCCTTAAAGGAATTGCATGACTTGCACATATAAAAAGGAAAATCGAAATGACATTTTTGGGTAATTTTTAAAGATTTTATCTGAGTTTCGTGGCAATTATCAAATTCGCGGCAATGTTTTCTTCGCTTTTGATTTACTTTAATGCGTTTTCTGGCCCTATTGGATAGTTCTCCCAAGATCTTTGTTTGTTTTCGCATTGGCATACTTTTACTTATTTTATTGCACTCTTTCTGCATCTCAATTTATGTCTTTCTTTTTTTCTCTCTCTGTTTGTCCCTCTGCCCATTTTTCTCTGTCTGTCCTTTGATCTGTTTTTATAGCTTTATACGCCTGTAATTCCTCCTGCCTGGAATCCTTGCTCTTTGGGGAATGTTTTTTGTGTATTGTTTTTTGTTACGAGGTGCTAAATCAAGTTAACGTTTAAGTGGCCGTTTAGTGCCTATGCTGAGCCTGCTGCCAACCATCAACCAATACTCACAACCAACCACGCCCACTTCCCTTTGGGCACCACGTGACTCCTCTCGTTCGGCATCTTTATTATTATTTTGCCTGTTGTCATAAAGAGTTTTCTTGCATTGCCTTTTCCGGTTTTTTATTGACTGTAAACTTTATATTTTTTAATATTTTCTTTATGCTTATTTTAATTTTGTTTTTGTTGTGTTTTGCTGCTTTTTTGTTGCTACTTTGCAGCTTGTAATTGTTTTTTAAGCAAAGTTTATAACTTTTATGTTGTCCGTAACGCTTTCTTATTCATCTGGGTTTATTTTTTTAAGTTCTCTTCTATTTTTTTTTGGGTTTCCTCTTTTTGTTTCAGTGAATTTTAATTTGCGTGTCTGCCTTTTAATGGCAGTTGTTATGCAATTTTTCCAAAAGGAGAAACTTCAATTGCATTTCCTTGCTTTGTTGCAAAATAAGTAATTAAAAAAAATATGGAAATTCCTTCAAGATCTTTCCACTGCACATCAAATTGACTGTGCATGAAAAAATGATAGCAAAAAACAGGAAATGGAGTTTCTCAAAATTACAGGAAAGCTGCCTTGAAAATACTTTTAGTTTAACATAAATAATGAGTTTGTAAACAAAAATAAATTATCTTTAATTTTGTATTTTGGTGCACTTAGCAATTAGTCCCCAACTTATTAAGTGTTGTTAAAATAATCAGAAACAATTGTTGGACTGATATTACAATAAAAATTTATTATATAAATCAGACATTATTTTTAGAAAATTTGAGTGACGTCGAAGATTACATTCATTTAAATAGGATAATGCTTATTTTTTATTTTATTTTATTGTCGACTAAGTTTGCCAGAGATTTCACTTTTTTAATCAAAGTCAGTTCAATTGTTTAAAATTGAACAGGACTTATTGCTAGTTATTTAAATATTAATAAGCCATTAGAATATTTTCCATATATGCTTGGAGCTTAATACAATGCATAATTGAAGTGGATAACTTAGTAAACCAAAAAGCAGTTTATACAAAAAGTCAAATATTAATAATACAGCTTTATAATAGACAGCCCCCAAATGCTAAATTACCTGCAACAAACTCCCGGATAATTGCACAAATTTAAAAGCATCTAAATTTCCAACTCGAAATGTTGATTTGCCTACTAAAGTTAAACACAAATATATGATTAAGCTTGTGGTGTCGAAAACATATAAATTTCTTTGTTATATCTTGTTTTTTCCTTCCCTCAACTAACTAATATCTCTGATTGTCAAATGTCAAAACTGCATCAATCCTTTGTTCAAAAACTCTACAAGAAGTTGAACGCGATGCCAATTTCTATTTCAATTCGTTGCAAGTGCATTTCAATTGCATTGATGGAGTCGGCAAATAGCAACAAACCAACCAAACTGACACACACACACACTCGCACACACACACATACACACACACTCGCACACACACAAAGACAAACACTTGAGCGCGCAAGTAAAAATCGTGCCATCGTGTTGCATTATTGATGCTCTGGTTTGTTTTTGAGTTGAATGAACATATTATTCCTTGACATACATTGCTTTGTTTATCAAACAGAAGTGTCGAGACCTAAAGCCCCAGCACCAGCCCCTCCCCATTCTCGACGCATGCTTCACTCTGTGTCCATTGAAATAACACTCGTCCTCTCTTTCTCTTTCTCTCTCTATTTATGTGTCTATCTCCCTCTCGCTCTCTCTCCGAGAGTGTGTGCACAATTGTTGTTCAAATATCACGAGCTTGTACAAGAAAACCAACAGTGGCATCAACAACGGCACTAACAGCAGCTTGCAACAACAACAACAATCTAATGACATTTTGACTGACAGTTTCAACACTAACACATCAGCTCAAAAGCAGTGTTGGGCAGCGGCCTAACTGAAAGAGACGCACATGCAGCACAAGTGTGAAGCAACGCAACAAAAAAAAAGAGAATATTATTTATTCTGTTCGTCAAATGTTAATTTAACTTAAACAACAGCAACAGACAAAAATTTAAGAATATTAATTTAGACAGCTAAAATATTGTTAATACTTTCAGCAATGACTTTAACTAAGGGCAAGTACTTCAAATCAAATAATTTATAATATTCATTATGGTACAAAATTTTTTTTATATTTCTAGCATATATTGTTTACTCAATCAAAATGTTATCAAATATATATATGTGCAACTTAATACAAATATTTTATGCAAGCCCAGTATACCATGCAAATGAGAGGCCGTACAGGGTATACGAATGGCGCTTACAAGGCGCAACGACGACGATGTTCAAAAACTTGTTCGCTTGTTTGGTTAGGCGTTCTTCTTCTTCTTGCTCTTGTAACCAGGTTGTTTGCTATATATACTATATATATATATATATATATATCTACATATAATCATATGTTGTTGTTGTAGTTTGTGTTGCTGTTGTTGCAGTTGCCGACATTGAAGTCTGTTCACAAATACTTAACATGGCTGCTGGTTATTTACACATACTTGTTGCAAATTGTTTTTATTGCAATTAGGGCAACGAGATGTGCAGGGTGAAGAGAACAAGAAAGATAGATTGAGAAAGCGAAAAAAGCGAGAGAGAGTGAGAGTGAGAGAGAGAGAGAGATGGAGAGTTACAGAGTGGAGAAAGGATTGCTAATAAAGCTCAAGTTTCTTCCGCCCGATGTAATTTTATTGAGTTAGCAATTGAAGATAAGAATAAACATGCTCCTCCCCTCTCTGTGTGGTTACTGTTAGATTGGAAAGTGGAAAGTGGAAAGCGGAAATGTGAATTTTGGTACAGGGAAACTTTGCCCTCAAACAGTTAGACAATGTTGTACAACAATGCTGTATAAACCAAAACTTCGATTGACATTTGGGCAAACTAAAGTTGGCCGTTGTAAAATTTCAAGTTTTGCTTTATTACACAACAACTCTGCAAAATTTTGTACATATCCTTCGAGTTACTTCAAAGACCTTGACTTACATTTTGTATAAAACAATAAGCGAATTCTGAATTTTAAGTCTCTCAATCGGCTGTTTAGGCAGAACAACTGATTTGGCTATATCGATTCAGCTGTTAGTGCGAAAGAATTTACATAAAGATGATTTCTTCAGTCTCTCACAAAATTTGTTCATTGAACCCTTTAACACAATAACACCCAATTATTATTGTATTAAAAATTACATTTCTCAATATCTTTATTCCACAATATTTTATACTATCTTAATATAAATAATAATCGTATGTTTTCATTTCAAACTGAATTTGTCTATCACACAAAACATTACTTTAAATACTCATCTGAATTGCTTAGGATTTAAAGCTTAAACATAAACATAATAAATTATTTTTGCAAGTCCACTTTAAAATGCAATTCGCACACAGACTTTAATATGAAATTTATACTTTTTGATTTACGGCAAAATGCCAAATTGCCAGTGACAAGCAATTTTCCAGTATTCTAAGCTCTTTTTAATATTTTTGTATGGTCCATTAGCTGCATACAAAAAATAGCAACGAGCAAATAGTTGATTTTTGTTGTTGCTGGTGTTAATTGCTGGTTGAGTAGACTAAGATGCAATACGATGGAAAATTGTGGGCCAGCTCAATTACAAGAACCAATCACCCTTAAATATTGTTTTGGCTTATAAATTGTAACTAACTGCTGCACAGCTTAAGCTCAGCTGGAGGTGAAGCGGAAACTGTTTCTGTTTCTGATGGGTTTTCAACTGGTTTTGGATGGTTTTCTGTTTGGCTTTGACGATTTTTAGAGCTGACTGACTACTGCACTCATTGAGGCAATTTTACTTAAGTTACAAATTGAAATATTTGCATTTTATCTTAGAAATGCAAATGGATCCCACACCCCCTCCCGCGCTCCAACTCCCCATTTGCAGCTACTCCTGCTACTGCCCACATCATGGGCAAAGTATCTGTGCAAACAATGCCAAACAAATTGGCTATTCAAATCCGCAGACAACTTAACCATCCAACCCGCATCCCCTCACACATACTAGCTAGGATCGGGCTGTGTCTGTGTTGGGGTTCACAATTTATGCGTTTGGCCTCCCAAACGGTTCTGAATGCATTTTGCAATTTTCATGGCCTGCCTTTGCCTGCCTCTGCCTGCTTTTGCCTGCCTGTTGTATTTCTCTGCTGGTCTGACGGCAACAAAAAACCCATTAAGATTACTTTCCATGGGCAGATTTGAGACGGTTACATCTTTTACCGTGAGTGCGAAAGAGTCGAGCTGAGCCGAAGCTCTCGAAGAGAGCATAGAGTTGAAGGCAAACAAGATTGGTTTTGTCGAGTAAGCTCGATTATGCGACACCCTGAAATCAGCTGTTAAATATATCCTAGCGCCTGCTGATATGAATAAGATTAATATGAGAATTCGTTTGCGACTAAAAATTAGGTGTTTCGAACATGTTTTTGTACTCTATGGATTCTAATATTCTTTCATCTTCCTGTTAGATTCCAATTAGATTCCTCAAATCCATTATACCCTCTTCCCCATTTTCCCAGGGTATAAAAAGAAAAAAGAGCAACGGCACGCTGCTGATGCAGCTGCAAAAACTCAACAGAGGCTTGATGAGATTTTTTTTGTTACTATTTTCTTCTGCTGCAGATATATGCATATGCAGATGTCTGTACGTCTGACAAGTGCAGCTTATACAAACGAGCACATAAAGCAAACGATTGATGAGTTTAGAAAACTTAACGGCACCTCAGTACAATTGCACTCAATTTATTTAACTGTAATTGAGAGAGCAGATCACAAGCTCAGTAGCAACAAAATCGAGACTCACTAACCAAAAAACATCCACATAATCAAAAAGGAATGGCCGGAAAAATAAATGCACCGCTACTTGCGGCATTAACTTTTCGATCATTGTTTAGATGACTGCGTAGCTGGTGCGCTCCATCCCTCCCACTTCTTCCTACTTTCTCTGTGAGACCAAAAGTTTGGGCGGTAGCTATTTTTAATTGAGCGTGAAATTGGTGTGAACATAAAATGTTATTTAATGGCTTGCGGCTACTGCGGTTGTTGTTCCCAAATTAAGAGAGCACACTTTTGCGCGCATCAGTTGAGTTGAAGTGTGAGAAAACGAGCTTTAAGCGAAATGCGTTCACTGAGCTTTTGCTTAGTCTATTGCTAGGCGTCCAGGAGATCAGATTAGATGCATTCGCTAGTTACAATTCAGGTGCTTTAGTTGAATTTCGAGTCGTTATTTGAAATTATAGTGCAACCGAAATAAAACCAATTTAGATAATTGCACATTGTTTGCCATAACGGTAAATTCGAGTATTGCACTTTGGTTAAGGAAACAAACATTAAAAAGTATTTTCCAATTACAGCTGTTATTGCATGTGCTTTTCCAGTTCTATTCGTTGAATGGTATATTATAAGAGAAAGAGAGAGAAAATGCACAGTGGGCAGAGAGATAATAAAAAAAGCTTCGATTATGTGCATGGCTTAAAAAGTATAAAAGCACTGGCGGAAGAGAGAATAAAATACATATTATGTTTAATTATAAACAGGATATTCAAAGTCGGATGGCATTATTTTACTAGATACTTTTCCATTTTGAGTTCATGGCAGAAATTAAAAAGTTTTACGGTTTATTTGTTCGTTGATCATGCGTTTTACCGCAACGAACAAAACAAAAGATACAAAAATTTTCAATTCAAAAGCAAATTGTCTTTATTTCAAGCTCATTAGCTTTTAATGCAATTTCATGCGGCTCAACGCGCCTCAATATTGGCCCAAAAAGAGGCAACATTAAAGAAGAAGAAGACGATATAGAATAAAACAGTTATGCACACTTCCAAATACACACATGCAGGCAAATCATTTTGCATTACACTTTCATTTCATATGTGCAGAAGTATGTAAATAAGTAAGTTTTGTTATTGTTATTTTCTGTGGGCTTTTTGAGCAGTGACTTTCATCGTCATGAATTAAATTCTTTTCCGCATTGCTGTTTTTATTTGCATAAGAGAGAGAAGGACAAGATGTTTTAAAATTTTATGTAAATTTTCTTAAATATTTATGGAAATGTAGCATATTGTAAGAGACTGACTGACTCAAATAGCAGCCAAGTAAAATATATACAAATGCATATATATATATATATATATATATATATATATATATATATGTGTGTGTGTCAGATATCAGCATAAATTTTAAATAAATGCTACACAAAAAGGGAATATTAAATGTTGAAACCAGCTTTGCTCCTCTTCTTCCTCTCTCCCTTCTTCTTCTCTGTTAGCTGCTGAGCTTTTAGGCTAATGTGACTAGAGGCAACAACAAAAACATACAGCAGCCTGCAAAACGCTGAATGAAAATTTCACCTTTAGTTGAAAAGGTTAACGGAATTTTAGCAAAGCAGATCAGGTCTAAGTGTTTTTATGTTGTTTTTGTTGTCGTTTTTGTTGTGTATTCGATGACGGTTGCATATTCCTTTCATATGTTGCCAAAACACGCACACACACGCACACATAGATAAATGAATATTTTGCACATTTGAATATATAAAATATATATTACGGCAGAGAGGGAGAGGTAGAGTCAGCTTATTTGCGCTGATGTTGCACTTTCTTTTTTCTTTGTTAAAGCAGCAAAAGAGTGGGAGAGAGGAAGACAGAGTGTGCAAGTGAATCAATGAATAGGCAGCGCGCGATATGCAAATGTATTTGCGAAGTGCCAAGGCGACATTTATATTGAGCTTATCTGCGGTGACAGTGGTGGGTGGAAACGAGACAAACTCATAGCTCATAGCAAAAAGACAATTGGAGTACGTGACAATAAACTGAGTGCTGTTGAGAGCAGCCAGCTCATTGTGGAATTTAGTATGCATAACTAGGCACGTTTTCAGCTCAGCCGAGCTAAGCTTACCCGATCTTCGGAGCTTTTTTTTATAAGAAAGAGATTTCGAGGTGAGAGTGAGTGTAACTAAGTTACACTGAATGAATAGTAAAAATTCCTGTCAAGCTGTTAGCAAGAGCTTTAACTCTAGTAGCGTGTGAGTGAAGAGAGAGCAGATGTTATTTACATGTATATCTATTACTTCCTCTAATATTTGTATTGTATCAGGCAGAGTATTAAAATGCTCGGATTAAGATAAGAACTGCTTTAAGCTTAAGCTTAACATTGATGTGGAATAAAC
Source organism: Drosophila dives (assembly GCA_035042365.1). Taxonomy (NCBI): domain Eukaryota; kingdom Metazoa; phylum Arthropoda; class Insecta; order Diptera; family Drosophilidae; genus Drosophila; species Drosophila dives. The sequence continues at coordinate 3,265,110 of JAWNLJ010000180.1, read as the reverse complement.
TCATTCTTGTGTGTGCTTGAAGAGTATTTATTTAGTATATAATTGTAATTTCGAAATATTTTTATTCCGAATTAATTGTTTACACTTAGAGTATTTCAACAGCTGTCCATCTTTAAGCTTAAGTGCATTTCTCATTCAATCGAAACTAATTTTAGAGATATTCGTTTGCAGTTTACTCGAGTGTTTTTCTTCTCTTTTGGTCACCCTTTACTTTACATTTACTTTGTTGCTTTCTTCATTATTTTCCGCTTCTCTGGGGAGCATGTTAATTTTCCGCAGTTGCCTTCATTTCTTTTCATCGCATTCTTTTGCGACTGCAACTCTTAAAAAAGCATTTTAAATACGTTTGAATTTCTTCGCAATCTTAGCTACTTTTTTTTTAACTTTGCATATAATTTACAACAGTAACAGTAAACCCCCACACACCCCTTCTACACACCATCTGTAAATGTATACTTTTTGCTATGTTAATATTTCTCACATCTAATAAACTTTCTCATGCTATCAAAAGTTTCATTTCATCATTTTCCCCCCAGAACTCCATCCATTTCCTCTTTTTAAATCTGCTCCTCCGTTTCCACATACAATCTAATGCGCTTAATCAAATGTTTATCATTTCGCCAGCAGCTCTTCCATCTTTTACCTCCACTCCTCAATTCTCTACCGTCTTTTGCATTTCATAGAATTTTTCTGATTTTTCTCATTTATTTTGAAGCGCATAGATTATGTAAATTTTACTACTTTCACTTCGACATTTTCATTATTTCGAGCCAGGAGACAGAAGACCAGCGACTCGGTCTTGCCTTACCTCCCATCCGCCCCTCTATCTATGCACTGGCTTGTGAAAAATTGCTCGGAATACAAAAAAAAGTTGCGTAACTCGTATTTAAAATACTTGCACATAATTTATTTTCTCACGAATACAAATCATTAAATTTTTGTGCAAGTCACGATGGCGCTAAAGTGAAGCGTATCCTGCGCCACCATTAAAGCCGCCAACAGACCCCACTCCTCTCTTATCTCATCCTCTTCTCCCTTGGAGCCACTGATGATGGTTATATTACATTATCTGCAGACAACAACAACCAAATAGTTTCGTATGCCAAAACTAAAATGAAAATAAAATGTAGCCCAAAAGAATAGTGTGCGGGGAGGTGTATGTGCGGAAGGGGATTGTTTGGGCATGGCAGATCTGAGTGGCACGTAGCACATCGCGGGCGCAATGAATATGTAACTAGCAGGCTGGGGCATGCTCAATTCTGCTCGACTGTACGATGCTCTGTGAAACAATAAAAAAAATTAAACCACTATAAAAACAACTGTCTAATAAGCACTCTTTGTTGGGCGCCATCTAGTGTTGGAAATTTGCATAAGATAATAGCTCTGTTGGGAAATCTTGTTAAAAAATAAAATAAAATTAAGAAAAAAATGAATTTAGAGAAAAAGACTTAGGGAACTTTAGTGACTTCAATTATTATGAGCATTAATAGTATTAATTAATTGTTAATATATCGCCAGAAGAAACAACAACTAACTCTTCACAAAAAAGGTATTCTATGTGCATTTTTAACCATAATAATATTTCAACAAATTCATTACAATTACGTTATTAACCATTCCACAAATATGAAGAATCATATTTATAAATTAATAAAACTAAAGTATATTGTATGTTGTGATATATATGTATATATATCTAGGATTTGATTTTACTTGCAGACAGATGACAAAGCTGATATGCTCAGTCCTTGAGCATATTTTTCATGAGAAATGGAAAAGTCAGTCAAGTGTCTTCATGCCCATAATGGGCGTCAGTTCTATATACTTTTAGATGTGTTGAATGCTGACATCGCTCATTAGTCTAGCGCGTAAGGTGTGTAAGCATTACACATACCTGTAATTACATACAGACATACATACAAATGTACAAATATATATATATGTATATAATTTTAATGCTGGCGACTGGGCGTATGCGTAATTAAATTTCATGAGCACCACAAATGAAAGCTGCTTGTCAGAGACTCTAGCATGTCAGTGAGATAAAAAGTTAGAGAGAGGTAGAACTAGAGTTGGAAAGAGAGAGAAAGAGGGAGACAATTCATGAAAGAGTTGCTCGACTAATGGGAATGTTCACGATGCGGGTGTCAGAGTAAGTAAAAATGAGAAAAGTATCCTGGGTCTCTCCAGCTGGTAATTTAAATTGTGTCAAGTTAAACGTTTGGAAAGTAAACCCCAGCAAGAATTTATACCACACCAAAACCCTTCAAACCTGTAAATTACTGAGGTATATTTTTTTTCCAGGTCAAAGTTCAGCCATGCACACGTTTATTTGCACAGCCAGAAAGAGCGACACATTCACAACTCAACAACAGCTGTAATAACTGAAAATTGGATTTTTACATATTTTTTTGAGTATATTTGCACTCAAAATAAGATTGACATTTCAAAACTGTAAAGAAAACTTGACATTTGCGTAAAATGAAATTTGAATGTCAGTATTGTTGCGTCTTTTTTGGTTTTTATTATTTTTTATAAAAAAGAGAGTCAGTTTTGTTATTGCTCTTCAAAAACATCCAGAAATCTGTAGAAAATTGCTCATCTGCCCCTTCTGCGCCGCCTGTCTGCCTCCCTGCCTCCCTGTCTGCCTGTCTGACTATCTGTCTCGGTCGACTGACGGCCATTTTCCACTCAGCGGTCAGCGGATCAACACTTAATTGCTTGACCTTTTTTATCCGCCTAACCTGCTGTAGCTTTTGTTGTTGACCTTTGAATGTGATTCACATTTTTCATACATTAACGTTGACCCTAATCCCTGCTCACCCCATCCCCATTCCCTTCGCCTTGCCTATGTCACTCCATTGACATGGATAACAACTTGGGAGTCAAATGCAAACCAGGCACAGACTCGACAAGTCCAACACTTAGCCAGCCACATAGAAAATTCATTTAAGACTAACCATATTTTCGGCAATTGAAACATTTTGAGCTACAACTCTTCAAGGGTCAAAGGTCATGCCAACAGTCACAATTTACAGTGATTGATTGCAGCCCACACACAATCGGTTAACATTTTCAAAGTTCGCACTTAAAGTAATTAATATGAGAAAAGTGGTTTTAGAACACTTGGGTAAAGATTAAAACAGTTTTATGCAATTCCCATTAAAATTTCAAGACTATTATAAATACTATTTATTTATTATATAAGAGCTAAACTTGTCCATAATGATTTAGTTAGTCTTGAGATAAATTTCTTACTTTATACTAATAATGCCAAGATTCCTTTCAATTTTCAATTTACTCCCTTAGTTTTACTAAAAAGCTAAGAAATTATGTATTTTTTAATTTTAATAAGCAGCTATAATTTTCTAGTCACGAGAGTTTGACTAATGAAATTGAAATCTTGAAAATATTATTGCTATTACAAACAGAATTTCAAATCGAAATAGAAAACAGTAACTTATATTATTCAATATGAATTTAAATTACTAAAGTTGATTAAGAATATATATATTTTTGTTATATGAGCAAAAGAAAATTCAATTTCACATTATGGATTACCACAATGATTTGAATGCAAAATGATTTGCGTTATTTGACAGACTTGTTTGTGCCAGGGAAACTAACTGGTTCAATTGTTATGCACAATTCAAAACTCATCATTTCTCACAGATGACAAAGCAACGACAACAACAACAAATTGACCCACCAGTGGGAGTGAGAAGGGGGTGAGGATGGGTGGGTTGAGTATTTTCAACAGGTGCAATCAGCATTTTGTCATGCATTGTGTGTGTTTCAACATTCATTTGTCGCAGCCAGCATTTGTCGTAGTTGCACCTTCAACTGTGCACATCTCAAGCATCATCTATATTTGCACCTGTGGCAGGTGCAAGTCATGGCTGAGTGTGGGTGTGTGGGTGTGGGTAAATGCACTTTTGTTTGCTGCTCGACTTTGGGCCATTTGCATATTTATTCTTAACCGAAATCTAATAAAAACATTGCAGCAAAGTAAATGCATAAATCAGCTTAGCAAGAAACATTGCAGGGAAGCTGATGCAAGTAGAGCTGCTGGGTGCTGAAGAAGGGGGCAGGGGATAGGGGGTGTTAGGAAGGTGGCATATCAAAGCGGCAAACCAAGTGCCATGTAAAATCCCACAAGTGCATAAATTTTAAGCGTTTACCGAGGGATATGATGATGATGGCCTCTACACCATGCAGCCAATGACTCACACAAACACACACAAGCCAACACACACATAAACAAATACACACACACACACATATAGCGCAGTAGCCACATTGCACACTCGACCACACATCTGCTGTGTGTTTGCCACAAGCTGACATTGTGCACCAAGAAACACAACAACAACAACAACAACAATAAAAGTAAACAGGGATTTTTTTTTTAAAGAGCGAATTGACTTGTAGATATTCTGCTCTCAAATATATTTTTATATTTCATTATCAACATTCGATTTATTAAATTAAATTTAGGTATACCAATTATTATTATTATTGTTACTATGCTCACAATTTTTATAATCTGGCATAAGTTGCAGATCAGCGCAGAAATTCAAAAAGTATTTTAAAATAAGACAAATTAATAAATCTTTGTCCACTATTAATTTAAAAGCTGGCTGCAGGGTATCTGCTAGTCGTGCAAACAAACAAGGAAACAAAACAAGAAAAGTAACTTTAATGTGCCGTTGCAATGAAAACAACTTAAGGATGCAACATGTGCATGTGTGTGTGTGTGTGTGCGGATTTATATGATAGTTTATATGTGTTTGTGTAGAGATTTTTGGACATGTGGCACGGAGCTCAACGCAAACTTATGGCAACATTTTTTGCCGGGTTTTATGCACCTTTTGGCTGTTTTTGACTCCTGAGATTTCTGCAGGCACTAAAAACTAAAATAAGAAACCCACCTAAAAAACTGCTGGTAAAAACTTTCGCTTGAGCAAATAAAAATATGCCCTGGCAGCTGCAAGATTTTCTTGGTTCTCCCTCGACTAACCTCTCGCCAACATTATCCTGTGCCGCATGTCAACTGGAGCGGCAATAAGTGCCATGCATATTGTCGCAAACAGGTGACGCCACAAGCAGCTGCCTGACAGCGTAAACTGCAACTTGGCTTGCTAACTTGGCTTATTGGCACAGCCAGGTAAAACCCGCACAAAAACAAAATCACCAACAAGCTATGCTTAAAACTTAAGTCTCAGCGCTGTCGAAGTTGACTTTATTATAGCAAAAACTTATTTTTATAGCTGACATTAAATTTGAAATTTTATCAGCTATAAAACTGGCCTCAATCATATAACGTAGTCTACAGCCATAAAGATTATTGCAAGGGCAGCTGAGAAATTTAAAGCAAAACTCAAATAAAAGCAAAATTAATTAATTTACATTGTATATGGGAAACCTTTTGATTTATATTTGTTTGCACTTTAATTAAAATCAATATTTAAATTGATTAATAATTATGATTTACAGTGGCATTTATATTTGCACTCAAACACACTCAGCAGGATAGTCCAGAAAATTTATTTCAGGCAACTATAATCAAATTCAATTTAATCAAGTTATAGCCAGAGGAAATAGGATCATTTTTGATAAGGAAGTCATCTATTATATACGTATTACTAATAATAATAATAATAATAATTGAGTAACAATATTGTATTTTGCATTTGTTGCATTTCATCAAGTTTTACAAGCTTGCCACACTTGAAGCAATAGTCACCGTCATTCACTTGCAGTCCAGTCCCAAACAAGCAGCCAACCCCTTTTTTGTGACCCATCAAGCACAGCAAATGACCAATTCACACTAGTTTTCCCCTTTTCCCCTTTTCCCGCTTTCCCAATTTCCCTTGGATGACCCTTGAAGCAATTTACGCGCTGGTTGCGATTGCACTGCAATTGCTTGACCCACATGCCATAAACAATAAAATTTATTAAAATATATATATATATATATATGAACATGTGTGTATATATATCTATATATTCTCATATACGCGGCATATGGGAAAAGGATCCATTTAAAACAGGACAGCAACAGCAACAACAACAACAACAACAACAACAACAGGCATCAACAGAAACAATGGCAAATGCACAACACGCTGAAAATTTAAACAAATTTTTGCACATTTCTCGTTACTTCATTGTTGCTTTTATTATTGCTGTTGTTGTTGTTGTTCTTGTTGTTGTTGTTGTTCACATTGCTGTTGTTTTCTGTTCAGCTGAGCTGTGTTCTTTGCTCGTTCGTTGTGTTCGTAGTTGTTGGCGTTGCACTTGCTGCTTGACACAGTTTTCAACCACACCCTTTTATTTGCAATGTCAACGATGCTGCACCAAAAAAAAGGCATTTAGCAAGTGAAAAGAGCTCGACTATGAAATACTCTGATACTCTGTTAACTTGTCACAATTTACTTATATTCAAGCAAAGCTTCAGAAAAATGAAAATTCTGCTGAGTAATTTTGTAAATAAAATAAAGATGTGTTATTTTTTAGGCTATTCTTGAATACCTCCAAAAATTAGGCTCAGAAAGAAGGACAATTTGTTTGACAAGGTTGCACTTTATAAAGCCATTAAATAATAATAATATAAACACATATCTTTAAATTAACGGAATTTTTACTATCAGTAATCGTTTTGAATTATTATTCGCTCAGTTATCGATAAAATTAAACAAGCGGCGGTTGTAGATACTTCTGCGAGTTTCACAAGTTTTTTTTATCCATTTCCAAAATAGATAAAAAATGTATTTTTATTATAGACAGTCTATAAATCGATTTACTTACTAAAATACATATTCTACATCAGAATTTTGTTTTCTTTAATCATCTTATGTGGACGTTGCGCAGATCACAAATTTTAAAAATATAAATATAAATTATATTTATAAGTAAATTATAAATAAAATGTAATCAATTATTATTAAAATTACCTATTACCAGTTTATCCGTCAGCCTATAACCAATTCGTAAATATATTTATATATTTTCATTGAACTGTCTGTTACATTTCTATTTTATTCTGTTTACAGGGTATTCGATGGCATGTCGCAGCTGTTCGAGCCTCGTTACTAATGGCTAACGGCTAAGACATGCTGCGGGCCATGAAATTTGCATACTAGCGGAAGCAGCAGGAGGAACATTAGTAGAAGAAGAAGCAAAATCAGATCAGGCCATGTATTCATGAGGAGGCCCACAAAAATTCATGTGATGGGGGGACGACCTTGAACCCTGAGTCTAAACTCATTCAACTGCAGGCAGCAGGCGGGCTGTCCGACGCAGAGCACGCCCCTTTGGTGTCTTTGCAATTTTCGAAGTGAGTCTGGCTAATTAGCAATGGGCGTGCCAAATTGGGGCGTTGGGATTTCAAATTAATTTTCAAGAGCAATGCAATTAAAGTGAAACTTCACAAAATTTTCGGAATCTGTATTTTATTGGGTTTTAATTTCCGTTCCATTTTCCTTACGCAAACGTGCCCCACACTCGCACACATTTCAATACTTGTGTGTGCATAAAAATTGAAATGTCAACCGAGGGCTCCATTACTCCCCCTTCCCCCTCTATCCTCCCCCCTCCACCATTCATCGAGCACACATGCTGCAAAATCCCAAGCTGCAGTCAATGCAAACCATCGTGTTGTTGTTCGCTTTTGCTGGCTGTCTGCCGTTGACAGTCATTGACAGCGACGAGAAAGCGACGAGTGTGCCAAAGTGAAGGGGACAGGGGTTGTGGGGCTCAAGGGGTAATGGTTGACGGTAGTTGGGTAACTCTGTGTTAGCCCCATTGCATGGCAGCCAATGTTGCATGCCGGGCTGCACTTAATGCTGACTCAACGCTATATAAGTTGGTACTTGCCAGGCGACTACTTGGCTCCTCCTTCCCACCCTCCCTTCCCCCTTTCCCCACAAACCACAACTAACTTACAAAACACCCCTTCCCCCACTGACTTGACCATGTTTTTCGATACTTTTGCTTGGCCCGTCAACGTGCGGCACTTAATTTGTGCTCCACATCGGTCATAGCCGACACGTGCAACTGTTTGTCGCAGCCACACACAGAGAGAGAGAGAGAGATAGATAGAGAAAATGAGAGAGGCACAATTTGTGGAAATTGGAAACTTTGTTTTCGACTTTTTCTCTAATACAAAAACTTGTATTTCATTTGTATTGCATAAAATAATAAAGATATACTGAAAAAGTTTGTGTTTTTTTTATCTAAATTTCAATAAACTTTTATTTTAAGATTTAGTTTGTTGCCTTGAAATTAATGGACAAAATGAAATTATCTCAGTGTTAATATGCTTAAACTAGTTTTTAAATTTGTTGGTACAAATAAATGTTGTTGTTTTTATGAGCACTAAAATGCTAAAAAAATAAATTGGTTAATTTAATTTAAATGAAAAGTTAAGTTTTTGCATTTATTTTGTTCATTACATATTTATAATAAGCATAAATCGCTTCGTTTATGCGCAGATTTCAAATAAATCTTAAGATACAAAATACCTAAAAGAGCACTCGCAATTCGCTCAGATCCAAGTTATATTTATATATATATATATATATATTTTTTTTTAAAATATATTTTCTATGTCAGTTACTTACGCAGTCTTGGCACTGGTGCCCCTGCCACCCCTGACACCGCACATCGCTTACCCGCTGCCTGGAGAAAATTTAGCCGCTTTTTAGCACAAATCCTTTTTTGTAGTTTAAAACGCTTTGGACAGGATTTAGTTGCATGACTTTTTGCTTTTAACATTATGTGCCAGCCAACATTTCTAATGTTGCTGGTCAGCACAGCAAATCTTTAACACCCAGCCCCGCTTCACGTCCCTTGTTGAACTGCTGCTGCTGCTGCTCCTGATCCTGCTTCAGCTCCAGACACGTAGTCTCTTGGCCAAACGTGCGCGGCATTGGCAAATAAAATTTATATGTCCGCATTTTGTAGCTGCCACCCACTTACTTAGCGAGAAAACCCCTCCACCCCACCCCAATTACCCCTTATTACTTTAATATGCTTAACCCTTTTGCGTTATTCTATTTTTCCAATTTGTTGTATTTTCAATAAATTGTATTTTGTTTGATTTTATATTTTTGGTCAAACGAATTCTTTATTTTCTTCTTGCAATTTGTTTGCTCTCAATTTTGTGGCCTGGGTAAGATCGATCAGTTTTTGGTTTTTACGCCAGATGTCAGCACGTCGAAGAGTTTTTGGCAAATTTTCCTCAATTGAAGTGCATTTTGTTTGCCAAGTTGAGCTGCCTTAAAGCAGTTATTAAGGGGATTTCCTAATTGTTACACTGTTGACACCAAGTAAACCATTTCGGGAATGGCAACTGCTTTGCTAAACTGGAAACTGCGATCTGGGCGAACATTTTCCTCTTGCCTCGTTTGCGGTAACAACTTTTTTTCAACATTTTCCCTATCAGCTTTGTTAATTCGGTCAATATTTGCGGGCGCTCGAAATAAAAATGGGAAAACTCAGCGTAAAACTTTTCGCGGCGCTGTCGACCAAGTTAAAGCAAAATAATGAAAAAATCTATTTAACCCCTTAATGGCTCTTGGGCTAAAGTTTTTGTTGTGGCTGTTGTTGTTGTTGTTGTTGTGTGTGCGGTTTGTAGTTTGTCTTGCTAGCAAAAGCAGCAAACTTTTCAACTGTTTGTACAGGCAGTCCACACACTACAGTAAAAAGGTTTATATATTTAGATATATATACCTACACATATATATATATTTATATATATATAAAAGTATTTACTATATAAAAGCAACAGTTGTGACAAATGTTAAATGGTTTGTTTTGGCTTGAAGGCAGCTTTACTTTTCGGAAATTTATCTATATACATAAATAATTATTTGTCACTTTGTAATTATTTATTTTTAATTTAGAGTTCGTTTCAGGCGTTTACTCTTAACTTTAATTTCAAGTCTAGTTGGTTGCACAATGTTTTACCTGCTCTTAGTTTACTTTTGGCAACCACGCTCCAGTTATTCAGCTCAGCTCAGCTCTGCTCTCCTCTGCTCTGCTCTGCTCTCAGTTTAGTTGAGCTGCAAGTCCGTTTGAGGGGCGCCACGCTGAAAGTAGAAAGTGAATTTTTTTTTGTTTGTTAACATAATCCTTTGCTGTTGTTGTTTGGAAGAGACTTACGTTAATTAGCTTAAAGTTGAGCTTAAGAGTTTTCATCTAGTTGAGTGAATTTTCTAGTTTAATTGTAATGCCTTAAGCTTTTCTGGCTTTGCCTCAAACAAAGATTATTAAAAGCTGCTCTAATTAGAAGTAGGAATACGTATTTTTTGAGTTGTAGAATTTTATAATTGCAGGTTGTAAATTGTGGGTTGAACAGTTGAATTACTTTTAAGAAGGTGCGTCTATTCTATATCAATCCTGAGCTTCATGTTTTAACTACAAATTAGAATATCACACTTTTGTTTATATGACATACCAATTAATTGATTTATGGCGTTTTCTTTAAGACTGATATTAAGAACATTCTGATGGATTAAAAATACATAAATTGAAAATACTTCTGGAGATGGAAAAAAGTATCTTACAAACGAAAGCTATTTTTCCATAAGTCTGATTATGGCAGCTAGTTATCAGACGACAATAATTCTGATTTTAAACTTAAATGTTTCTTACAAAACCTTGTACATAATCTTAATAAGGGAATACGATTTTAAAGACTTTCTTTTGCTTTCTGAGAGTAAAAATTTATTGAAATTCTAAAATAAATGTTTTATTTGTTAGTCAAACATTCATTTACATTAATTTTATAAATTGGCATAAGGATTGTGATTAATTATGCTGTGATTGAGGAGCTACTATTTCCGAGCTGTTTTTTTGGTCTAATCCAGTGCTCACCCAATTGGCTCCTCACAGATATTCCCCGCACACCTAAGTTCCCACCCCATTCTCATGCTAATCTCTATTCTGACCATCTGTGTTAGCCACCTGTGCATATTACCAACTTGTATGTACGAATATTTATTCGTTAATATTTGCGTAATTTAACAGCGTAAACCAAAGATATAAAAGAGAAAAAACCTAATTTAAAGCTTAACAAATTTTTCAGGCTTTTGCGTTCAACTAAAAAAATACATTTTTTTTTTTTAATTCAGTGTCCCATTTCTCTTTCGTATTTGTTATTCTTACATTTTTAGATATTTTTCCTAGAATGGTTTTTGTGTCTGGTTTTTATACATTTTCCATTTTTTCAGAGCGCAAAAAGTTGAAGTTTGTTTATTTTGTGCCACCTGCACTTTTTCTCTTACGTGCCAGCGACCACAGCGGCAAAATACAAATGATGAGTGAATTGGCCAAGAGGCGGCCAAAGGCAGTGGGCGGGGGAAATTGCCCGCAAAAAGTGGAGAAACTTTTCACAATGGTTTTTTTTAGCCTGCGGCGGCTTTCGTAAGCTTTTTCTGCTCGAGCCAGCAGGTATTTATATTTAAATGCTGCTTGTGGCACGCCATTGCGCCTATTGTTATGCAATGAAACTTTTGTTTTCACATTGTTCCCAACCGAAATGGACCAACGGAGCCAGCCACACACAGCACACACAACACACAAAATTCCGCAATGAGAGATTTGGTTTCCTTTTTTCGCTCTAAAATATCTCGCATTCTCTGTCTGTCCCTGGATTTTGGGTTTCAGCTGTGTCGTGCGACCTTCAAAGGCGTCAACGGTTTTATTATGTTATTGACTTCTAACCACATTTTCACACCGCATATATCATCTATATATATTTATATAAGGACCGCGTCCTTGACAACAGATAACAAAACGAGAGGGAGAGAGACAAAAAACACTTATAAAATCAGTAAGCCATAATTTGTTGCCGCTCTTTGTGAAAATATATACAAACATTTCTTTTTTATATCCATAGTTTTTGTGATATAGCGAAATTTACCCTACCCATGTATATATATATTTATGTGTTTATATGTATTGCCATGAGATAAATATACATAAATAAATTTTGATATTTTCTTGTCTGGCAAATAGCTTTTTGCCATTCTTTTCTGAACAGCCTTCAAGCTTCAATCGCTTTTTGTGCTGGAGATAGGTATATGTACACTATCTGGTATATATATATATATATATTATATATACTATAGATATAAGCTATGTATATACATTTTTTTTATACATATATTTCCTTGCTGTTTGTGGGCGTTTAGCTCGCTCGACAAAGTGATATTTATTAGGAACGCAAAATCTGTTTGCAGATTGTGTGGAAGATTTGATTATTTATGGTCAGCTGTTTTCTGCTTGCTGTTTACTGTTGTAGCTGCCTGCGTTGCTGTATAAAGCTTTAAGCCTTGTTTATACCATATCCAGCCCAATATAATAAACGATGGGGAAACGTGGTCAAATTGGTTCTATTTAATTTAGCTATGTTACTAAATAAGCATTTATTTAATTGAGTATAATTTATAAGCCAGCTACTCAACTTATTTTTTATTATATTTATTGTTAGACTCAGTGGAGTGCAGCCACTTAGATCTAGTGGTAAGAAAGCTATAGCTCGTGATCTATCAATTACCTACTCCTCAAGATATGGGTCTCCAACTTGGCCAAAGCCTCAGTCAAAATACTGCCGAGCAATTGTCGTTAATGTGTTCAGTGCCCCTTCGGGAATTCGTTTGTTATCCGAAGTAAAGTTTTTTCTCGTGCTCAGAAAATCTTTAGCAGGTTTTTCTCTAAGTTACCTATTAGTATTTTGCTACATTTTGCCCGTTTCGAGTCGAAAACTGTGTCGCAAATAATTTGGTTCGAGTCGTAAAATGGCCTAGAAATCCCTTAGAAAAATGAGCTGACTCCCTTTCGGAGCAACTTCCTTAAATACTGGCATGTCCTTATACGGAATAGACTCCTATCCTGGTACTCTAAGCCAATTAATTTACGATCTACTTGGCTTACTAATTGTCAACAAGATTTAGGTGGCCAATGCATATATTAAGCTATATATTTAAGGCATCTGCACACCGAATGGAACTATCTGGCCATCACAGTCTTAAATTATTTGCTCATCCGGTTCTGGGGGCTGCTTGGCAGCTAAGCAACCTGTGTCCAACCTGTATCCAAGGTGTACTTTCTCATTAATTATATGCCCTGTTTTGCTCCAGCAATTTCCAAAATAATTGCCTACTTTTCGGGCGCACAAAACTTTATTTGAATGCAGGCATTTCCCCGATGGTCGCAAATTCTGTTGCCCGTTTTCAATTCTTTTTGTCATCCTCTATTTTTACTTTTTTTTTTGTTGCAAAATTATACAAATTAATTTGAGAGCGACAATTGCGGAGTTTTGAGCCTTGCGGCCTCTGCAACAGCAGCCACATCTTCCTCCACTTCCCCCGCAACAGCCAACAAGTCTCTTCTTGTGTTTCTGTGCCCATTTCGCGGGCAGCGCATTAATTATGCTCAAGTGTCCGCTGGGAATGTGGCCAACACTTGTTATATAATGACTTTTGTAGAATTGGATTGTAGGGGAGGGAGAAGTGTGCTGTGTGTGGGGGAATGTGTAAGGGGTGTGGCGAAACTGTGGGCTTTTTTTGTCATCAGCGCATCGCGTTTGTTGGACAAGTTTGTGATTTGATTTGGACGGCAACAGGGTTTACAGTGTAGAGTTTTTAACGTGTTGGCGATGTGGCTTAAAGCGCGAGAAAGAGATGAAGCACATAAGTTAAAGAGAAACAGAGAATGCACTAAATAAAAAGACAGACAGAGAGAGAGAGAGAAAAAGGGAGGTGAAAGCTTTTCGCTAAATAAAACTAAGCGTTGGAAAACGTGGTAAAAAATGCTTGGACCGACAGCTGCATGGCAATATATCACAGATTTATGTCAGATTCATGGAAAATAGCGCACGCAGATACAGACAGAACTACAACTACAAATACAACCACACGCACAGTTACAAAGACTATAAAGTAACTATAAAAACACACGAAAAGTAAATAAAGTAAATCATAAAAAAATTGAAAACAAGTCCAACAACAACAAAATTGAAAATGTTTTTGCCAAACCGAGCAAAAAGCGGAATCAAAAAATGTTAAAGCTTAAAGTCAGCGAATACCCGTAAAATCAATAAAAAAAATAAATATAAAAAAATATGCTTGTGTGTGTGTGTGTGTTTGTTTCAATGTGTGTATCTCTGGCTGTTTTGACTTTTGGCAAATGGTAAACAAATTGTAAGCCTTATCGCAGATTGCGTTCTGGCTAAATAAATGAAAGATGGTCAAAGAGAAGCGAACTAGATAAATTCATGTGAATATTCATTTATTTATATGTTGTATCCAAACCTGAATAAAGAAATTTTTGTTTGAAAATGTAGTTGAACAAAAGAATTATTTTTGAATTAAAAAAAAAAATGCTTTTCAATATTTTATTATGTAATGAACCCATTAAAAATGGAAAAGGTATTAATGAATTGACAAAGCAATATATATTCCTGATTAGCATCATCTTAAGATTCGAAATTGATAAGTACGTTTCTTTGCTTAAATGAAATTTTCGACTTATTAGAGAGATAGATAATTTTGATTTTACATAGCAGAAAATTACATTATTGTAATGATAAAGCCTTCCAATCGATAATAAATAATATCTAAGTTAATGCGTTATAAGTTAACTTTATCTTATATTTATATATATATTTAATTTTTTCAAGTTTTAAATTTACCCAAGACTTATGCACATTTTGTATTTTTTTAGCCTAAAATACTTTCATAAATAATTTTTTACAACCATAACTACATTTTTTACATTTTCAGATTCTCTTAAGACTTGTTAAATATATTATTTATTATCCAATTTCTAACTGTAAAGCGGAAGTAAAATATAATGTTCTTTAGCAGCACCAACTGCTTTCAACAAGCACTTAACTCATCTTTCATTTATGCCCCCTTCAGTCAGACCCCCTACGCTGCTGTTGCATGCCACTCATCGCGTTGCTTCTTCAGTTTTGTCAGGCATTAATTTACGCAAATGACAAAAGCATGTTGCAAATGGAAATTCTGTCTGTCAAAATATACGAAAGTGGGCTAAAATCATTTACAACTGTTTTTCTTTAGCCATGTGTTCATGTTGATGTGCTTCTTCTTCTTCTTTTTGTTATTGTTTTTGTTATTGTTTTTGTTGTTGATGTTCTTTTGCATGTTCACCTGACATAACGATTAATAATGAGCCTGGCATAATTAGTGAATTTTGTTGCTTTTGTTGCTCATGTGTACACTGGACAATTTGTTGTGTTACCACAAATGTGGAACTAAAAGTTTTAATAAATATTAAGATTTATTTGCATTTCCAACTTAAGTCTAGAAATATAAATATAAAGAAAACTAAAATACTATGCAAATTCTTCTACTTTCAATAAATTCACATTATGTTGAAATGAATACAAATGGAATTACTGGTTTTCAGTGCAATTTTTCACAACTATAAAACTTATATTTTTTGGTGAGTGCAAAAGTCGAAACATTATTTTTTTTGGTTTGAGGTATTCAAAGTGGGTTTGCTTCACGCCTGCATTTGACAACAACAATAAATTTAAAGCCAGTCTGTGCTGAGAGCTGCCAAACACACCCACATTCAGTAAATTAGTTGGGTTTGCCGCTGAACACACTTTAACCGAATGAAACTATGCGGCAGTGATTTATGATCTTGAAACTTACTGAGAACTATAAAACATCCGAGTGGGAAGCCCCTCCCCGGGCCAACAGTAGGCAAAGGCCATGCAAAACTTTAAAAACAACTGTCGAGTTGAGTCGAATCGAAACTAGTCGATTCGAGTAGAGTCGATTCGAGTCGAATCGAGTCGAGTGCCGACTTTGTCAAAGCCACAACAGCAGTGCTCTGGCAATAAAAAATTGTCGCAGTTCAACTCGCAAAAGATATAGCGACTTGGCTTATATTGCATACGAACGTATAAAGAGGAGGCAGTGCCACATGTGCCACAAACCAATCGAATGTGTCGCAAAGTGGGTCAGACGAGAGAAAGACCCACTGCAACCTAAACTCTTAAATCAAATGCATTGCCTATAAAATTGAACTAATAATCGAATGTCGGCATTGATGCATTAGAAAATACCTCGTCTTAATAACTGAATTTTACTATGTAAAAATAATGGAAGTGACTTTTTGCGGAGATTTTTGTAGCATTTCAAATATTACTTAATATTTACAATATAGTTTAATTTTTTTTATTAGGTAATTTATTATACTTTATTCTAATATAATTTTATTATTACTTAATAAATTAAATTAGTTAATAAATTAAATTAAAATAGACCAATACCAACATTTACAGGGTATACAAATCTAACATGCAATTGAAGCTATATCTACAAGCTGTGTAGTACATATAGAACACACTACGTCTGCCACGCCTGCAACGCTTGCCACAACGCCCACGCGGCATTTGTGGCGTAACAAATTGTAGAGTGGAGAGTGGCAGGCAACATTGAGTGTTGCAAACAAATTGTGTTTCTGTGGTAAAGTACACAGACAGAGGGACAGCCCGAGAGCAAAAGCAGAGTGTGGCATATGTGGCACTGTCACATGAAATGGCGGCAAATCAATTTATCAATTTGTAATTTGTGGAAAAGAAAAGAAAAATCACATCAAATTACATGAAATTGATTGCAAACTAAAACTGAAAGTAAAACCAAAATGAAAAAATTGCGCATTAAACTCGATAAAAGAAGATTGCACTAAATTACTCCTAAAACACGTGTGGCGCAGCAAGTTGAGAATTGCGGCTAAGGTGCAACTTTATGTTGGGGCAGGCAAAAAGTTGCCACGAATTGCTTTTAGCTCTAAACTTGGCCGAAGTCGTTGGAAACTTGGCTACTGCAGCAGTGTTTGATGCAGCCTCAGAAGCCATGCGAGCCCAAAATAAATGTGCTGTGAAAGTCAATCAAGTGTTGCAATTTGCCGAGTGCTGCACCGACTTCTCACTCACTCAGTCTCTCTCTATCTCTCTCTCCCTGTCTGTCTTCACGTGGCCAGCGGGGTAACTATCAACGTGGTGGTTAGAGGAAGTTGCGGTAAGAGGAAGTTGCTGCAGCTCGCTGCATCTGCATCTGTGAGCCACCAAGCGGCAACATTGCTATTGACAGCTAACGAGGGGCCAACAAGGGGGGCCAACAGGGATGCGCACGAAATTAATGGCCAACTGAGTTTGAGAAACTGTTCTGTTTACACTCAAGTGCAATAAGTAATTGAGCAGAAACTAGATCTTTATTTAGATTCCGCTCGTCGGCTATTGATTAAGCCAATAAATCTTCAAGCTTTAAGAGAAAGTGGCGACTACCAAATCGGTGTTTGACTAGAGACTGACTTTAACTAAGTATCAGCTAATTGTACATATTATATTATTATAAATTGGGGTATTTTGAACTGCGACATATTAGTTATTTTTTCTCATAATATGCATCTTTTCCTAGATAAGGCGACACATTCTTTTAGGATGAGATTTGAGAACTCCTCCTCGTCTTCACAAAACCTGAGAAAATATCCAGCTTGGATAGGTGTCCTGCCAGTAGATCGACAAGTTTCCTAAGCCTATTCCTACCCATGGATGTTACCTGCTAATTGTACATAATCAAACTTTAACTTTATTTTTAATTGTTATTCGTAATATAAATATTTTTAAGTTTGACAAATCTTTTGGAGCCCTGTTTTGTGCCATGCCATTCTTGAATATGGATTTGTTATAAATTGTCCATCAATTAATAGTTTCATCAGAGTAAAATAAAATTCCTTAGAAAACCATTTATTGCAGTGGTAGGTAAAATCACCTGCCACATAGGTTGCAAATTTGATTGTTCCGTATTAATCAGCTTAAATAAATGGAATTTTCTAATTCCAATTTTCTTGTAACACACAAAATGCTATCCATAACAAGTTATAATGGTTTTTATCCCTTTATTTGTCTTTTTGCTCTATTCAAACTTTAAGTTTTGGCCATTTGTCTACTGAAATGTACACGAGTCGAGACCCAAAAAAGAAGGCAGCCAAAAGGCATTTGTATTTGGCTTGAACTGAAAGCAACCACAACACGAATTGCACAGATAAATCGATGTTTTTCCTCAACGCTGTTGGCCAACTCTCTCTCTTTTTCTCGTCTGCCAATAATACCCATTTTTGCCTGGTTAAACCTATTTGATTGGACATTTGGTTTGCTGCCCACAAGCAGCCGTTCAATTATAAATCAAGCATCAACCATAATTGAAAGATCAAATGCACAGCAACTGAAACATAGAACATGTTGTGTGTGTGTATGTGTGTGTGTGTGTAACGAGTGTGTTTGTGCTACGCATTTGTCGCAGTCTTCATGTGATGATAAAAATACACACGCACACAAACAGACACACATAGACTGAGAACGAAGGCGTAAGCGAAAAATGTTGTGTGCGTTAATAAATTACAACAATAATGACGCCAAACATGATAACAACATGGCTGATAGATGCTAACAGGGCCAACAGCAACAGCAACAGCAGAATGTGGCGGCTACTGTGATTTTGGATTGGATGTGTTGGGTGGGGCGGGGCGGGGAGGCGTTTGTTGGTTGGGGTTGCACGGTCTGGCGATTGTTATTGATCATCGCAATATTTTGCGCATTAAGCAGCGACGCCAGTCAAGCCAAACATATGCAACCGGATATGGGGCGAGGGCGTGGGCGAGGGAGGAGTGTGGAAGGAGGGAGGGAGGTGTGGTGGGTGTACAGCCTTTATATCCATTTGACTTGTTTGCGCAGCGAAAGGCAAAAAGGATAACATTGTCCTGTCTCGCTGCCGCCATTCAAAGTGCTGAAGGTCTAAGCCATTAAAGCATATTAGTTTTGTTGTTGTTGTATATTTCTTGCTTGTTGCCACACACAGTTATGTGTGTGTCTGTCTGTGTGTGTCTCTCTGTCTGTGTGTGTGTGCTTACTTTTACTTATTTCGATACATTTTTGCTTATGCTCGAGTGAACAATAAAAGTTTTAAAGGATTGACATGACTGTTTTTGCTGTAGTATTTCTTGTTGTTGTTGCCAATTTTGTTGGCCGCCATTTTGGATTTGTGCCACAAAAAAATATGCAACAGTTATTTGCTGAAGCTTTGCTTGCTGGTACACAAAAAGCGGCTTAAATAAGTTTAGATACATATACAAATATATATATATAAATATTTATTTATGCATCCAGAAATGAAAACAACAATTATTAGTAAAAGGCTTAAGTTGGATTATGAAATTTGAAATACACATTAATCTTTTACATATTTTTTGTAATAACTTACACAGTCTAAATAACAAATCGAACAAATAATTGAATTTCTTACTAATAAAATGAAGTCAAGTCATTTAACTTTGTAATTGGACCACAACTAATCTATTTGTGTCCACAAGCAGAGGACAATTAATTAATATTAACCATTTGCCGCAGTTGGCATTTGGTAATTAGCCAAATTAGCCATTTATTTCGACTACATTTAGCATTAATGAACTCAATAATTTATTATTATTTGTATTATTTATGATTGCTGCTGATTTGCATTGATAAATTGAATTGATTGCATTCAAAGAAGATTCATTTTATTTAATGCACTTTAAATGGCAATCCGAACAATTTTTTCTACAACGCTTTTAGCCATAACCCATAAGGCCAAAGCATGGCAGCAATGCAATTTGTCTGCCGCCCTCCCAAACCCCCACTCACCGTGCAGTTAGTTATGCAAACAACTCGACAATGGGTAAAAACATAAAAGGAAGATGAAAAAACAGCATTCAATGCAATTTATTTTCGTAATAAAAATGCATTTTTATTACAAAATCATAGTCAGGAAAACCAGTGCTCGCAGCGAATTTATGTGCCATTCATTATGCGCTGAGGTTTATATAAACATATAAATAAATATAATTTTATATATATATATACAGATTTTTTGAATGCAGGCACTTGTGAAGTGCTTTGACTTGAAATGGCATTAAATGGATTAAGAACCAGAAAAGAGTTTTCAACATAAAAATCAAATTCCCAAAAACCAATTTAGTTTAGTTTATTTAACTGCAGACAAATAACGCAATTTATCTGTTTAACAGGGCATCTGCAAGTCGAGTGTTGCCTTTTTAGAGTGAAGTGCACTTTTTTACTGGAATTTGTTTGGCCAGTTTCAAATTGTATTAAGCTATTTACATTCCAGAGGATTTTGTGTGCAGCTGCACCTGCAACACGTTAACTGAGAATTTATGCATTTGGCCAAGAGAAAGAGAGAGATACACCGATGCCAATAAATTTGATATTGGAATACGTACAGCTTCAAAGCAAATCCCTCAGCAGACGAAAACAGCCCGGAAATTGGCCACCTGCCGTTGGCCATATTTATTTTTGTGTTTTGTTTTGGCAATTTTATAGGCGCGTTTTTAATCCAATGGCCTATAATAATTTGTTTACATTTTATTTGCATGTTTGCTTAGGCCAACAACTCTATAAAACGCAAATATTACGTATACGCCATCTAAACGAGGGAAGAAGTGGTGGTGCAGGAGCAGGGGCAGGGGAAGGGGGAAGGGGAGGTGCGCTTGTGTGTTCACATTCAGATAGCGTGTAAATAAAATAAATTGCAATAAATAATCGGGCCATGTGCCATAAATCTCAGTTAAATGGACATTTGCATCTTGAAAAAGTCGACACTCGCAGCAGGAAAACCAGAAAAAGAAAACAAAAATAGGGAGACAAGAGAAAAAAAGAAAGAAAAGAAGAAAGAAACACAAAACTACATGAAACAACACAGTAAAATGATAAAATGCCTGCAAACAGCAGCAGCAGCAAATGAGATATGTGAGTGAGAAAAAGAAAGAGAAAGAGAGAGAGAGAGAGAGAGTATGAGAAGAGGCAACGAAACCCTGGCCAAGGTCGTCCTGTCGTCCTGTGAATGGCCTTATGCTACATACAGTTATTTATGTTAAGTCCTTCAGTGGAAACTTCTAGCTGCCCAGGCCAAAACTATTTATATATTTACTTAAGCCAAGTTCTTGAAAGAAAGAGAGAGGGAGAAAATGATAGAGAATGAGAGAGAGAGAGATATTAAGAGCTGTTTAAATAAAATGTGGTACATGTGATCCAAGCACCATTTTATTTCATTATAGTTTTATGTGAGCAAAGTATTGATTACAATTTTGTTTAACACTTGAAACTTGTGCGAGTTTTTCCATTCAGCAGTTGTGGTTTTTTTCATATAATATTTCGTATAAAACATATAAAAAGTGCTTCAGTTTTTTAGCTTGTTGCTGAAACTCGGAATATATATGTTCGATATTCAATTTTTTGCACAAAGTGTAAAAAACAAAAGTTAAATATATTTTATGTTGCAAAGATGAATTTGCAATCTTTTGGCCTTTCAACTGTGCTTTTAAGTGCGCTGCGAACGCAGAGTGAAGCAGTTGTTGCCACTGCTCCCACAGCACCCCTCGTCCAGATTTGTGTAAGTACGTGTTGATTATGGCATGGATTTTGTTCGTTGCTGTTGTTGTTGTTGTTGTTGTTGTGTTAATGGCAACAGAATCTACAACTGCAAAGCAGAGCTGAGCTGAGCAGAGCTAAAGGAAATGCAGCCCCTTGGCAAGAATGAGGCAAACTTCTACACCATTTACCATATTCCAGCATATAAGCAAATGTAGTTTTTTATGCAAATATTTAAGAGCATCATCGAAGGCAAAGGGTGAAGGATGCGCGGGCATCAGAGCTCGATGCAGTTATATTTCTCTCAGTGTATGTGTGTGTTGGTATTATCTGCTTGTGTCTGAAGAGCCCCGCCAGCTTTAAGCCATATGTACATGTGCATATGTGTGTATGTTTGTGTGTGTGTGTGTGTGTGTACTCACAACACTCGACGATAAAATTGTCATGTAGTCGTAATGTCTGCATCAAATTGCATTTGCCATAACCCACGACACAACACACTCGTCCCTCCCCTTATCGCCTCAAGTGCCTCTTGGGGGGCATATGGGATGGATGAAGACGAGAGCGCGACGAGAGGATCGCAATGTGTATTTATGCATAGTTTAATGCGGTTCAATGTCTGGTAAGGACATCAAAACATGACACAGGGCAACGAGGCAAACGCATTTCTCGTTCCCATCCTCCATCCCTCATCCCCCGTCCAAAATCATAATCATAATCGTAATCATAATCAAAGTCATAGCCAGCTTCTGAGTCAGCGTCGGAGTCATAGTTGGAGTCAGCGTCAGCGTCAGAGAGCATAATCAACAGGCAGCGTCGCCTCGAGTCGCGTCAATTCATTGAATATAGATATTTTCATCTTTTGATATCATCTCGAGTCGATTTTGCATTTTTTATTATTTGCAAATTGAATTGAGATGTCGTTAGGAGAGAGTTGAGGTTCGGGTGCATCACATCAGGCAAATCGGATTCTGTTTAAAATATCATATGGAATTTGCATTCCGAATTCCGATTTGCATCCGATGGCAAAACTGTTTCGACAAGAACTTAAGCACAGATTAAGAGTGCAGCAAATGCTGGCGATTCCTATGAATTGTGTAATGTCAAACAAAACAGGGATTACCAACGACTAAAGTGCACAGATTAGAGATTATTGTGTTCGTAATGGTATTTGACTGACATTCAATGCGTTTTGTATTTTTCAAATTTAAATGCAAATTTTTACAAAGTGCCCTGCAGGTGGATGGTCTCAGACAAGATTTGGCATTGCCACCTTAATTGTATTTCAGTTAATTCTGTGTATTTTTGTCCATTACACTCGACTGCAAATGCAAAGTGTTAAAATTGTGATTTGCCTGTGATTCTTTTATTCACATCCAATATTTTCAGACTCTCTTAGCCTAACTGATTCTATTGACTTGTTGATTTGTTCTGCTTCCTTCCACAAGAGTTCCTTTATCTTCTGCACAACATTCGCCACTTCATTGGGGCGATCAGCACATCCGAATTGCATGTGCCCCAATTATATTTCAGTTCGATAAACAATAAACAATTTGCTGCTGCACCAGGAGAACCATCAATAAAGCAGAAGCTGAAGCAGAAGCAGAATCATCCACTCGACGACTGTCACTTGATGGTGTGCAAGGGCAAGGAACATGGCGAGAAACAATTGATTATTGTGTGTCATAAACACACAGGACGAAACGGTACGAACAATTGCATAGAAGAAGAAATTTTGGTTGGACACATACACCTACACACACACACACACACACACACACACACACACATCAACTGTCAAATGCAGCAAGTAACTGCGAAGCAAGGAATTGTCCAAAACCAAATTTAAATGTTAATCAAAGGACCCTCACCCCCCCCCCTTCCAAAAAAAGTAAGCGAGTAATAAAGGAAAAATTGAAATAATAAAAAATGATGAAATTCAGGATAAGTGAACAGAATTCTGCATGCATGCACAGGAAAATGAATTTGACATGGGTACTTTGGACGTAGGGAAAATCGTTCAGAGTCCGCTCACAAAATGTAATTGACAGCTCCAAGTGGCAAGTGGCAAGAGGTAAGGGAGTGGCATGCAGCATTGGGCAGCTACTTAACCATGCATATAGCAAAAAGGGTTCCGCTCTCAAATCTAGCTTATTCAGTTTAATTGCTAAAAAAAAATTACGTTCAACTTTTTTGGATGGCAATTTTCTCCATTCTTTTAACTTTATTGTCACATTTGGGGTTTTTTTTTTGCATGGTTGGAATTAAAATTTCCATGTGTTTCACTTGGCTGATTTGCGGAATAATTTGAATTTGGCCAAGCGAAGAGTGTCCTGTTTAATTGAAACCAAACAAAAAAGCAATGTTTTTTACATTATTCGATATGCAAAATCTGCCTTATGTTCCACGAAAATTGTGATAATGTGAAAATTTGAATATTCAACTTTGAGCGAAGGCACGTAGCATGACGAATTTTCCATTAGGTTCAGTTGCGAGTAGCTAAAATAAATAAATAAACAATATTTCGGCAAAATTGGTCATATTCATAATATCAAATGTATTTTGTGTATATTAAAGAACAATTTTCGTTTAAGACCGAATCGTTCCGAAAATTTTATTTCAAACACGGTCGTAAATTTGTCCAAAAAATTGTCTGATTTTTTTTTTATCGAAATGACCTGTTGATTAATAGAAAATAAAACACTAGAGTTTGGCCTGATTTTCATGTTCAAATTAGAGTTTCAAAAAGTAATTTTTTTTCAAAACCCGGGTTTTATTGTGTATTATTTGACCTCAAAATAAATGCAGTATTTTAATTAGAAAATTACATTAGAAATTACAAAAGCTGCTGCTTATTTCTCTTAGTGGATCGCCTTCAGTTCCCTTGGCTAATTCATTGAACGTCCTATTTAATTTCAGTAATATCCTGGTTTAATAGCCTTGCCAGCCTTCCAATGTTTCCATTATGAGATTTGCGGCATGTGTGTGTTTGTTGTGTCATAAAAATGTGGCAGAGAAGTATAAAAAAAAACTGCCTGCTCATAAACTGTGCCGCATCAAGTTGTCCATTTGTGAATGTTTTGGTTTTATGCTCCAAAGTGAGCACAAATAATCCCAAGGCCAGCCACACTAACTTTCCACACATGGCACGCCCTCAGGATGCCCCGCCCCCTTTTCTCCAGGACTGCCAGTCAAATCAATTGGCGGCATATAAAAAAAGACAACTACAGTTACACACAAATACACACACAAATAAATCGCAGCATTTCCGCATCGGTCATGTTCTTCAGCTTTTTATGATTATTATATAAATTTCACCAGTGTCATAAAAAATGTGAGGAAAGGCAGCCAAATAAAAAGCGAGCTGATTTTGTTGATGCTGACGCAAACTGCACGCTTTACTCAGTGGGAGAAGTTGCGCAAAATGGACATTTGTTGCCCTCGGGTCACTCGAAACTGCTCCATCCCCTCCCCATCTGCAGCCCCCTTCGCTTGCCGTTGGTTGCGGTCAATATTCAAATTTTGGCCGTGTCCAACGTGGCCCCATTTATTAAGTTGTTAAAACATTATTTTCTGTTAGCCTGCCACAAATTGCAAATTCAAGTGTTGCTGCAACATATTCGCTTTGCTTGCTACAGCGTCAGTTTTGAGCGTGTCGCTTATGAATTATGAAAATTTTCGGCTTTTGATATGCACGCGTTTTGGCCATAAACACCAACTGGCTTTAGCAATGCAAATTGAAAGTGAAATGTTGAGTGCATGAGGCACGTGGCACGTGGCATGACAATTCACGTTGTTGCATCATTTAATTTTTGGGTGCAATTGTGGCTTAAATATACGTAAATATTTATTAAAGGTTAACTTAAACAAATAGCAATTCTAGATTAAAATAGGAATTGGCAAGCTTTTATCAGCTTATTTACCCATTTAATACGAGTTGGGAATATTTAAACCAGTTTTGAACTTTAAAAAGAGAAGCCATGTGGAAAATGTTTATTGCAAAAATTAAGGGCAACCACTTTTGCTAAGCAGTCTGAAAACTTTGTTTTAAATGGAATAATTTTGGGGTGTCCACTTTTGCAAAGCAGTCTGAAAACTTTTATGCATATTAATATAATAAATATAAATTTAATATACGAGGTGAATTACTCTTAACAAATTCTCACTTTTAATTTTACTTTTAACTGAACTCTTTTTTTTATATCTTCTTTTCTATCCACATAAGATGATGGAAATCATTTACAGTGAAATCTCAGTCGAATGACGAAATCCCTCACTCAGAAACCAAGGACAAATAATCTTTAATTTATTTATTCATTTGCTGATGAGAGTAGCGGGAGAGCAATGCAAATGAATTAAACGCTGCTCTCTCTCGGCTTTTGTTTATTTTCCACTGTTATGTTTTCCATTTCCGTTTCCACTCTCATTTTCATTTTCTATTTTTTTTCGTTTGTTTGTTTTTTTTTGCAATTAAATTTCAGTTGGGGGAAAGCGCAGAATATCCAAAAGCGTGGAATACCAAAAGACAGGCGGCAAATGAAGATGCCGCTGTTGCAAAGAGGCAGCAAGTGCCAAACTGGGCGGCAGCAATATAGAACTGGTTGAGGAAGGGCGTGGCGGAAGAGTGGGCATGTCCAAAAATAATAATGGCGTTGATTTCATTCCATTTCTCAATGGCTGCCATCATTTATTCTTTCGCTCGCTTTAACTTTGTTTGTCTACTTGTTAGCAATCCTAGACTCGACATTAACACGTTCAAAAATTCGCTCGCTTTTTCATTTTCATTTCCATTTTTCCAACTTCCGTTTCCTGTTCGCTTAAAGTGAGACTTAAAAAGAGGAATCATTTAGTACTTATTTTTTTTTTGCTATCTTTTTGTGTGCTTTATTATTTGTTTGGCAATGTTTACGGAAATAATTACCATTTTCAATGTCTCTGACAGCTCTAATGAATTGACCAATAGAATTCACTTTAAATATCTATAAATAATAATCGGAAAATTGCTACAAAGTCTGCTTTTATGAATCAATCAATTTTGCTTGTACCCACTAAGATTAAATTAGTAATTGAAAGTTGTATGAATAAAGTCAAATGCTTATGGTATATATAAGTTTATAAGTATTTTTGGTCAATCAATCAAAATTCTGTTGAACATATCAGCAATATTTCATTCATAATTTTATTTTATGCATTCATTTTTCGAATCGCTTCCAATTATTTAATAGTATTTTCTTTGATTTTATTTATCTGCATGGGATTTTGAGAGCTTTTGCGTTGAGTGTTTGTGAAATTTAGATTTATGGATTTTGACTTAAAAAAAAGGATAATATCAAATATATTTGTGCTCATATCTCATAAGTCAATTAAAATAAATTTCTAACATGCAAAATGTGAATAATTATCAAGTATTAAAATATATAGATTTAGTTGCAGTTCAGTGTTAAATGAGACTCAACTGTAAAACAAATTTAGTTTGCCGCAGTTCTCATCAACTTCGGATTTAATTAGCCGTTGGCTCATCAAATTATAATTAGGCGAAACCACGATTTGAACACGCATCAAGTGCCATATTTTGGGCAAACAAACGAGGCACGTGTCAGGCGGAAATATGAGATGTATTCAAATACGCACATTGTTGTGCCCGACCTGCCACCCCCCTTGGGAGTGACGCCCCCGCATATCACGCATACGCAACGTGGAATATTATTTGGCTGCGAGCCAAACAAATGGCAAATGCCAATAATATAAAACATATTCGAAATAACATAAACAACAAAACTTTGCAACGAAAATTCCAGTTTGCAGAAATCAACGAATGACGTTTATGGAACTTTTTGTAAAATTCTAAACTCACCAACTCCAATTCCGATTGCTGGCAAATGGCCAGCATAAAAACTTTACGTTTTGCCCCAAAATGTTAGCAACAGTTTTTTTGCGCGTTTTTCTCGCAGAGTGAAAATAAAATGCGGCTCATAAAATCTGATGTCAATTGAAACGTTTATCTGAAAGCATATTTCCCATATGGCTTCTTACTTCTAATACACTTTTTGAAGAATATATATATATATTTTTTATATATGTGAGACTTTATGATTTATATATATATATATATATATATATATTTTACTTTATCAGCTTTAACAGCATCTGCGATGTGCCCAAAAAGATGAGTTATTAAATGAAAAAGTTGTAAGTAAAAAACTTACTAGTTTCAAATTTTGTTGGGTTCTTAAAATTCCTAAAAAGTTTCGTTAAGCTCCCATGGAAATAACTAATGGGCTTTTAGGTAAAACTTACAAATGTGTAGGTGTGCCCCGATGTGGAAGAGTATTTAAACTTTGGTGTGCCGAAAAAAGTTCTGTTTTCTTGTTTATTTACGAACTGCAATTGCGATGCCAGATGCAGTTGCAGTTGCAGTTGCAGTTGCAGCTTGCGATGCTTGCTGCATTTCCGCATTGCAGGCCAAGCACATTACTCACGTCGAGAGAGAGGGAGAGAGAGAGAGGAGCTGAGACTGGGACAAGGGCAGGCGCCAGGGAGCACTTGAGAGTGCAATAGCAGTTAATAATTCCACTTCTTACTTGATGCCGAACTGCGTCGAGTTCTTGGCCACTATCCTGCTACTGCTGCTATTCCTTATCAAGCTACACGCCCGAGCACTTCCGCCGGACAGGAAAGGAGAAAAAGAGGAAAAGAGGAAAGGAGAAGTTCAGAGGAGAGGAGAGCGAGAGTGATATAGATACTGAGATACAGGGTCTGTGTCCTGTTCTCCGCTTGTTATCAACAAACGTTGTCAAGTGCTGTGGCTTCAGTAGTTTGCAACATTTTCTTGCCTCTTGTTGTTGCCACTTTTTTTGTATTCCCTTTTGCTGCTCAGCTTTTGTCTTTGGTGCGTCTTTTGTCTTTCACTTATGCATGTGCGTTTCCTATTTGGGGCTTGGAGATTTTATGACGCGCCAACTTGCCGAGCCTTTCACATATGAGGCCCAAAGGCATTTTGGCAAAGACAACGGGAGTCATAAAGTGCGCAAAGTTACTGTCAAAGCTCAGCTACAGCTGCACTGTAAAAAACAACTGTACAAATAGAGCTGCACTCGGATTCAAAGAACTTCATTTTATGCACATAAATTACTAAAATATTTCGAGCGTTTTTCTAGCTTCACTCATAGCTCTTATTATTTTTTTAATAGTAGATAAAAAACTTAATTTACAAACATACAATTAAAATTTGTACGGATAAAATTAAGATGCATAGAAAAAAGGCTAGTGCAATTAATGTTTAAAGTTCTTAAAGTGTTTTGCTCTGCTAAAAATGTTTACTATTTTTTTCGCTCAGTGTAGAGCGACATCTTAAGCATGTAGTTCAGCTGCTTGTGCTCAAGATTCATTGAAGCGGGCTGCTGCTGGTCGTTGCCTGGCTCTAATACTTAAATAATCCTTGGCTCCAACTATGGCTGCGACATCGCCGTTGCTGCCACAATAACTTTTGATACGCAGACGTCCTCGTTATCCAGCTCATCCTTCGGCTGCTATGGATATGGATATAGTTATAGATATGGATGTGGATGTGGATGTGGATGTGAATATGGATATGTAGACAGCCAGATAGCTTTGCCACTGGAGCCTTATCGCATTCATATACGAGCATAGTTACATCTCTCTCTCTGTGTGTGTGTGTGTGTGTAAATTGTATTGCAAAATCACAACTACAACAAGAAGCTGCTCTGATGTCTCAATTCTTGGCAGCCAGCTTTGCACTTTGTCTAGTTTCAATTTACAATATCAATTGGATTTTCACTTTGACAAATGCATCTTTGTGACAACTGTTTATCATGGATATCACAGGGCTTGACTTCAATATAGCTTTTACGCAATAATGAACCCAATTTGAGTCTTTGTATATTGTCTGCCCATTAATGTCAAATGGTCGTCTGTGAGAAGATTTATTTTTAACTGAATTCAAGACTGAATTGAAGACACTCCTTAATATACAAATTATATTAGTTACTGTTTCACTATCTTAACAATAAGGAAATAATCAATTATTAATGTCATTAGACTTCAACGAGTTATATGTGATATATAAACAAAGAAAAGATTTAAAAATATATAAAATATATAGAAATATATATTTTTAATAGATTTTAATATATTTTATTAAACTATTTATTTGCTTGCATTTTAAAAACAAAAAAATATAATTTATAATCTGTTTTTACTGTAATGTTCCGTAGAAATTAAATCTTATATTTTTGAAATGTCTTCTTGATAGTTTAAAAAAATGAGAATAACTGACTAAAAAATGTTAATTTCTTATAATATCATCATATAAATAACTAAAATTGGAACTTTGCTTAAATTTGGTTTTCAATTGAACTATTTGTTGGAGATTTAGTTACATACTATGTACGAATATGTACAGGATACAAAGCTAACGTCAGACAAAGCTCCAGGGGGGAGTGATGGGGATTGGGGATTATGGAAACCACAGGGAAATTCGCAGAAACCGCAAAAGCGGTGCAGACATGCACATTTGCAGACATTGAATGCTGCCTAATTGCAAATTGATAACAATTTGCAACGTTAATCAGTTATGATTTTGAGCCAGAATGGTGTGGAGAGGGAAAGTAGATAGATTTTAGCCAGGCAATGGAACACAGACAAAGAGAGAGAGAGAGAGAGAGAGAGAGAAGAAGAGAACGCGTTAGAACTGAAATGCACAATTTGTTTTGTATTTGTTGTAGCTTAATTGTTTGTGGTTATTTCTGTGTGTATGTATGTGTGTGTGTGTGTGTGTGTGGAGTGAAGCTTATTTGCTTGTTGATTTCCGTGCGATTAAACTATTAAATTTGCAATATTTTCAGCACTGTTAAAACAGCATAGATATTATAATGGAACCCGTTGGGCAAACAAATCAAACAAATCGTCGACGTTGGCCATAATACTGTTGACTGTTCTGCCAGGGAGTCAGGCTTTAGCCGTGATATCAATATTTGTACACGCTTCTGAGCTAGCAAATATGGCTGCAAAATAACTTGGCACTCTTCCTATATATCTCTCTCTCTCTCTTTTTCTCTGTGCTGCAGACACGTGTTTGACAATTAAATATTTGGCCAGAGTGTATAAATATTTTATGAGGCCAGCGTTAAATTTAGCGTGTGTGTGTGTGTGTGTCAGGTGTGTCTGTTTGTGTTTACACATAAATGTATGCCTATGATTATTTGAAGAGCTCCACTCAAATTATGCAGAGGTGGAATACATAAAACAAGGTGGGGGGCGTGGTGAAAAATCATAAGAGAATACTTATGTGTTGTATAATTTTACATAGACAATTATATAGAAGTGCCTCAGCCAGAAATCCTTCCATCTTTATGTGGGAGGATGGTTGCTAAAGACTCAAGCTTAAGTGACACTAACAAGTCGGGCATACAAAACAGTGTGAGTACACTGAAAACAAAAATCAAGAATGAATTTTACACTTTGCTTAAATATAAATAGATGTTAACTGATAACTTCTTCTTTTTTCTCTTTTTAATACAAACTACATTGCCAACTAATCTCTTTTTTTTTCTGTGTAAATGGTTCAGGAAGAGATGGAGGATGAGCAGAAGGATTTTTCCACTTGCGTGTTATGTTTTGGCTGCTGAGAGCAACTCAATCTAAATGCGGTACAATGACATCTGAAGTGTTTGGGCTGGGCTATTTCCCATGATGCCATGATGATACCACCACCACCAGCAAACATATCCATACCCATCCCCATCCCCATCCCCATCAGCACAAGCACAGTCCACATCCCGTCCCAACCCAGTCCACGTTGGGAAACAAGCTCTGCAGAGGCTATGACATTAGTTCTGCTTTCTTTTAAATGTGTCACGTAATTTCAGAATGTGACTGCGAGACTCTCTGCAACAAAACTATGCAGAGTGTGGAGTGTGGCAGCTGCCACGACAAACCGAGGAGTACAGAGCACACAGCGGAGCAGTCTGCAGGACAGGCAGAGAGACAACCAGCCAGGCAGCCCAGCAGCCAGGCAGCCAGGCAGGCAGACAGACAGGCAGACAGACAGGCAGACAGACGATATATGGCTGGCATTTAAGTGAAATGTATGTTGAACATATTTAGGGGTGCAGAGTTCAACTGTGGCAAACTATGTCAGTTGACATTTAAAGATAGTTAACAACAGTTTGGAATACGCGTCGAGCATTAATTTGGATGAAAGAGCTTGCGAGAATTTAAATGTGGCAGCTATAAAAGATACAACACGCAAAATAAACGATGATAATTAATTGCTGCTTAGGTTGTGGGAAAACAACTAAAACTCAAGTTTCTAACTTAATTAATGCATGCATTGGGGTAAGTGTAAAATTTGATTACGATTTTGTATGAAATTCACACTTGAAGCCAAAATCATCGCAATGGGAATTTTTCTTGTCTACCAAATTGAATGATATATTTTTTTAAATGAATTATTTTTTTCATCTGTACTTCTACTTGGATATTTTCTAATATTATCGCTTTTTCTCTGTAGAGTTTACCCAATAAAAATGATAAGTTTTACTAAAAAAAAAAACAAACTAAAAAGCTTCAAAGCTGAAACTACACAAATAAAAAAGTTGCAAAGCTGAAATATTTTCAACTGGCTGAATAAATTCCCACTCACATTCACATTTGTTACGCTTGACAGCAGTCAGAAACATTAATTGATACCAACATCGCTTTCAGTTTTTTCCTTTTGAATTCGATGCTTTTTACATTATTTAAATACGTGTCTTTTTTTGTGTCTACGCATTATCCATGGCAGTGCATTAAATACTTCAAACGATTACAGCACTAAGCGAAACGTAATATAATTGAGAGTGCACGACTCGCAGATACTCTGTACGCAGATTTAACTTCTAATTTTATTAAATTTATAATTTAATTATTATTTTTAATTTTAATTATTTAAAAAACACTAAGTTGATAGGCAGACCAAATCGATTATAATTTGGATGCTGATCTAGAATTTAAATATTTATATGCAAATAGGATTTACAAGATGTCATTTAACTTGATTCTCTCAAATACTCGCTTTTAATCTATAGATCGTGTAGGGTATTTGGAAAACTTTGCAGCTAACGCCTTTTTAAGCCTCAATTTGAACTCTATTCAAATGCAGCACACGTAACTGTAAACAACAGTAAATGAATTTCAAAAATCAGCACTTATCGTTAATTGCAGTTTTTCCTTTTTATATTTGTTTTCCCTTCGCTGAGCTGTGGCCTTTAACATGTGTTCAACGCGCTAATGGGTTGAGGAGGGGGCGGCGGTATCCAGATTAATGTTTTGCACTCACATGTGTGTGCGACGGGATTTGCAACAAATTTGTTGGTTATCGACGATGGCAGCAGCAGCAGGAGCAGCAGCAGCAACAGGAATAACTGTTGTTAAGTGGCTGCATTTGACATTAACTGCGTCCTCGAAAACTTTTCTATCCCAACGTGAGAATAACATTAAAAAAAAATGCAAAAGCTGCGTTGCAATTTGTAGCGTATGCAAATTAGTTTAACAGAATATGGGGAAAAAAAATTAAAGTTAACTGGCAGCCAAGCTGAGGACTCTGTTGTAAAGGGGGGGAGAGAAAGCAAAAAGTGAAGCTTAAAGTGGAGTCCTTCTGGCTGTTGTGGAATTAATTGTGCACGCATTAAAATTGCTTAACTAAAAGCCACTTCAGCAACCAAAACCAGCAATTTTCTCTATCCAACCTCAGAACGCTCACTTTCCCCTCTCCCTTTGAGGTCGAATTTCAACTTTTACCCTTGTCATGGTAAAAGTTGGCGTGAAATTTGACTGTGTGTGTTAGTTGCTTTTTCTTATTTTTTGTTATATTTAAGCATGCGGGCGTCAAAAGGATTAATTACTAAGCCAGAAATGAATTGAAAGACAGCGTACAGCATATGTGTGCCAGTGACACATGCTTAAGATTAAAAGAGACAAGTTTCAATACACTTATATTAAAATTATTATTGAGAAAAGCGAAATACGTATTTGTACGATTTTTTTTAGAAACAATCGTGATAATTAAGTGGAATAAATCTGCTATTTAGTGTAGGAATATTAATAGGAAGTATTTAATAAATAAGCATAATTTGCCTTTAATTATACTACAGAACATATTAGTAACTGCCAGATATCACCTCAATATTCCACAAGATGTACATCAATTAAACAGACATTTTATTTATTTACGTTTACGCAAAGAGTATTTACTATTCGACAGAGTAAAGTTTATAATGCAGACTTGTTTTCATTTCAGTTTGGTGAAGTTTTACGCAAGTGTCTTAAGTGTATCACTTTCACTCGCTTGTCAGACTACACATGTCTTTCTGTGTGTTGAGTTTCATTTAATTATCATTTTCATTTTCAATGCAAAATTCCAACATTTTCTCTTTACAATAACTGTTTTGTTGTCGTTTTTGTTGTTGCTGCTGCTGCTGCTGCTGCTGTGTTCTTTACAGTTACTATTGTTATTTCATTTCCACTTTACATCAAAACGGTTGTCTGTCTTTCTATCTGTCTGCCAGTCTGCCAGTCTGCCTATGTCTGACTGCTGACTAGGCGCCTCTCCTTGCCCCCGCAACATTTCAGCTGCCGCTCCGCTCGTCATTACATTTCATTAAGTTTCAAAGGCAGACGCTGAAGCCTGTGCATTGTTGCTTTTGTTGCTTTTGTTGTTGTTGTTGTTGATGCTTTTTGTGTTTATTAAACGTTTTCGGGGCGCGTGTTCATTCAATTTGTTGTTGCTGTTGCTGAAAATGTTATGTATACATGCCTGCGTCTAAATAAACAACAAAACACAACAACAACAGCAACAACAAGAACTACTACAACAAGGCCAACAAGCACATGAGGAGCTCAAGCTGTGCTTGTTGTTATTTGCTTGTGTGTTTGTTTTGTTTTTGTTTTTTTTTTTTGGTATTTTTCTTACTAAGAAAGCGCTTGGAAAATCATTTTAATTGTTTTGTTTAAATAACAGACAGACTGACAGACAGGCAAAGCAGCTGGAAGCGAATCCAGGGCAACATAGCGTGAACATGCACCGTTGTGTCTTGTAGGCGTATACTTAATCTATGCCGCATACACCAGCTGTGTATGGTTGGGTGTGCGTGTCTGGGCCACGTGAATCCCAGTGAGCAATAGTCCCCGCCCGCTACTTTTCCAATTTTCTGCCTCCTCAAACACTAATGCGACAAACCAATAAACTATGAATTTAATTTCGAAAGCTACAACTTTTCCTTTAAATCATTTTTGCCTCTATGTATTTTAATTTAATTAAATTTAATATAATTGATAATTTAATATAATTATATTAATTATTTAAAATATAGTTTTTGATATTTTTGCCTAATTAATTTGTGGAGTTTTAATTAAATTTAGTTTTATTTTGCTATCATTATCAATAAATTATAATAAAATTTATACACTCGGATTTACGAGAGCCTATTCTAAACTTTTAATTTCTAAATTACTAGTTGAGCTGTTGATCCTGATAAATACTTTATAAGTTCCGCAGATGCTTATTTTTACTAATTTATTTTTACTTATTTTTGCTACTGCAACATCATTATTTTTCCAAATTATTCTTATTCTTTTACCCATTTTAAATGTATTCGGGATAGTCGCAAATATTATATATTTTTATAGCATATAATTTTCATAGATATATTTTAATCGTTCGGTTTTTGGGTAATAGAGCAAAAGACACATTTTCCTTTGTATATTGACCACTTTTAGCCAAGTGTTTATTTGCAACCCGTTTTCCTTTGTATTTATTTTGCCATATCATCGTTTACTTTGTTCTTGAGAAGCGCGTCGAGTTGGAAACTTGAGCTGATGTCCTTAAGAGCTGCTGTTATTTTTGTTTTATATGTCTGGCACAATGATTTTGTAAATTGGTAAATGAAATACGATAATAATTTAAATAGGCATTGTGCATGTTGGGTCGTTCAAGTTTGCTGTTTGACCTTTGACCAGGCCAAGGCCAAGTGCCCCAAAAAGTTTATCAATTCGCCTCAGGCCACAAGCAGACTTAGCGGAATGGGTGATAGAGCAGGGGAATGTGATAGGGAGGCGGGGAAAAGCAATAGAAAAGGACGTTTATTGAAAATGCTTTTTGCTCGTGGACACGTAGCAAAAGTAAAAGGAATATAACTTTCTCACCACGACATTACCGTGAACGTGAGCGCACTGAAAAGCTGCGCAATTAAAAGTCGAGTAAATGTGTGTGTTTAATATATTGTTGTACAAGACATATACAGAAATATATAGATAGATAGATATAGATATTTTAAGACAACTTTCGGCCAGCTGATATGATAAGTCCCACTTAAGCCAATCCAACAAACAGAAATTGAAGCGATGCGTGCGTGGCAAAAATTTCCAACTTTTAATTGTGAAAGTTTCACGAGTAAAAGAAAATCTGAAGAAATCGGGAAGTGTGGGGGGGAGTTCAACTTAAACCTGACACACACTATGCACATGTTATATAAGAACCAGGAATAGAATTGAGTTCAACATACACACACATACACACACAGCAGGTGTGTCAAATTGTTGCTTATCCCAGGCAAGGCAATCCAGAAAAAAGGCAAACTTGCTCGAGGAGGTAGGGGAGGGTAGTGGGGACAAAATCGTTGTGCGTCCTGCTCACATAGGATCTGCTGTCATTCTGCGTTTGCTTGTCATCAACTTCATGCGTTTTGACATTTTTATTAGTTGAATACTCCTTAGCAGCATGCTCCATTGCTCCATTGCTCTACATCCCCCGCCCCCGCTCCACACTGTCCGCTCTTCATCGTCTTGGTGACATCTAATAAGTGTTTACTACCCAACGAGGACGCTTTTCCCAGTGCTTTAAAAACATGGGGGCAACAGTGTGTTTGGCTGCCTCTGTGTGTGTGTGTGTGGGTGTGTTCAGATTCGTGTCTGTTACAATTTGCTGCACTGCTGGATGCCTTAAACACCATCCCTCCCGCCTTCTAGACTCCTCCCCTATAAATTGCCAGTCGATAAGAAATGAACAAATTGTGCGCAATTCACTTTTGTTACACTTTTCGCATTAACTTTGTTTGAACTTTTTTTCTGCTGGGTATTTGTTTAACGAAATTGCTGGATGTTGAGGCAAATCTGATTGATGTGAAAGAGTTTTTCAAATTCTATATATTGAGTTATATTCGACAGCATGTATTTATATATATTGTGATGTGAATAAATTTAATATTGAATTATTCTATTTTCACACTGATTCCATCTTAATAAAAAAAATCGAATTTGACACAAGACATTAGTAAACTATAGCAATAAATATTTATAATGACATTAAAAATAAAACACAAAAAAAAAATCATGATGAATTGCAATACGCTAATTAGCACTCAGAAAATTTTGGATATAAATTATGTAGTCAAATGGTAAAACTCTGCCGGATGTTAATGTTAATTTGCATTACTCGAATATAAAACAAATAACATACGTAAATAACATCATTTTATTTGCCCATTTGCGTCGTGACTTTAATTTATGCAATTAATCCGCTTTAATTAGTTAAGAACGACGAGACTGAAGAATAACAACAGCTGTTGCATAAATAAGTAAGTGTGCACAACCACAAATGCAAAAAAAAAAATATACAATACAAAGTGGAAAAATTTCGCATCAAAAAATAAAATTCAACCATTTGAACAATTTCGCTTATGCGGCAAAAACGGAAAACCAATTTAATTTACGCCATGGTATAAAAAAAGTTTTTAAAAAAATTACACATTAAACTCTTGCGTGTAACAAAGAGGTAAAATCAAATAACTGAAAATGCTTCAATAGGCCCTTACCGACGGGGCAATACTCTAACAATAAGAACAACTACAGATGATCAAATACCTTCTTTCCGAATGTTCTGAATATTGGATATCTTACCAAACCGGAGCATCAATTAATTTATTCTTTGAATGCACTCTTTAAATTTGTAGAATTTAGCTTTATTCTTTTTGATCTTTGATAGACGATAGGCAATATACCTTTCATTGTTTATAACTCTAGTCTTGTGCGGTATATGTCGTTTTATCGATATTTTCAGATCGATTTATTCATGTCATCAATTTACTAAACATTTCACAAAACTAATATACTCGTCCAATTTCGATGTGAAAGTATTAAAGCTTGAATATTAAATTTTTAAAGGCACATTATTTAAATATAACATGCTTTAAATACACCAAATATTTTCAATAGTAATTTTAGATTTTTCGTGATTAAATAAACAACTCGAAGAAAACAAATAAAAAAATACAAAACGACCAGGCAATATTTTGAAAAATAATGTATTCTAAAATAGGTTTTAAGGT
The DNA here is from genome assembly GCA_035042365.1 of Drosophila dives. NCBI lineage: Eukaryota > Metazoa > Arthropoda > Insecta > Diptera > Drosophilidae > Drosophila > Drosophila dives. Next base: position 3,227,259 of record JAWNLJ010000180.1, on the reverse strand, counting down.
AAAATATTTTTGCATTTTTCGTTTGTTTCAATGGCAAATTAAATTGTTACACAGCAACTGGCAACTTGCTAATGCTAATGAAGTGGCAGGGAATGCCCACTGTCCACTGTCCACTGACCACTGACCACTGTCCACAGTGCAGAGTGGACAACTGAACATGTTCAGACCAAGGATTCGCGTCTTGGATCCTTAAAATTTGTTAGAGCATTTATGATGGGTAGAAATAAAAAGGAAGAAAAATGAAATATACCAAAAACAATCCACAGAACGTCAATGCCCATTTGCAAAAGTTGTCCCAAGAAACTGATGGCTATTTGGACGGGTGCAACTTTCAAGCAGCTGGCGTACGTCCAAAGGTGGCCCTGGGGAATTGAGGACGAAGAGGGGTGGCATTGGATGTGGCCAACGATTCAGTTGAGTTTCGCAGCAGCGGTGAAACTTTTAAATGAAATTTTTCGTTAAAGTTTTGTCAGGTAAGTTGGGCAGCAGCTTGGCTTAGGTCAGCCAGCAAAGTAGCGGTCTGCCGCAATCACACACCAGAACACACCCACACGCAACCATAAACACACACACACACACACACACACATGCCCAGGCTTTGTACAGAGCAGTATTGTCACGTAGCTTGCTTGGTGACAGATTCCAACTGGCAGGCAAATAGCATTAAGCCAACAAACGGCAGCTACGCAACAGAACATTATGAGACACTAAGGATGCGGAGAATGCCAAGGATGCTCAGGATAACGCAGGTTTAGCAGCACCAGCAGCAGCAGCAGCCCACGCAACCAGATCCCCCACATTTATTCACCGCCCAACGCAACAAAAGTTTCCGTTTTAATGTCTCAGCGTTGCCAAGCCATGCGTTGTCTCTTTGTTGCCTCAAACATCCCCAACACCCCCGCAAAAAAAAAAACATAAATGAAATTAGCAACATATGCGAGTTCTTCCCAAAAAAAATTATATATATATATATATATATATACATATGAAACGGCTGTGATTTAACTGTTTAATTGTTCTAATGCAGCATTTCAAGTAATTACAACATTTTCTTTTGCACACTCTTATTTGGAATTATAATTCTTATGTGTGCGCTACTCATATTTTTTTTTAGTATTTAATTTGGATTACGCTAATGTTTTCTAAGCCCTTGGTCGAAATGTTTTTTGTGCTGTGTTACCCAAAATAAAGTTATTACACTCCCTGCGGAATCCAAAGCCGAAAAGCTAATGCGTTTTTAAATATGCTGCAGCGGCTGCTCTTGGCCAGCATTAATTAACAGCCAAAGCACTCAGACAGCAAAGCTATTTAGGCGACAAAACCGGGGAAAGGAGACAGAGGAGAAGGCATTTTAGTCAAATGTTTTGCAGACTAGACTATTTTTATAAAGCGTTGTTATTTCGAATTGTTTTAAAGTGCAAAAACGTATACTTTTAAATTTTTAATTGGTTATTTTGACGATTTATTTACAAAGCCGAATAATTTTTTTTTGGTTCGATTGTTATGTTGAATATGAATTTAGATTAAATTCATTAAATTAAAAAAATATGGTATCTTATCCGCTTATCTTTTTTCTGAAATAATGAAGCAATATTTGTTGGAATATGTTTAACTTTATATCAATTTCTTATCATATTTGATCAAAATAAACTTCATCTGATTTTCACCTGGGAATTTATTGGAGACAATAATACAATATCTCATATATAGCTTTTAGTATGGTGAACTGTTAATATAATATATAATTATAAGAACTTATAAATTAGACAGATAATTGTAAGGATGTTGGACCATCCACAGATTATTAATTTATTAATTGTGAAATTTACAGTTGTAAAAAATTGGTTGATTCAATGTAGAAGTAAATTTAACCCTTAGATCATTTCATTATTTTAAAAGAAAATGAAAACAATTGAAAAAACTCAAATCATCCAGTTGAATCTTTCGCAAAAGAAAAATAAAAAACTTAACTTATTAAATTCGAACTGTTAAATATATTTGTAATGATTAATTAAAAACTTAACTTATTAAACTCGAACTGTTAAATATATTTGTAATAATTAATTTACTCACTTGTTGCTTGGATTTTCCTTCAACTTTGCTCAGCCACCACACCGAGTATGCTTAATGTTTTAATTTAATTCCTTTCTTTTTTGCTGTTTTTTTTTTGCTTTTCTTTTTGTGGTACACTTACGGAACACTGGGCAATAAAACTACTCGACTTGATTTTATTTCAATTTCTAACGCGCTTTTGTTTGCTTTAGTTGTGGCTGCTTCGAAAAAATCTAAGAGCTGCCATTGTGTAATAAGCCGCACTTGCTCACACAGACTAGCACACACACACACGCACACGCACACACAACCGTCGCACTAACACATTGTTATAATGCATTTGTTGTTGTCCAAGTCCTTTTGGCTGCGGCTGGTCGGCGTCGTCGTCCTTGCTGTTGCCGTTGCCGTTGACGTCCTTTGGGGTTTTGTCGTGAAAGGCAACAGCTTGAAATGCTATTAAAATATAATCTGCTGATAATCTGCACTTAATTTCGTGCTTTAGTCGATGAAGAGCACACACACACACACATCCAAACACACACAGCCGCACACACACACAAAAAAAGCAGTGCATGAAATGTGCCTGTCTCAAGGCAGTCGTCAGCTGTGCGTCCTTAATTGTACTTTAGTCCTCAAATAGCCCACAAATCTGCGTTTGAGCCATAGCAGCCATTAAATAGTGGCCTATTCAATTTTCGATACTTAGTTTTATTTGTAGCTGCTAATATTTTTTAGGTTTTTTAATTCGCATTCACTTCGTTAATCTTTCGAATGTATGTGTGGATTTTATTGGTTCTTTGAGGCTTTCTATTCCCGTTTGGCCAAAACCTTTCTTTACTTGGCTGTCAGCTTTCCACTTCGCTGAGTTTTAATGTTTGCCATGTTAGTTGTTTGACTTGCTGTTGTAGTTGTTGTTGATGTTTTCCTTCCAAATTCGTTCATGTGCGTGCATGTTGATTTCATTTGCTGCTACCTTTTCGATATACTAGCAGCTTTTATTTGGGTGATTTTTATTTTGTTCAGCTTTCGATATTTGATTTTCTTTTTCTTTTTTTTTTTTAATTTATAACATTTGCTTTCGCTTCTTCAATCAAATTTCCACTTGATTGAAGTGACGACAATTTCGATGATTTCCGGTTGCTACAGTGGCTGCCGGTGTTTTTTGTGTGTGTGTATGTGAGTGTGTGTGTGTGTGCGTAAGAGAAACGAAAGAAGAAAAACTTTTTATTAGTTAGAACTTTTGACAATTGATTTGTATTTACAATAGATTTGTCTTCACTTTTAGACAAGAGAACTCAATATAATATTTAATTACTATTTATTTTATTGTTGCTTTTAATTCTGTATATAAAGTGACGACATAAAGAACTGTTCTTAATTCAAAGATTAAAATGGAAGTTCATTCTTATTTATTATAGCTTTGCTCAATGTTCAATTTAATTAAATTTTAATTTTAGGGATGAGCATTTTAACATTGTAATATTAATAAATGAGATATTGTTTTACGCAAATAATGAAATACCTTGGGAAATATGATTTTATATCAATTGAAAACATTCTATCTCCTACTAATCGAAAAGCGATTATTTAAATAATCTGATTTCTTATGCAAACATATAAAATAAATGATTATTGATACGATCAAATTTTTAATTTAGTTTTATTTAATTTTACCATAAGCATTTTCTATAGCCTCATTTTGTTTTGTATTATATCCAAATCGCATGGGCTATTTTTAATAGTGTATTTTTTCTAACATTTTTTTTGTTAACAGTTTATCCGACAAATTTTCATGTTTTCACGCACACAACTCTAAACAGTAATAGTTTGTAACAGGTGCCTCGAAAAACTTTTGCTGTGCAACAAATTGCGATTTATTTTTAAACAATCGCTTTCAAATAAGGTTTAAAAAGTCGGGAATTGCAGTGTAATTCACTGGAATTTGTTACTAATTTGTTAAGTCGAATTTTTTGCTGACAGACACACTACAATGACTTTATAATTAAATCATGTGCAACTTGCGGCTCAATGCCGCTGAAGAGTGACGCAACTGCAGATATGGCCAGAAACCAAAAACCAGTAACCAGAAACCATTAAAATGCTTCGCCGCGAAATTTTTGAATGAGCTTATGGCAATTTCATTTCCGTTTCTTTTCTCACAGTTTTTTAATTGAATTCGTAGCTTTCAGCTGGTCTCTTTTTTTTTGTCTGCTGTTATAATTTGTACACATTTTTTTCTTTTGCCTCGTTTGGTATTCTTTTCCCGTATTTCTGTTACAGTTTTTTAAGCAACTTTTTTCTCCATTTAAATGTCAGATCCTCTTAACGTGACCGCTTTTACCATTTGCTTTTGAGTGTTTTAATAAAAATAAAAACCTCCAAAAGAAGCACTGCGGCATTAACAGACACACGCACAACACATACACACCTTAGCACACACTTTCAGTTTGTAAAATTGAAAAATAAATCGTTTTCACAATTGGTCTTATTTTTTTTCTTTTGGAATCACAAAAATATAATTTGTGTAGATTCGACGCAGCAGCCGCAGACACTAAAATATTTAATTTCCTCTACGCGATTGACGTTGATATAATTCCTTCCGGCTATTCCCGCCGCAGAGTGTTCCTAATTCCCCGCCAAACCTATTTAGAGGCGAACATTCGCATGGCCAGAATTCAACAGCTCTGAAAGCCAGCTTCCATTTCCATCAATTCCACATCCACACCCCACCCAAACAATCCTCTACACAATTTTACAAATTGTTGTTTGGCAAAAAAATTAAATCACATTTTCCACTGCCACTTGCCTTGTTCCCCCCCTTTGTATGTTTCTGGCATTTATGCTTCATTTACTTTTAATGGTGCTTTTTTCTGTCAGCAAAAAAAAAAAAAAAAGTTTGTTGTACATGTTGTTAATATTTTTTTAGCGTTTAATGGTTCATTGCCAACCTTAGCTTAAAAAAATTATAGTATCTGCTCGCACTCAATTTTTAAGAAAAGCAAAAGATTAAACTTTATTCGGTTTTGTTAAATTATGGGAATATTCTGTTTGTAGTTTGGCTGTAGTCAACTAATTATACAACTCATCAAGAATATTTTAATATTAATATATGTAAAGATTTCAATAACTAATTGAATACTATTCACTCAATAAAAACACACAATATTTATAAACTAATAAATACATTCGAAATTCGAGATGCAATGCCATCTGTCGAGTAATAAAAAGATTCCAGAAATCGAACAAAATATGATTAAAGTCATGTTTAAAAATACGTATTACAGATTATATAAATCAACGTCACTATTATGTTAACCGCAACTGTATCAGTAGCAAAGCCACAGAGTAAAGTATCAATTGGATTTACTGCTCATCACTTAACTTAATTATAATGTACAAATTTATAATATGATTAATTTGAAATTGGTAAATGTCATCTGTGAATTCGACAAGAGATATTTTATTAATCGAAAATCTGTAAAAATAATTATTAAATGAATATCAAATAGAGGTATTAATTAAAACAAGTTTCAGAAACTTGTATTTTGGGGAATAAATGATTAAAACTAAATTGTTTTTAAAGCAAATAGAACACACTAGCAATAAAAATTTTTAACTTGATTCTTCCCGCGGCTTTTGTCGTTTTTCCATGCGTTTTCTATACAAAAGAAAGTTGCTTTTCAAAACTCAGAAATGTTTTTAAATCATCTGAAGTTGTTTTGTTTGCAAAAGTGAAGCGTATTTAATTCGTGAATACTAATTTAATTTATTGTAATACACATTAATCAACAGCAAAAAAAACTCGAGCTTCTTGAATACGCTTTATGGCCAGACTAATTAGTATTATGTAGACATATTTTATTAGCCAACTCGTCAAAGTCGTCTGTCAAACAACTCCAAAGGGCGTGGTAATTAAATTAATTATAAACCTAACGTTGCTGCACCTGCCGCTTCAAAAAGAATACAAAAAATAAATCTAAAAATCATAAACTCGTTTAATATTTTCATTTAAGAGAGCTGCACACATTCTACGGTGGCAAAAAAAAAATGTTAATGAGCTGCTTTTGCGAGCTGCTGTGGGGGGGATAAGAGAAGTCAGTGAATTAATTAAAAAGGGTTTACCATTTGAGTCGGCAATGAAATATTGTCGCTCAACTGTTGACCAAGCCAAACAAAAAAAAAATAAAAAAAAAATATAATTCGCAGAAGCAATAATAAAAATGTGCAAACAGAAATAAACTAAGGGAATAATTTAAAGGATGCTTTAATGAAACGCATCGCACTTTTTTTTGGTGCAGGTCTTTGGTATTTTCCTTTATGCCACTTTTTGTGGCTGGAATTTTTCTAATCGCTGTTTTTTGGTTGTCGTTGTCAATCTCAGGCCTAAGGACACAATTTCAATTTTAGCGCGTGTGAACTATGAGGACACACTCTTCCTTTACCATTCTCTCTTTCTCTCTCCTCTCTCTCCTCTGTCTCTTTTGTATCTTTCGTTATGGTATACGCCGCTTTAATTTCCGCTTGAATGAAAAGCAAAAGGTTTCCCTTTTTTCGGAAATGGGGGCGAGTCCATGAAAAAGGTTTGCCTTCAGTTGCATGTTAACTGGCGACTTGACTGCTTCTCGACCTAAAAGCGACCAAGCAAAACAAAACAAAAGCTATTCCGAACACACAAACAACATTATACACACACACACACACACACACACAGACATACATACTTTCCATTATTGTTTGCCATGTGCAAGCTTTAACGATGGCGGCCTCAAAAATGGTCAAGCAACCTTTTCAACTTGATTAATTTTCACAATTTAACTTGATGAGCACGAAATTTTCAAACTAAACAATGGAAAATGCTAGCCATTTGCCCATTGAGTAGGTGTCAGTCAATCAGTCAGTCAGTCAGTCATTCATTCACTCACTCACTTAGTCTTTGAGTCAGTCAGTCAGGTTTTGGCAGTTTGACAGTTAAGATTCTGGCACATAATTTGATTTGAACTTTTTATTTTTATTGCATTATATATTTATATACATTTTATGTTTTGGACATCATCTGTTTATCACTTTTGAAGATTACTTTTGCAAATGCGTTGTGATTAGAAAGCGGTGCCAAGAAAAGCCCTCAATTTGATTTATTCATGAAAATGTGGCGACATTTGAGCTAATGGCTGGGCCCACATGAAACCAATTTTACGAGCATATCAAGCAAATATATTCAAGCCCATTTCAAAAAAGGCAGAGAATTGATTTTTGGTTAGCTCGAATTTATTGCATTTTGTTACAGCCTTCGAAGTTTTAATTGGAATTGCTTGTAAATTGCCTTTAGGGTAATCCATGGCACTCTTAAGTAATTTCATATTGAAGTAAAATATTGTTAGCAATTTTTTTAGGCTCAAACACACTAAACTTTCTCAGAAGCTGATTTTAGCAAATTTCAATAAACAAAATTGAGACAGTTAACAAAGGATTGCGCAGAATAAATAATAAACAAACTATTTATTATTTTTCTCGGCAGCAGTTGCAACTGAAATAAACAATTTAAAAGCATTACTCAGACGACTGGTTGGCCGGTTGGTAGCGACAAATGGGAAATCCAAAGGAAAAGCGTTTGGACTGCAGGCTGTTGAAGCTAACTGTTTCCTTTTGCAAGTTGGACAAGTGATTTATTAGTCAAGTTGAAATTTGTTTGGTTTGCTTCTCTTCTGTTTAGTTTGTTTTCAACCAGTTTAGTTGCAGTAGGCCAAAGGTAAAAGAACTTTCTCCAACTTGAAATGCTGCCAATACTTTTCTATCTGTATATTTGTATATATATAAATACAAATAAATATATATATAGATATTGTATACATATATATTTTGCGCAAAAGGATGCCAAATTTTAAGCACAAAATCGTTTTTGGCTTTGAAAGATAGCCGTTTGCAATGTGTTGTTTGCAGCCATAAATTTTGTTATAACGCTTGCACAAATTTTAGATAATTTAGTGATGTTGATTTTTAGCCTGGTATTTATTAACGAATTTATTGACGCCTTCCTGGACTTGGTGATATTTTGTTTAGATTTATTTTTGGATTGGGATTTTGTCACATAGAAATTAAAATTCAATGGTTTTTGCAAATTTGGTTAGGCTATTTTGGTTGGTTAAAATATTAATTGGGTTTTCGTTATTAAGATGGTTTTTTAGTATTTGATATATGAATCCAATTTCCAATTTGGAGCATTTTTTTCCTAGTAGAGGAATTAACATAGATTTCAAAAATACTTCTTCTTTATTTTTTATCTTTAACTTAAAAGAAACAACTTCAAATAAAATTGCTTATCTCTTGAAGCTTACATTTTCTGAACAGAGCAGTTTGTTGGGCTGCAATTTGCTTGAGCTCGAATTTAGTTTTGTAGTTTCATCGAAGTTTTTGGATGAGCGTTGAGTTTGGCTATTACGGATTTGAGGCCCTACGGCAGCTCCAAGACTCAAAGGATACAAAGGTGACTTTAAGTTCAACCGGATCGCGGGACACTCGCATTCGTTGGTGGCAGAACACGCGTTACCTGAACCTGTCCCTTTGGGGTCCTTGTTTCACTGTTTGCTTGCGCTGTGCCCCAAAAATGTACACACACCAATACACAACTCAAGCCATGCCACACACCACGAATCGAATTGAACGCACGCACGCACTTAGCCCGCACACACGCACACGCACACACACACACACGCACATACACGCACACACACGTACAACAAATACCGGGGATAGGACGCGTTCTGGATGTGTGTGTGTGCGTCGTTCTTGTAAATTGTTGGCAAGAAAATCGGAACGCGTGCAAAATGCTTGCTCCCTGTCTGAACGGATGCTGGAGCTTGACTGAAAGCAGCGTTCACCTTAGCCAGAGCATCATCAGCGCCAACAGCGGCGGCCAGAACCTACTACAATACTACGGACGGCAAACGGCTTTTAGCCAAGCGCCCGAAACGAACTCAGAACACACGAGGATGCCAGGATGCGGCACTGTGTCGAATCGAGACGAATCGAATCGTTGTCGTTGACGTCGACGAGTCTCAACGACTCTTTGCCACAATTACAGCATCCCTGCAGGAGCTTTGCGAGCGAAGCTTTTTGCCTAAAGAGTGCAAGCGATAAGCTTAAGAGCATTGCAAAAGCTCGCAGAGCTTGCAATACACATTCAGCACATTGTGCGAGAGCGAATGTGAGAGAGCTTTTGCAAAGCTTCTGTTCGCTGTTCATTTTTGTTTTATTTCAATTTTGGCTTTTTAATAAATGCTCTTTTTGTTGTTTTACTATTTTTGTTTATAAAATGGGCCTCAGCTGTGCAGTTTAAAGCTTTGTATCCTTTTTAAATCTCTTTGCTCGTATGCGTGTATGTGTGTGTGTTGTGTGTGAGAGTGTTGTTCTTTATGCTGTCGACTGCCAATTTTTAGAAAATTTAACAGGTGGTTAAGCGTGTTTTTTTTACTGTGTAAATAATAGAAAAAAAATAAAGAATTTTATACCTATGATAAATAAATGGAATGTAATTTATGTAAGTCTGATATAAAAGAATGTAATAATAAAATGTGAATACATATTTATTTGTAATATATTTGTACAGCTCGCAGCAAAATTCCAATCGTCACTTTAAGAGAATGAGTCAAAATATTTAGCATACTTTTATGGGCCCAACTAAGATTTTGTTGGACAGGCAGTTTTGCACACCTGGAAATGGACAACGCTAACACACATACACCCGTAATACAAACACATAACATACCCGGAAAGCCAATCAAGGTGGGTTAGTTACATTTATCGGCTAAATGGTCAATGCTGGTCAGCTACCAAATTTGTCCACTTGGCTGACAGGCAGCAGCAGCAGACGCTAATTAAACTACTGGGACTGTAGCAAGAGCAGGAGCCGTAGCAACTGATACTGAAGTTCTGGGATAATGAACGTGTCTGTTGTTTCAACTTGCAGCCAGCCATTAACTGCTTTGTTTCTGCACGGTAAGGACAGATGGTCAGCGGAGTGAAGAGCAGAGCAGAGCTGAGCAGAGCAGTGAGTGAGTTGGGGCATCACAAATGATGCTTAAATGCAGTCGACTGACTTCCACCTACGTATATCCTGTGATTGACACGTACAAACAATCGAATTGTGATTTGTACGCAACTGGAACTCATGCCAAAATGAGAGATGGAGACAGAAAGAGAGAGACAGAGAAAAATACAGAGTGAGAGAGAAGATCACTCTCTGTCAAAGTGAAAAGAGGCTTACTCCTGAACTGCGTTATTTGGCCATTAAATGGTGGCAGCTGTCGACCCAAAAAGCGGCACCAGAAACGGCAACCGACAGGTGTCTTTGGACTCCAGGGTAAGAAATCTAGCGTATAATTTTGATGTATTGCACGGCTCATTTTAATGCTGATTACCTGGAGAGCTCATTGCGTCAAAAATGGAAAATGTGAAAATGGGCGTGTGATATATAAATATGACAGGTATTCAAATGTAATTGCGACTGGAATCATGTGCAAAGTATTTGCATAACTACCCTACAAGGATTCGATGTAATTAATCAAAATAATAAACAAATTCGATTTAAGAAATTAATGTGTAAATTTTAATATTTCTGTTAAAAATTAATGTTTTTAAATGATGGATATAAATATTTTATTTGCAATCATTAAAAACTAATCTTAAAAATGATTATAAAGCAAACTAAATTTACTATAAAAATGGAGTAAAAAATTTAATTTTTATGTAAAAATACTTTAATATCTTCATGTGATTTTCGTCATTATTTGTTATTGTTCTTAATCGCCATCTATTAAATTATTCACCGTACATTGAACTCTTGTTTTCCCAAGATTCCATTCCCCAAAAGTTATGCAGCCTGAAGCGTCGCGCAAATAAATGTGCAGAGGGGGTGGTGAAGGGGATGGCTGGCGGTGGTTTAAGAGATTTCACTGCAATACTCTGCAGATTATTAAGGCATGATATATGGAGCTGAAGGGCGCGCATAATGCTTATACTCGCTTACCTGTGCTGTGCGTCTGGCTGAAATATTCCTGGCATAATAAAGGAAAAGGAAAAGACAATAACAACAAAAAGGAGAGAAAAGACACCCAACACGCATACATACACACACACACAGATGCATACATACATCATGAGTTGTCTTGACAACTGACGCACAGCTCTCTCATACGTCATAGCTGGCGCTAACTGTATTTGTGTGTGTGTGTGTGTATATATGTATATTGTTATTTTTGCGCCTAGTGTGTGTGCGTGTGTGCTTATGAGTGCGTGCCACGATGCCACTGGCAAAAAGTGGCTCCTGAGAAGGGTATCACGATGTTGTCCAAATGTATGTAACAGGTTAAATCAAGCATATCCAATTCCACATGTCCCCAAATGGGGTTAAATAGCCAAGCTAATATGTCCTTCCATTTGAAATATTCTATCGCAGAAACTACAACTGTTAGTTAATTAATTAATTAATAATTTCAAGTAAATTTAAGTTTATTTAATATCTAATAAATTGTAATTATGGCATGCATTTCTCTGCAGCTCATTTGTAGTTTTTAGTTTTTGATAATATTTATGTTGAGGCTGTTTACTGGGTATTGACCAAGTCAGGTTACTTTTAGCCAAAAGCACTTACTTATTGTTATTGTTGTTATTGTCGCTTTACTCGTAAACTTAAATTGTTATTTCACCTTGAAAGCGCTACAAAAAAGATTTACGGTCACCTCAGAACCCCCTCGTCATCGCCCTCGCCGTACATCCTTTGCCATCTTTATTTATCTAGGGTCTGACTCTCTCTCCCCCTCCCACACTGAGTGTATTTGTTAGCTGTTTTCTTGTGGTTTTCGTTGCTGTGTCATTTTTATGCTCATTACTCCGCATTTGCTGGTGCTTTAGTTCCATCTTCAGCTACAACAAGAGCTATGGCAACACAGACTGTCCTCGCTTTCAATTCACAATGAAAATAACAGTAATAACAACAAAAACAACACTACTTAAATCCATTGTTGTTTTTGTTGTGTTCTCTTTGTAAGCTTATTTTGATTTCTATTTGCTTGCTGTTTTCTTTCAGTGTTTTTTTTTTAGTATTTGCAGTCGCCTTGTCGCATATTTATTACACTTTGCATTATGATGTCTAGAAATTGCTGCAGACAATTTATGGTTCTCCTAAGTACCACATATATATATATCTATAAATATATATATATATATATATATATATATATCTGCAGGGCAAGCAGGTGTAAAGCAAATGGTCGAACCATTAAGACATTGTTTACCAACAAATACTTCGTGGATATTGTTTATGGCGTATTGACATGGCTTATTGGACATATCCACTGGTTAAGTTTTCCCCGATAATGTTGATTTAAATTGATTACAGATTAAAGCACATAATTTATATAGCAAATGTGGTTTATTTTGGTATTTGGTATATTCCACACACTCAACAGTTGATTCGAAACTGTTCCATGTTCGCATTCTTTATCATATCTTTGCCGGGCCATAAAAAACACACATCATTATTATCGCATTATGGCGAACCCAAAAAACGAAAACTATAAAAAAAAAAGAATTGACTATCGCAACGGAAAATTGTGTCAACGCGGCTGTTGTGCGCCCAGTTTACTGTTGCCATATTAATTAAATACAAAATGTTTACACTAATAATATTCACATAAATTCTCGCAGAGATGGCGAAAGCGGAAGCATCATAAATTTTGCTCTTGGTGGCGCTGCAAGTTGCAAGATGCGAACAGCACGCAGCGGCCACAAATTGTGAGTTATCTTTGGTGCGGGTCGATGTTGTAGCAGCCGCAGAAGCAGTAGCAGAAGCAGCCACGGCTTCCTTCCCTCCTGCCACACCCCCTCATAGCACCCACCCCTTGTTGGCTTTTGTCGCCGTTGCATGCAAAGACATTAAATTAAATTATTGTCACAGGGCTGCCTGCATCCTTCGCCCCTGCTCTGTGTGTATGTCCTCTGACTCGTTGTGACATCCTTCCTTCTTTTTTGGCGGGCGGAGGTGGATGGGGGAGGGGTTAGTTTAAATACGAGCTAAATAGCTCCCCAGATGCCAGGGCATAAAAACCCCTTTTGCTCTTGCCTAAGTATGCCGCACAGTTTGGCTTTTCCAAAACACGTTTCATTAGGCATGCTAAAGACGCAACATTGCGTATACGTATTATTTACAGAACAAAATGGCTTTGAGACTCGGCCGGGACTTACGGGCCCTACATCTGTGGAAACCATTAAGACATGTGCAAATACCTTAGCGATATTTGAAATATTTTACTTTGAAATGAGCACAAATTAAGTTCTGAATTTACACATAGATTTAATTTTGTAAAATAATAAAATTAATATTTCAAACTCGAGTCTAAGATATTTAGCACATTCGAATAATTTAAATATTTAATTTAAAAATCACAATTTGTGATTGACTTTGATTAAGACTAAACTCAAATTTGGATTTATTTTTTAATTAAGAATCAATAATGTAAATATTTAATGCACCAATTTAGTCCTGTCTGCAGGATATCTTCTCGTCAAGCGTTGTTTTAAATTCTTGCTTAGAGTAGTTTTTGCTCATCAGCTTCAGTTTTTGACTATAATTTTGTAATAAAAGCAGAGACAGTTACTCAAAGCAGTTTTCACTCACCCACAAAGTGGCTGTGATTGTTGGCCAGTTAATTTGTTTTGCTGTTGCACTTTGCGTATGGCTTTCAGTTGCTTGGCAACTTGTAAGAAACAGTTGCCTTTGATGCCTGCATTAGCAACCATTTCCGCCCCTCTCCCCCTTTATGTCTGGGCCATTAACGCAGCGTCGACACATAAAGCCCAAGAGGAAGCAAAGGCGTCGCTGGTTTGGCTTTTGTTTTCCACGTTGCATGCCTTTTTTATGGGGCACTTTTACACGGTGGCATTTTAATGAGCGACTGGGCTGTGTTTTGTTTAGGCCAATTTGCTTGGCCCACATAAAAACTTTGCCCGGCCCATTGCAGTTCACATATTAATATCGAAAAATATATTGCAACCAGCTACCACAGCAAATGTGATTCTCATGAATTTTGCTAAATTGCTTCTTGCACGTAAAGTCGATATAAAGATTTTATAATAGAAAACTAGATCCAGTCTATAGTAAGCAAATTATGGTCGATATTAACTCGAACTTAAATTTTTAAAATTTACAATTTATATTTTTAATTGGTTGAACGGTGCTTGTACTTTTCATTCACAGCCAACTTTAATCTATGCAAACATTTGGTTCAAGTCAAAAGTATTTAACTTGTTGGGAAAAATCAATTTGCCAATTAGTAAAAGTCCAAAGAAATGCTTAAAAATAAACAGAGGACCCATTGACAAGTTTTCACAAAGAGCAAATCGCATTAAAGCCGAGCAAAAGTTGGCAAAAACTTTTGTAAGTAAAACTTTTACAAAAAGAAATTTGTGCAACGCATTTTCCATTAAGTCGAATGTGAAAATTTTCACTTTTATATCAAACTAAAGAAAGTAGCGGCAAATGTGGGTTAATTTGCAACTCAATCTGCAGGTGCCGACTCTTTGAATGTATGTGTGTGTACATATTGTCAATTCAATACACCCACACACACACACACACACACACACACACACACACCTATAACACAAATGTAATTGGAAAGCATGCTAAAGTTTCATTGTTTGAAACTGGCTTTTCCTTTGCTTTTGCTCAAGGCAAAGTTTTCAACGACAGAAAAACAGGATAACTAAGGCGAATATATGAATCGATGGAAAAGTGATTTTCGTAGTTTAAAACGTTACGCTCTACATCAGCCTGGCCTTAACTAACACAAACTAGCTTAGCCAATAGAAATACAAAACACCAACCCAAACACACAATGCCAGCAAATATGCTTTGACCAAAGGACATTCTGGCGCCAACAACTTAGTCCAGTTAACAGTTTCACAGCCCTCCAGAAAATGTAACAAATTTGTTAGAAAGCAAAAGAGACTTAATGAAAAGTAAGGATTATCTTTGCACAAATTGAAAGTGTTTTGTGCATTATTAGAATTTCATAGAAACTTTACAAATGACAGAATATGTGAGATTTCAATTACCAAAATATATCCCAGCATGTCTTTAATAGAGTATTTGTATATTTTTGTATTTATCAATATTTTAGAGAAAGTGAAACGACCTTTTCATATTTAAATTCACTGCAGTAACCGATATGAAACTTTATTAAAGAAATAGTTTCTGAGACTAATAGAATATATAAAAAAATATGATACCAATTGGACGCAATATGATTTTAAGTAATTAAAATTTGGTTTAGTTCTCATTAGGGATTTGTCAGTCATTGATTAAAGCTTGGCTTATTTCATTTCATTTAGAGTTTATTAACAATACTTTTTGTCTTTTGAAATTACTTGTTAAATTGCATTTTGTCATATTTTAAGTTTTTTTGTATCATAGATAAAATTCCAAATTTGTCAGCTATTCCAGTTCGGCTTGTTTGCTGCAACTGTTTTTTGTTTGCCATCTAATTATTAATTTATTTTAAGCATATTTAATTTTAGCATACAAATAAATTCATGTTGCCAGCTGGTTTTTTGGGGGGCATTGGTGAGGATCGGATGGATGCAGGGAGCGATGCTGACTTTCAGAGCCAGCTGGACGAGCGACATGCAATTAATTGTGTCATTGTAGCCTTTAACCAGACAGTTGAGCAGTAACCCAATTTGTTCGCTTGATTGTTGTTATCAGCAGTGCGGGGTGGGGGTTGTTAGAGGCGTGTGGTGTGTGTCTGACCAGCCCTAATGGCTTTGCATTATTGGCCAAGACAGCTGTGGCTGCTGTCCTAAGCCAGAACCTCAGCCACAACTCTTCAAACTGTCCGATTCTGGGCATTGTGTGCCACTTTGCAATTAAGACGCCCCGAAAATAAAAGAAAATTATGTATAGAGGGGGAAAGGGAGGTTGGGGGAGGATGTGCACATAACGGAATCGTGTGGGTGTTAAAGTTTCTGTTCAAGTTGGCAACATTGCTAAAATGTCTTAATATGCCTGTTGTTATACATAATTCAAAAGGTTCTCACTCCCTCTGAATATCTAAACATTCCAAATATATTTTAGTCGTAATGAGAATGTTTTCTCCTTTAATCAGTGGACTGAGAAATTGTCTTATGTGTGGCAGGTAAAATGATGTGCAACATTTTACTGTTTTAGCGTCGAGAAACGAGTCTTAAATTAGGAAATTAATGCTTTAAGTTAAGTAAATACTAACTGATTTAGTATGATAACAATTTAATCTTAAAACTGCCAAAGTTTGCTGCTCTTTGTTTTATTTATATTTATGATTAGCTTTTCATATTGGCTTAAATAATAGTTAATTTGACTGCTGCAATAATCAAAACTTATTGTCTTAGCTTCAAATATGCTAAATTATAACTTCAACATTTAACTTTCATTTATTTTATTTTCACAAAACCACTCATTTAATTAAATAAAATCTCACTTGACTTTTGATCGCACTTTTAGCTGATTCGGTTGGATTTTAGACGCAATCAGTGCAATTGCAGCATTTGAAATTAGTTGGCTGACAGTCTCGTTGCCAATGTGGAGAGACCCGGAAACTGTGGGCTAAAACAGCTAAGAGTGACTAGTTTAAAAAATGTTCTATGATTTTCATTATATTAACTCATTTAAAATGGATAATGTGAAATAAATTTTAAAAAAGGAAATTGATGTTCTAAATTTGAATGCCCAACCAATTTTTTTTTAACAAAATCGGGTTAGTTTCAGGCCAGTTGTGCAAACCAAATGAATATGAAATGCATTACTTCTTTTTGTATTTAAGCACTCAGATTTAAACTCAAAATAAGTTAATACTGATATTTTGTTAAAGAACTAAATGAAAATTTAATTGACATTTTTATCATTACTAAACAAAAAAATCATTCAAAACACAACTTTAATTTCAATATTGACAATTTTAATCACAGGTTGACGATATATAAATTGCAATTGATAGATTGTCTAGTTATTTAATTTACGTTTTGTGCAATTTTTATTATGTTTATATTTTTCATATTTATACTTAGAATTTACCTCACACAACATCTGGTGTACCATACAAAATTAACAATTAACTTTGCCTTAAAAATCGCCACAATTAATAAAGTTTTTCAAGAATTTAAATGTGGCAACTTAAGTCGAATGCCTCGTTTTCAGTTGCACTCAAATTAAAAACACGTCTTTCGAGCCGCATGTTAAGTTGAAAAATTGTAAAGTTGAAAAGTTTGCTTTTCTCATTACGCCCGCTTAAGCGGGGCGACGACAGATGGCGCCACATTAATGTCAGGACACTCTGCTCAGCGGGGATATTGCATTATCGGCCTGGACGAATGCATTAAAAATGAATCCGAGTTGACTTCTTGCGACTTCTTCCTGCAGCTCCCTTTTCGATTGCGTTGCCTTCCGTTGTGTTGTCCTGGCTTTCCTCATAGTTATATCGCAGCAATAATTTGATCGTTAAAATGGACACTGCTTTTTTAATGGTTTGTGTATGTATTCCGCACCTTCGCCTGCTGCCCGCTGCTCCCCCCTTCTCTCCATTATCTGGCAGTCCGAGACTTTCCCGGAGTTGTGCGCTCGCACATTTCATTTGCAACCAGCTGCAATTAAATGTGTTTTTACGATTGTGCAGCATTTGCAGCGGACGCCTTTTGCACAACTGTGTAATGAAATTAACAGGGATGCCAGCAAAGGACCAAGACCAGAACAGTCGCGACGATGTCCTCTGTCCTCTGTTCTCTGTTCTCTGCTCTGCTGTGGCCCAATGTGTCCTGTGATAAACGATCACCATTGGGAAGCTTTAAAATGCCACTTACGAGTAACTGCTGTGAAATGCTTGTTAAGCGTTAAATGGCCAAGAAAATATTTTCTTTGTTTTCCCTCTCTTTTTTTTTTTTGCTTGTGTTTTTATTGTATATTGTTCTTTTGAGTACCTGGGCGTGGCAGCCATAATTGCCAGCAGTGTGAGTCGTCATATTATCACAGGTGAGCACACCGTCACACACACACACACACACACACAGGGCACACAATGAGGCCCACAGGTGGCGCTTTAATTGGCGAGTTGTTTCACGCGCCTGGGAGTTCTGTCAACGCCTTGCTCCCCAAGAAACGGCACTCAGGACCAGGACACACTGGCTCGCTAAGTGAGCCACTATGTCAGAATGTCAGACATGCCAGCTACCCATAAAGAAACAAGATATACTAACTGAAAGTGAAGCAAGGGGTGAATCGGGGCGAGGGGCAAGTCGGATCGGAACCTGGCCAGAGAGTGGAAGGCCAAAGAAGCCTCATCGTCCACGTCGCTGGGGAGTAATTAACACTGCGTCGTTGCTGTGCGCTGAGCCAACAATGGGATACTGATGCACTCCCTAATTACACGACCAGCGCCGGCAACTAGCACAGTGGGCGTGGTCAAAAAGAGGCAAGGTAAGCCATATTGAAAAACATATTTATTTATATTTGAAGTAAACTAGCGTTGAAATTTACAATACCTAAAATGTCGGGAGTATAATTAGAGTTGAAATGCAGAGTGTTGAGATATATATGTAAAAACCGAAGTATTTTTGCTATTTATTAGTTTGATGTTGTGGTAAATATGCTCATAGAATGTTATAAGTATAATTAAATTTGCAGCTGATGAGGCTTATGATAGTCAAGATGAATAATTCCACTTCTAAAATTGTCTGAAATTCGTGCAATAAACATCTGTGCTGAAAACTTTGCTTCATTTGTACATTTTTAAGGAACTAAAAAATAAAAAGTCACAAACTTTTAAAATCATGCTCAACACACTTTCAACAGCACATTTTGAAATCTTGAAATCTTTTGCATATTAAGAATTTCCTTGATATATAATTCCTTATTTTAATTTCCTTTATAATATAAAAAATACCTCCTTTTTATTCTTGATTTTCTTTTTTTTAAAAAGAAGAAAACTTTTAAACTTTGATGGTTTTCATTGAACTTTTCGAAAGTTTCCTATTTTCTATATCAGTTAGTTGCCTTGAACCCTTTAAAAAGTTAACATCTGAATAAGTTAATAATATGCAGTCCAGCAATCAATTTCCTTAATTTTATAGAAGTGAATTGGCTGCCTTGTTGACATGTCTGTGCTGTAACCTGTGCCTAGTATAACTTGCATTTCCAACTTGCATCTACCACGCATCTGACGCGCCTAGGGCAAACAATCAGCTAAAGCAACACACACACACACACACACACACAAAAAAACCTGCACCTTGCATGTGCAAAACTTGGCGCCCAGTTACAAAACAACAACAACAACAACAACAGCAGCAATGGTAGCATTGCGCAGCATTGCTCCCAGCTGCTCCGACGTCAACTTGCCACCTGCCAGCTGCCACCTGGCAATGGCAACGGCGACATCGACCCCGACAAACATTTTTAATACCCTGAATAAAATTCAAAATGGATAATGAAGACTTGCACCCAAAAGTGAAAAGTGTTTGGAACACGTAACTATAATTTTTCAAATAGGGGAAAGAAAATGTTTAAGTTTACGCAAAATATTTATGGGATTGTCGCATAGGGAAAATAATTTTTGTTGTTGAGAACTTTATTATTACACATAAGTAAAATTTTTAAAAAAGTGGAAAGAAAATGTTGAAGTATAAGTAAATAACATTTATTGGGATTGTCATATAAAAAATGTTATTTTTTCTTTTGAGTACTTTGTTAATACACATAACAAAAATGTTTTAAATAGTAAATAAAAATGTATTAATATAATCAAATTAGATATTTTTGCGATTGCTATTTAGGGACAATTATTTCTTCTTTTGAGGATATGATTATGTAAGTAAAAATTCATACAAATTTAATTCTTTGATTTTTTATCGTTAAGAAATAATAATATTTAAAATCATTCTAAAAATTTTGGAAAATTAAAAATCTAAATAAATAAATAAATTTACAATTCGATTAAAATAGTTAAATGTAAAATTTACGGTAATTGATTTTTAAAAAGTCTGTGAATAATTTTTTATTAAAGTGACCGACTTACAGGGTATTGTTCAGCCGTGCACTTCCAATTCGAATATATATTTGCATTTTTTTGCTGGGTGTGTTATTTGTAGCTTTGCAGCATGCATCGACTGCGTATTTTAGCCAGAGGCAAACTTGAGCCCTCTCTGTGGTAACGGAGGACTTGTGGAATGACTGGAGGGAGGTGGCTGGTGGGAGGGGGGAGGGGGGAGGCAGAGCCCTGGTGCAGCGCGCATTTTTAAAGTAAATAACCCAACCGAAGTGCAGCGAAGCTGTTGAAATTTTTATGCGCAACCAACACCACAAAAAGCAAAAAAAAAAAAAAATACAAAAACATTGCATAAAATTCAAAACTAAACTATAAAAAAAAATGTTGTGCAAAACCGCTGCACACGTGTGCAAACAAAAGGTAACTATATGTGAGAGTGTGTGTGTGTATGTGTGTGTGCGAGTGCGTGTCTATTTGCTGAGTTTCTTTGGGAAACAGCGCCATTTGCTCACCAACAGTTTTGCACGAAAAAATGAAAGCACAGCGCCCACTTTGGCACGCCCACGCACGAGACATGAGACTGCCGCGGTGTTGCAAAGTGGCAAGAGCACCAGCAGGAGCTGCAAGAGCAGCAAGAGCAGCAGCGGCAGCAGCCCAGCATAAATTTCCATTACCGTTGACAAATATTTACACATCGACCTCAATTCATATTCCTTTTGATGCAGTTGCTTTTAGTTGCTGCTGCTGCTGCAGAGAATGTAGCAGTGCAACTTTATGCTATTTATACCCTGCACCCCTCTCAAAAATTGGGTTAAAGCGGGTATTATGTAGTTACATAATTATATTTATATTTAATGTTTCCGTTTTACATTTTTTAGATATTTAACAATTAAGTTTCTAACTTTGAAGAAATTACATACTAAAAAATCATTTCCATCGCATTATGAGGAATATTTTGATCAAATAAAATTGGTTGCTACTAAAGTAAAAAATGTGTCACAAGAAATATTATTAGAAATTTGCATCTTAGCTTAGACTTGACTGATCAAATCTATTTTATCAAAGTTAAATGAATAAATTTTAATTTATTTGATATAATATTTTTAAAGCTAAATGCCAAAAGTAATTTAATAACAGCAACTCATAGCTGGCCCTAGGGTATCTACTAGTGGAACACTCTCAACTGACATATTTTTACTAGTTTACATGGATGTGGGCATTAACTGCCAGCAGCCACTGTGCGCAAGCAGTTATTACTGAATACTCGCTGAATCTGAGTAGGCGTTGCCCCAAAGAGTGAGAAATAAACACAGAGTAAAAAGCAGTTTGACAAATTTAACATTTGTAATAACGAAAATAGAAAAGTCCTCAAAAATGTATCAAATATCATTTTGCATATATTTTTGGCTGCTGTTGTTGTTGTTGTTGCCAACTGGTGGCAACTCGGAGGTATTTCGACATCGTTTGACAATCTTTGCAGAAGCAGGTCGCATGGAATGCTTCCATCAACCAGTGGCAGCCACAGAGACCATAACATTGGACTATCAGGTGATAGACGGGGGCCAAGGGGAGGCTCACATTAACTTCGTACTGATGGATCCGCATCGCAAACTGCTTGTCAAGGATCACAAGCAGAGCAACAGCAAACATCGCTTGGATGCCAATGAGACGGGAATTTATAAATTGTGTTTCGATAATACGATTAGCAGCTTCAACCAGAAGATTGTCGCCTTCTACTTGGAGATTGCGGCTGGCAATCAGGAGGAACTGGATCGTCAGGCATTGATCAAGGAGATGACCACAGATTATCATTTTGATCGCAGCTTCACGCATATGCACGACTATATCGGCAAGATCCATCTGAACATGATGAGATCGAGGCAGACTCAGGACTATATTCGCACCATTGAGGCCAGGGACCGCAAGCTGGCCGAATCGAACTTTGCTTTGGTCAATCTCTGGTCCACCGCCCAGGTAGTGGCCATGATATTTGTGGGTCTGCTGCAGGTTTTTATGCTGCGCAGCATTTTTAACCCACTTGGAAATTTCAACAAGTTGTGCAATAAATTGCAAAACAGAAATGCTTTTCGATAAAAATGGGAAAATTTGAGAGAATGTAAATAAAGCGAACATTGAGAAAAACTGCAATTGGAACTGATTTAAATTTTTAGTTTAATGATGAAAATTTCTGATTGACTGTTAATAAAGTTAAAAAAGTAAATTTCAGTTTTAAAGTGCCTTTAAAAAAATTCAAATTGAACAGATGGAATAAATTTTAATAGTTTTAAGAGTGATTCATATAATGAACAACACTTGTCATGAAACAATGACAAACAAACATTCGATTATTAAGAACTTGCCACACGCTGTTGCACTTATTAGTGTACAACTTGTTGTAAGCAGCTCAAATTTTTTTTAAGCACTTCTACTCATTTCACACGAAACTTTTATTTAGCTGCCTCAATCTGTAACTGGTACAGTTAACAGGCCACAGAATGTGGCAGGACATGAAATAAAATCAATGCCAAACTCCTGACAAATATTAGGCAAACGCCTTTTGAAAGGACATGCGTCCAACATTTGACATTTCGATTGACCAGAGTCGTGTGGCAACTTTAAGGCGATGTTTTTTTGCCGCAACCACAAAGAGAATTAAGCCAGAAATTGTGAAGGTCAGCCACAGAAAATGGCTCATGAATTATTAAAAACGAGGCGGCAAAAGTGTGTGGCCAAAAGTTGGCACTACTTGACCCTAATCTCAAGCCCAACAGCCCCCTTCTCACTTCCTCTCACTTTCCCAACCGTCTCGACAATTATTGCAAAATGCTAAGCCAAATGGTGCCCAGCAACAGCTTTTGGAGGCAACACACCAAAAATCCGCAAGTGAACCGCAAGACCCCAAAAAGATGTTTTGACAGGCCAACAATGCAGAGCTGAAGGCAATTGTTTGCCTCCATCTGACCATGCCAAAATGGTTGTGGATGGGGGGGGGGGGGGGGCAGGCAAGTCCCAAGTTATCTGAAACTTTACTGCAAGTAGCACTTTAAATTAATGAACTGAGATTAAGCAAGACAAATTGTTGTTTCTGCCTACGATATTTTCAATAAAGGCAAATTGTTTTTTGCTTCGACCCCAACAAATTAAATGGGAAAACAAAAAAAAAATCGAAAATATATATATATATATATATAATATATATTTTGTTTGTTGGCAAGCTTCGAAATAAATTTACAATTTATTGTTATTGACATTTTTGTAACGATTTCAGCAAGAAGACAGAGAAATGCCGACGGAGTTCGAAAATGTGCAGCAATTAAGAATTTAAGAGCGAAACGTGGCCACAAAATGTTGCAGCAGTCGATATTTCAGCCAAAGTGTTGTCAACACACCAAAATATGCACAGTCACCTTCAGCTTGGTAGTAAAATGAATTTTGCATTTCATTTTGCCACAGTTTTCACAGCTTTTCCCTTCACTTTCACCTCGATACATTTTTTTTCGTGTATGCCAAAACGCAGCCAATTGCAAAATTTTCTCTTGATTCTCGGCTTTTATTGCCTTTGTCCTTACTTTTTCCACTGGTTTCCATGCTTAAAATATTCCTTGCATTTCCTACTGACAAACGACAAATTGTCAGTCAGTCTGATATATAAAAAACTTATATGTTTTTGAAGCAAAAGTTTAAATACCCTACAAATTTGTTAAAATTTAATTGAATTTTTATATGTCTGTTTGATAAAAAGAGCTCATCCAAACTAAATATTATTGAATATCTTTTTGAGTTCAACTTCAGTTCAGCTATGGCAAAAAGTGGCAGATGTGAAACAGAATATATAAGTAAGTTGGGATTTTAAATAATTAATATTTATATTTTATTTTAAATAAAAATATTAATAATTAAAGCATGCCCCAAATATATGTTTCAGCTGATTGATCTTTTCATACTCTTTGCGAGAGTTTCGGTTGCACTTTCGAGCTGTTGAACAGCAACAAATTTATTACCGAATGCAACATGCAACATGCATGAGCAGCTCTTAATATAAATTCCAATCAAAAGATGTGCACAGATCTCAGATACTGCAGTCTAAAATAATGCAGATTGTCGAATGAGCATAACGGCAATGCCAATTGGAGTTGGGCACTCGAAGTTCACATTCAAATAAAAAAGCAACTTGCAACTGCAGCAGCAACATAAAACGCAATGAAGCAACAATTTTCGTGGATTTTGAAATGGTGAGGGTCCTGCTGATTCTATTTACAAGGACATTTTGCGCAGCTTTGGCCAAAGCACTTCAAAAGTGCTTCTTAACTAAGCTTAAAAGGAAAGCCAACAACAACAAATGTTGCAATTTGTGTTTGTTGTGAAAATCGCTGTTGGTTTCTAGGCGACATCTTCTCCTCAATGTTGTTGTTGTATTTCTTGTTGTTGTTGTTGTTGTTTGCTGCTGCTACTTCTGCTCAGTCAAGTATGACAGAATTGTGCTTGCTGCGGCTATTAAATGGTTTACTTAGGTTGCTCACCGAATCTAGCTGGATTTTGGTTTATGCGGATACCGCTCATTTGTGGTCAACTTGTTTACTAATAGTTAAATTGCCAATTAAATTTTGAGAAATTGAAATTAAATTTGTTGGACTACATCTCAGTTTCTCATAATTAATTTTCACATTTCACATTTTTATATTTTTATTTTAATATTTGCTTATTTAAGACATTTGAAGAGCTTCTCAAAATGTTTTCATATTAATATACTTTGCTTAGTTACGTAAACTTGCAACATTATTTACATTAAATACATTTTACTATATTTTTCAACATACAATTTGACCACAATTTAATCTGATGTTGAAGCCATCTAAACTGAGGGCCAACACAGAGTACAAATCCCCCACAAATCCAATCAAACCGGAGGAGAGACTAATTTAATAAGCCACCAAATGCTTACAAATGAAGCTATAAAGAATTTCCTTGCTTAAGCTCCAAAGGACACAGCGTTGGATATTCCACTATCTTGGCGGTTAGTTGAGCAAGGCCCTTCCCCTCGTGCTCCTATCTGCCCCAACTCTACCTGTGCGCAATACCAATTCGACCGGCCAAAATTATGTAGAAGGAAACTTTTTACCTGGTCGCGACTGTGGCAACTTCGACGAGTGCCTTTGGTTTGGCAACTCGGCATCCATTAGACTCAGAACTCGAGTAGACTTTAGTTTCATTTGCGGTTAATTTTGTAGTGCTTACTCTCGCTGCTGCTGCTGTCCTTTTATCCGAGTCCTTGCAACTAACTGTCGCAAGTAAGCAGCGAGGCAGCGTTGCGTGGCAATCGAAGTGCAGCCTCCAATTTGCTGCCTCAAGTTGTTTGGCTTAGTGCAGCTTGCTGTCCTTGTCCCACTTGCTGCCGTTGTTGTTGTTGGTTGTCCTTGTCTGGCTTTGGTTGCCTTTATTCACCTAATATCCGCAGCACTCCCGCAGCACTCCCGCAGCCTGTGGCGCTAATTGACGCCGCTTAGCGTCACCCGAAAAATCTATAAACCTGAAACACTCACAGCCACTAAGTCGACTCCTTGTCCCCCTCTTTGTCTCGTCACTCCTCCCCTCATCACTCTCCCGTTGCCTGTTCGTCATCCACTTGTTTTATGTGTGCATTCTTAAGCATAATAAATCTGTTTATCTCTGTGTGCTTAACGGCTGCCAATGTCCTGGCGATGTCCTTTGGCCCGCTTAAAACTTGCTGCCGGTTCTACCTGGAAAAACGATAAAAACTTTACTATCGCAATTTGATGCTCGTTTTATCCTCCAAGAAGGCTACTTTCATTTTGACAGGAACTTCGTCACGCACTAAACCAGAAATTGTTATTAAATATTAAAGGGTATGTCCAAGTCCATATAACTCTTTTACTTATTTCTGATGTATTTTTTTATCAGTTATCAAGCTTAATGACACATGGAATTGATTTGGATGTAACAATTACATTTAACAACTGTTATTTCCCATTGGAATTTTTTACTTTGTGCGAAATAATTTATCCATTAATTAAAGCTAAGAAATCTTCTTATTGATTAATAAATCTACTTATAAACTTATTTTACAATAATCTTAAAATATTTTTTCGCCCACATCAAGGGTATTAAATCTACGTTGATAATAAGTTTAAGCTTCTTTGTTGCCATATTTAAATATTTTAAGTTTGTGTGTTACTTGTTGGGATTATTATTCTGGGCAGTTAATTTTCATTGTGGGCAATGAAAAAGCGCAAAATGATAAACAAGCAAAAAGTGAATTTGATTCGCGAATAGTTACCCAAAAATGAACGTCAAGTTTAAATATGCTTTCTGGCTTTAACAGCAGGAGGACAACAAACAAACAGGCAACTAGGGAAGCAGGGGAGCAGGGAAGGAGCTGGCGAGCAACATCGCGTGACTACCTTATCCGTTCATTCTGCAATGAATCCAATCTGCGGTTGAGGCACCGGACACCGCAGTCAACTCCCAAGTTGTGCACGTTCCCGGAACGGAAAACCAAACCGCAAAATGGCAAAACAATCAACATGCAACGAGTCGAATGTTGGCCAACATCGTTTGGGTGTGTGCATGTGTGTGTGTGTGTGTGTGTGGATGTGTGTTTGATATAGCAAGCAGGATGTGAGTAAAGGCAAAGCGTGGATAGAAAACAAAACTAAGGATTTCACTTCTCCCAATGAGGTGGCAATTGCTCGGATTGACAGCCAAATGCAACTCGTAGCTCGTCCAAGGACTTCGCTTGGCTGGTCCCATTGAGGAATGTGGCCTGGAATTGGTTCAATGATGTTTCAAAGAGCATTTACAATCGGCTTTAATGTGCTGGCGGAGTGCTTTGGCCTTGATGAACTACACCCACATTATTTTAGCTTGTCAATATTTTTATATTGAAACTCGCTGCTATAATTTAGATTTAGATCTACTTTTAAATTAGCAATTAATTTTGTGTTTTAAATGTATCAATTTCAAATATCGAAATATATATTTAATTTAGAAAACAAATCATAAACAATTTCTTTATTTTTTTCAAGTGTCAGATTAAATATTTGTTAGATTTCTACAATTGATTTCAGCCTTTCAGCATAAATAGAAACAGAAACAGAAACAATTGCCCATAATTCCCCGCACTCCCCCGCGCTGCATCGACTTCCTTGACTTCCGTTTGTTTGCCAGGCCAAAAATGCTTACTAGCTTGGCTAATTCGTTTTGTACTTAATTGTATTTCTAGTTTACCAATTTAGGGAGTCGAGCTGAGCGTCTGCTGTGCAAATCCAATTCACAATTGGCCAAAACTTTGTGTTTACTGTTTCGCGCGTCTACTTTGTTGCATGAAGTGGCAAGTGGCAAGTGGCAAGTGGCGCGAGGAGCAGCAGCCGGAAGTGGGTGAGAGGCCAAGTAAATTTAGTCCGACTACTTTGACGAAGTTTGCTTTTGGCCAACAACGCGAGCAGCAGCAAGCTGGCAAAAGTCGGCTTCAAGTACTCTCCGGTATTGTGTTGTTTTGGCCACTTGACATCCAGCCAAGTCGAAGCGGCAATTGTTTTTTAACTTGAAGTTAGTGGCCACTTCAAGTTAGTTAAGCTAGGCAACAAATATGATATCGTAACTTGTCTAGTTTAACCAATTTCTAGGCAAATTTCGATTGCTGTCAACTCGTCTGAAATCGGCTGTATTTAGCACTCGGCAAACTTTCAACTTTTATAATAACAGGCAAATTGAATTCCCATTTCAATGAATATCAAGTGCGTAATTTATCGAAATTTAATAATGTTGCCAGACTGTTGCTATTTCGAACAATAATCGAGAGTTTTGGACGGGGCGAGGGAGTGGTTGGGCAGTTTCCGAGTGGCAACTTTGTCTAACCTATTGTCAAACATTTTGAGAACTTTTATTGAAACGATATTTTAATATATTCATCGAGCAAAACTCGGTGGGGCAGAATATTAAACGACAGTGTGCACGACTTGAGGATACCCTGTAATTGGCAGTATGTAAACACTTCAAATGCAGGAATTGAATTATTTTTTCTTGCTTCGCTTTTGCAGATTCCCAAATTATGGAAAATTGTTATGTAAATAAACTCTACATTCTTTGTCAAAAATTAAACAATATGTTGATTTTCTTCTTCTTCTTGATGTCATCAGATCAGTCTATCCAAGATATAAAATATTATCTCTCTGAAATATCCTCAACATTTTATAAAGTTTAAATATAATTTATCAATATAAAATGGTTTCCTCTGACAACCATCTACCCTTTATTCCATATAAACGTGGTATACCAAAAAAAGAAGGAAAAATAGTACTCCGAAGAGAACTAATAATTGAGGCAATATGTAGGCGGAGCAGAACTTTGGATCGGTGGGCGTGGCAGTCCATTGGCAGCTGTTGCCGCTGAAACGGTGAAAACTTTGAGCATCAAGCGAAAAACAAATGGACAGGCGAAGCGAGGCAGCTGATGTTGGCACAGAGTCCTCGGGCAGAAGGGAGGGGCTGGGGGGCTATTCCGACAGTTTAAGTGTCGACTGTGTAACGGTAAATTGCATGCACAAAAGTTGACACTAGATGGAGCCAGTTGCACAACACAAACTAAAATCAGCTGCCGCTTCTGTCGTTTAACCAATTTGCTGCTGCTGTTTCTCGGCTGTGTGTGTGTGTGTGTGTGACAATATATGAGCACTTTAGAGGGGAATGAGGATTGGGTGAGGTTGGCTGCGATGATAAAGGATGACACTGAGCTTTATAGAGATGTCCGGATATGAGCAGCAAGCAAAGCAAAGTGAATTGTGAGCTAGAAATGTCTATGAATGCAAATAACGTGTGTGTGTTTGTTGTGTGTGTGTGTGTTGTGTGTGTGTTATTGTCAACACAACAACCAAATTACATTGTGGTTTCGATATGCCCAGTAAGTGGTTAGAAGCGAATGTGGCTGCATCATTTGATTTAACCTAATTTGATTTATTTATTTGCATGCAAAACACATAATTAATAAAACCAACTTGACGAACAAAAAATAAATATTGTTTAAGTTAAGCTGTCATTTTATTTTACTGTCCAAATCATACATTTTTGTAATTTGTTACTAAATAATCTTTGATTGTTTGACATTAAAAATCTTTTTTTCTATATTCAAAACAAAATTACACACACAAATTCCGTACGAAATTATTGTCGTTTTTTTTATTTTTAATATTTTGGTAAGCGCTAAGCTGATTTCAGCGTTTTACTTAAGAAATACTTCACAAAAAGATAAAATGGACAGAAAATTACAACTGGAGCAGCAGCAGAAAGAGCAGAAATCGCATTATATATTTTGCAGCCAAAATCTAGAGAGGAAACTAGCAGAAATCAATGCTAAATTATATCAGGGCTCAAATCCCAGTTTGAAAACAACGAATAATAAATCGAGTCAGCAGTTTGAAAACAACAATTGCAACAAGGAGACAGCTGCCAGCAAGAGTCAACAGGATCGTTGCAATGGACGCTGTTGCGTGCCACACAATAAGCAGCCACAAGGAACTGTGCTGCCACTGCTGACGCAAGTGCAACGTGTCAACAACGATTTAAACGATAAATTCTCACGCCTGGCACGCCGGAATACGATCAAATTCAAGGAGTTTACAGCGATGCAAGTGCAGGATAAAAATGCGGATGCACTGTTGCAGCTACACAATTCCATTCCGGAGATATCGCAAATCTTCGATATGCAGTGCCGCATTGGCAGCGGCACCTTCAGCACTGTTCTGCTCGGCACTTTGAAGAGGGAGCGGCAACTGCCCGAAGTGCAGCGCCGTCGTTTCGCCATCAAGCACCACAATCCCACCAATCACCCGGAGCGCATTCTGCGGGAATTGGAGTGCATGTTCCGCATGGGCGGGGATCACAATGTAATCGGGATCAACTGTTGCATCCGCTACAACGAGAATGTGGCATTTGTAATGCCATTCATGTCGCACGATCGCTACCACGATATCTTTCGGGATCTGAGTCTGTTTGAGGTCAGGGATTACTTGCGTAATCTATTAGTCGCCCTGCAACATGTGCACAAATTCAATGTCATCCATCGGGATGTGAAGCCGAGTAATATTTTGTACAATCGTCGCACGGGCAAGTTTTTGCTCTGTGATTTTGGACTTGCGCAACGTTTGGCGGAGGATGGAAGCTTGATTCAGCCATCGGATCTGAGTGGATCTGCCGCCTTGTTGCGAGACATTGATGCGGCGGGGCAGCAACTGATGCAGCGGCACGACGACAACAGTCTGCAAGCAGAGAATGAGGCGGCGGCACTGCACCAGCGTGCCGTCGGCGGTGGCACCACTGCTTTGGGGCAAGCCAGCAGCAGCAGCAGCAGCGGTAGCAGCAGCAGCACCATTACCAACAGCAATCCTTGGCAACTGGTCAGCGAGCCGACGAAAACGGAGCTGGCCACACAAAAGGCAGACACGCAGCGACTGATCAACCGACTGCGTTCCACGAATGCGAATGCGGATCAGAATAATTATGTGATCTCAACGAATGCCAGTCGCAAGGAGATGCACGCTTCGAGAGCGGGCACACCAGGATATCGACCACCGGAAGTGCTGCTGCGGTATCCCCACCAGACGCCGGCTGTCGATGTTTGGGCAGCCGGCATTATAATGCTATCCATGCTCTCCACAATGCATCCGTTCTTCAAGGCGCCCTCGGATTGTGCGGCCCTCTCCGAGATTATGAATCTCTTTGGCGATCTGGAGGTGCGCAAGGTAGCCTTTATGCTGGATCGCCTCGTGTTGATTACCCAGAAAATGACTCCTTTGGACTTGCGTCGGGTTTGCATGCGCCTGCGATATGCCCAGCATTTTCTCTCGCCGGAAATGCAGCGACGCCATCGACGTGCCAATGGCAACATGGAAATATGCCGCCAATGCGAACAGGCAACATTCAACTGCATCTGCAAGCACAGCAGTCATCATCTGGAGACCTACGATGGCTTGGATATGTTTCCACAACACGCATACGATCTGCTTGGCAGGCTGCTCGAAGTGAATCCGCAGAAGCGGATCACTGCTGAGGAGGCGCTCAAGCATCCCTTCTTTGGCGACCATCATCGCATCATCCCTGGCATCCCATTGAGCCAACAGGCGCTGCAGACCAATGGTGCATCGAGGACTCTCACATCCTATGCTTCCCACACAAATTCCGTTGTTTCCAGTCTTATCCCCCATTTGCAATAATAATTTTCTCAATTTAAGACATTTTACGAAATTGGATGTGTTCCAAAATGAATTCCAAATTTTTGCATCAGCATTAAATAAACCGTTTTTTAATGTTTTGTTCATTTTACCACATTGCTTCAGTTCCCTTTAAAAATAATGACGAATTCCAACAACTTTTTGACTTATTACAATACTTTTTGAGCACTTTCAACTGAGATGATTTTCCATCTTTTTAAGCTTATTTTCATTTCCTGCTCCTTTTCCATTTGTCTTGCTCAAAGTTTTTACCTGAAACTGCATTTATCATATTTCAGACAATCATTTCAGATATTTACTTTCAGCCATTTTGTCCCAATTGATTTCCGTTCAGCTCCCTTCACAATATTTTTTTTTTCTTGATTTGATATCAATTTGCATTTATTGACAGCAAATAGTTTTCGCTTTTTACTTAATATATTTGTTTTCAAGGTAAAAGAGAAATGGCGCCATCAGATTATTATGGTACTTCCATTTGGCTTATTTGTTTGCTGTCACATCTTATAGACATAAATATTAAATATATATATATATATATATAATATATATAAACCTATAATATATATATATATTAAGTTGTAATCATGCAAGTTTCTATTGAATACTTGTAAGAAACGTGAATATGCTACAATAAATTATTATTGTTATTATTATTTATAATTAATTTATTATAATTATTATTATTAAAACAATAAATAAAATATGATATATATCATAAAGTTTTAATTGTTGTAAAGCAATGTCAACAAATAAATTATTCATTTAAATTTCCAATTTAATAGTGTTTTTTTTGCAAACGCTCGAAAGTATGCAGCAATAATGTATATTTTAGCTAAACATAAAATGACAAGAAATCATTGCATACTTTACAGCAGCCGCTTAATTACTGCACTTTAACATAGCAGCTAACATTCCAGAGATGCTAGACAAGCTGCCCACATCGAGCAGGTTAACATTATGTAACTTGACATATTCTGTTCATGTTCAGCTTGGAATTTACATTTGGTTGCAGTATGTTTTTCCGGCTTAATGCCGTATGAATAAAATAACCATCGTGCCAAATATGTTTCGCAAGGATTTTCACACACACACACACACATATACAAAAAAAGGAAAATGCAAGCAGTGGAAAGGCTTTTAGCGGCTCGTTGGGGGGCTTAGTCTCAGTTACCATTTCATATGGCATCAGTTGAAGCTTTAGCTGCAACGTACGCTTCCATCAGCATCTGTGCAAACTGAACTCCTCTTTGGCTCCCTATGGAGTCGTAAACATTTCACACCCCATGTCCCTCCGTCCGGCCCGTCTGTTGGTCCATTCGACCGTACGCAAAAGCCGCGTGCGCAGCTCACCGGACACAATGAGGCTTATCGTGCGGCCAGTCAAGTAAGTAACAAAAAACGAATGTCCCGTTATGTGGTATCCTGGCTCCCACTCCTTCTCTCCCTCTCTCTCTCTCTGTCTCTTTTTTCTCCCTTCTCTGACCCATGCTTTTATCCTTTTTGGCAGTGGCATAATGGACAGCGACACCGTCGCGGCGCCGCTTTATGGCACATGATAGATTAGTCTGGTCTCAGGTGCGACTGTATGTGTGTGTGTGTGTGTGTGCGGTGTGTGTGTGCAGGCATGTGTGTGTTTGTGTGGCTTACTCCGACCTCTGTCTATGGTCATGTTCTTGTTTTATTCTTTTTTTCGTTTTCCGTTTTAGTTTTTGTGGCTTTTCTCTGACACTCCCAAGCACTTCTGCAGATAACAGTAATTAAGTAATTAGTGGGGGCCCCCAAATGTAGGCAACACTTTAAGCTGATTTCGACTTAAAGCTTTTTGTTTGTTATGTTTTATTTTATGCAGTGCTTATTAATTAACATGCTTGCAAAATAAATTATAGTCATGGAAAAAAGAGTTTTCAATCAAATATTTTATTGAATACATGTAATTATCGAATAGCTCCATTTAAATAAAATATTTAATAATATTCTTGAATATTAAGAAGTCATTTTATATACAATATGCATACATTTTAGAGTTTTGAAAAACTTTTTCTTGGTTACGGGATTTGTTACACCTTATTATTTAAAATACTTGCTAAATAAATTATAGTCATGCAAAAAAGCGACCATTTTCTTTGAGATGTTCTTGGACTATTTATTTTATTGAATACAAGTAATAATCGAATTATTTAATTTAATTTACATATTTAATAATAATCTGCTATGTTAAAAATTAATATCTATTTTTTTATTAAATTAAATGGACGCATTTAACATTTATTATTTAATTTTAATTCGATTTCTGTTAAACAATCATTATTAAATTCTAAAGATTAGTGAACTATATCGTCAAATAAATATCTTAGCTAAAATTGCATAGATTTCAGAGTATTTAGTCTCTTAGAGTATTTCTTGGTTGTGTTATTAGCCATCTCAGCCGCGCTTAAAAGCCTTTTAGCAACACTGTTTGCTTTTGTGCGTTGGAGTGTCAAAAGTTGCTTGCGGTCAAGCGCAGTGCAACGTTCTGACCCCAAAGCTTCGCTGAACTGTTGACCGCTGTCAAACTATTCATCTATCCTGCCTGTCGCTTTGGTTGACCTCTCCCTCGAAGTATCCATCAATGGACCATCTCTGTCTGTCTGTCTTTCTGTCTTTCTGTCTGTCTGTCTTTCGCTGTCGTTTTGTTTGTTTGCTCGCCTGTCGCGCTTTGTTTGCCATTCGCATGCGGTGCCACGCTAAAGCAAGTTAATGCGTCATCGTTATCTCTGAACGCTCATCATCAACATCGGGCAGCATCGTGCAGCATCGTGCAGCATCCGCAGAAACCAGCCAACCAAACCACCAATGCTGCTCATCACATGACTGATCGACTCGTTGCTACTCTGCACCCAACTCTGAATTGCCAAAACAAACATTCTTATTTCATTTTATCCTTAAAACCCGATTAAATTGCAGCCTTAAGTAAAGTTAAATGTATAAGAAAATACAAGCAAAGATTTTAAAACAATCCTAAATTCAGAGAAATTCATACTTCGAAATTAGTGTCACAATTTTTAAGGGAATAACCATTTTATACTTTATTTTTATTTATTTATATATTTATTTATTTATTTTTAAAATAATATATAAAATAAAGAACTTTTATATTAATGCAAAGCTAATTCAAGTGATAAGTGGATTATTCTAATAAGAACTGATTTTTATGATTATAATGTATTTTCTTATGCTGCCTATTTATGAGCGACAAAACTATAATTATTATATTCATTTGCATAGATTATGTTAATAAGTTTAATTTAATTTAATTTTATAAATTCCTTACAAATTTGACTAATCGACTGCCTCTTCAAAGTTGCCTATTTATAGAGCACAGTTATTTAAAAAATATTTCAAATTTATGTGCTATATAAAAACCAATATTCTCAATTAATTACATAATTATTTTTAATCTTAGAAATATACTCAACTCAAACAGTCATCGAACATAGGAAGACATGCTGAATTTATTGAAAAAGTGTATTAAACTAAACTCTAAAATACACTCTTTAGCCTAATTGTATGGCTTATAGGGTATACCAAGCATCATCCGTATCCATATCCATATCGATGATGATGATGATGATAATGATGCCATTGCAGATGATGATTTTACTGCCATCATCAGCTGCTGACAACGTTGTTGGTGTCGGTTCAGTAAATGAAGAATGATGGACCAGCCAAGCAGATGCATCCACACACACACACACACACACACACCACCCACACACACATGCACACACCACCCACACACTCAAAAGCACAGTTGAATGCACTGGCTATATGTTTAGTAATGCACATATGTGTTCATGTGTGTGTGTGTGTGTGTATGTCTCACTGTGTGTGTGTGTGTGTGTGGGCATGTGACGGGCGAATATTTTGTCATCTTCAACGGGAGCCACTGTTGCAGCAAATGAGATTTATGCAACTTTTGTCTATTGCTAAAACTGGAAAAGGTGTCGTTGTCCTTCTTGTTGTCCTTGTTATTGTTGCTGTTGTTATTGTTGCTGTTGTTGTTGTTGTTGTGATTGCAATGCAGTCGCTTCTTGAACTTGAACGTTAATTGGAAAATGTTTGCAATTTCCTCGTCTTCCACATATCGCGTTCTTTGTTGTGGCCAATCGTGAAATTTGCTGTAGAAAATATGGATTTATGTCAGCAGCCAAACACCAGCAACATTGCCACCAACAACAGCAGCAACAACAACAACAACAAGCATTGTCATGCTGGGCAACATTGCAGTCATTTTTCGCGCTTTTCCTGCATCGTTGTTGTCGACATTGTCAGCTGTGAGCTGCTCGCAATGCATCACTGATTATGAAAAGCTGGCTAAAAGCTGGACCCATGATATATTGCTTTTGTTGTCGCTGTTTGTGTTGTTGATGCTTCTCCATTTTATTTTTTTTATTTTCGTTTTTGTGGTATCATTGCTGCTGCTGCGAGGCGCTTTAATTGCCATCGTCATCATCACCATCAACAGCAACAACAGCAACAACAGCAACAATTGCAGCAACAACAGCAGCAGCATCATTCCAAATCATCACACGAGGAGCACGTGAGAGCCAAGGCGACAATGATGAAGTTTTATGCTTTGCCACCTGCAACACAGCACAACACAACACACAACCCAACACACACACACACACACACATACATCAGCACTAAGGGCGCGCGCTGCAGATTTAGTGGATGACTGTTGTTGAAAACGACACCAACAACAGCAGCAGCAACAGCAGCAACAGCAGCAGCCATCAGCAACAACAGCAGCAGTTGCAGTGAAATGGAAACGTTGGCGATTTGATGTACTTTTTCTTTTATTTGCCATATCCATTAAATTTTGGTAAAATGTATATCATGAAAAGCATTTATATATAATTGTGCAACATACATTTCCCTCCGTCAATCTGAGCTCAGCAACTTAAAAAGGTTAAAGTTAAATATGAAAATGTATATCATTAGCAGAATAAATATTAATATTAATAAATATTTATTTATTAAAAAACATTTATTTCTTTCATATTTTAAGATCTGTCACAGTAAATATTAAATATAATTATTACGAATGAATATACTGACATTTCTAGGATATCTGTGAGTCGACTACAACAATTCTTTACCTTATTTTCCACTAGCTATTTTTTGACTCTGATGTGTTGGTGCAACTGCAGTGGCAAGCGAAAACCATCAGCAACACCAACAACAACAAGAACAACAAGTGCAACAGCAGCAACAACAATTCTTGATAAACCCAGCTTAAATGGCAAGAAAGTGTTGCTTGCCCCGTGTTGAATAGAAGAATTACTTTTTGGGGTTGCAAAGTAAACATGTGAAAAGCTTTTTGTTGATAGCCTTTGTATAGCAAAAGTTTGCCATATTTCAAGATGCGGGGCAACTTTTCAGTACGTGCTAAAAGGTAATAATATTAAAATGAACCAGATTTACTATTAAGATTAACTCAGATTTAAAAAGTCAATGCGATTTCTAGGCGAAAAATATATGTGTGAAACCACTAAATTTGTGCTCCTTTTGAGTTGAAATATTTGTAATTTTAAATAATATTCTAATTTTGATTCGATATTTCAAATATTCCCAAAATTAGGAAACTGATAAAAGCTTTTCTGTAAATTTATTAAAAGTAATTAGATATTTTAAAAGAGCGACATAATTTGGCATCGGGGTTGAAAATGAATTTAATGTTGAAAACACGATTCAGGCTCGATTCTCATATGGAAATTATGTTGTCAAAAAAGTGCTTCCAACTAGGTGTGAGTTATTTTTATATGTGTCCTAAATTAGACAATCAAAATTATGTCAGAAAGGGTGCGAACCACAAATGACGTCAACTGCTATTAAACAAAAGCAACAATAGCAACAATGGCAACATAAAAATATAATCCCGAGCTGCAAGTAAGCAACACGACAAACAGCATGATTAATTAACAGACGGACAATCCCAAAAATGAGAAAGGACAATAGCAGTTTGGCAGGGAAGCAACACCTGGCAAATCAGAAAAGCACACGACTCAAACCTGATAGCTGAGCAAAGCTAATGTATACCCTGTAAATCTTACTGACTGTAAAACATTAATTGCCATATATTCTGCTCTCTGTTGAGATAGAGATAGGATATAGATGCAATTAGATATACTTAAAATAAATATAAATAAATAATGGGTATCTGCTAGTCGGGCATACCCTATACTAAATTACTTACTCTTCCGATTTTAATTTACCGCAAACCCAAAATTCTGGCAGTAAAGCAGCTAAAATATACAATTTGTGTCACATTGACGCATCTCCTCGAAGCGACCAACATAATACTCAACTGACCAACCCGCTCCACACCCAGCACCAAGTACCCCCTCCCCCTCTAACCGACCCACTTGGCAACAGGTGCGTGTGGCTCCCATTTATGAACTCGTTACATGTAATTAGGGTCACTAAGGATGTGTGTGTGTGTGTGTGTGTGTGTGTGAGTGTGTTTGTGCTTGTATTCTGTCTGTAAGTCTATGCAGCCAGCTTTATCTACATATCAGGAATATACAATGCCACCCTAACTCCCCACCCCGCCCTCCCATTTGTCTGACTGACTGGCAATTAATTAGAGTTGGGGCGACAACTGCAACACGGCTCAGTTCGTGGTCAAATGTCCAGCGGATATATGAGCCAACTGTGTTGTGGCCTATTGAAATACAAAACGGTATTTTGGGCCGAGCGCCACAAAAGTCGTAAAACTGCTTTGAAAGCTTTAATTAGGCTGCCATGCAAATTTAGACCAGAAATACACTTGAACAAATTTATGCTAAATTGAAAGACTTTTGATGCCAAAGGATAATTGAACAAAGTCATTTTAAGCTAAGGAAAGGAAAATTCAAAGATTGAAACTTTGAGAAATATTTAGTGATAATTGATTTATTTCTTAATAATTAAAATATATATTTTTAGCGGTTGACAAGCGTTTTAACTGTTACAAAATAGATATTTTAGATTTAAAAATAATTTAATAAAAGTAAAAGTGGATCTTATATTCTAATGAAAATAAATGATTATTTCTAATTTCATTGGACTTTATTTATTTATTTTTTTTTTAAGTGCAGCTGGACTATAGCAATGGCTCAGTTGTAACACATACATGAAGCTGATAGCGGACGGCGTTTAATATTTATTATGAGCGTTCCCATGCAGGTGTGGCAAGGCGAAATCCACGCGACTACGCCCACTGGCACCAACCCTCCATGGCCAGTCCCAGCTCCAACCCCAGCTCCAGCGTCAGCCCTTAGCTACTTTATAGTCGCATTAATTGGCAGTGGCCATTCCATTTTAATTAGTTTTCGCAACGGATCGAGAGCCTCGCAGCTCTCAGTTCCCGGTGCGTTGTGTGAATTATTATGCTCAGCGTAATATATTTTATAAAACGCTGACTTCTGCTACGGGCTTAATCTGCATGTTTATGTGTGTGCATGTGTGTGTGTGTGAGTGAAATTATGCAACAGCATATGTATATATATGTGTGTGTGTATACACAATATATGACACCGCTGTCGAATTTAATTGAGTTGCATTGCGGTGTGGCTCGGGAATTTGGCGGATTGCAGCTGCCAACAGACGAGGCCAGCCGTAGCTCATTTGTCAGTCGGGGGCGGAACAGGAGCTGGAGGGGGGAGTTATATAATGAGGCGGTCATTTGCTTTTGGGCTAATTATATGCTTGCTATTTGAAATTAGCAGCTCAAACAGCAGTTTGATATTCAAATAATGTTTAACGGAAATGCCTTCGGGCTTGCAATGTCAAGGATCAACAAGCTCAGGACAAATTCCTGAAATGAATTACTACCAAGCGTTGACTAGCTTATAGCTATATAAAGCATCATTACAATTTTATTATGAAAATTTGAGTTGCAATTAAATATAATTAAATTGTTTATTAACATAATAATACAAGTCTAGCAACATTTCCCACAGCAAAGTTATATCAAATTTAAATTTAGCTGACATTAAATAATATGCAACTGGAAAATTGTAGTGTTACACATGGTTCAGTGCATTATTCATATAATTCCACGCATTCAAAAAACCTTCGAAGTTATTATAATATCGACCGTGAAAAGAAATAGTTTTTACAGAGTTAGGAAAAAAAAAACAAATTTTGGGAAACCTAAAAAGACCAC
Source organism: Drosophila dives (assembly GCA_035042365.1). Taxonomy (NCBI): domain Eukaryota; kingdom Metazoa; phylum Arthropoda; class Insecta; order Diptera; family Drosophilidae; genus Drosophila; species Drosophila dives. The sequence continues at coordinate 3,187,709 of JAWNLJ010000180.1, read as the reverse complement.
CTCAGGCGACCTGAAGCAGCGCCCAAAAATTAAAATGTGCTTGTGGATTAGGAAACCCAACAAGAAATGAAACGAAAACCTCAAAAATGCAGCTAGAAAGTGAGATAATAAAGAACTCGTCTCATAAATAGCCCGCAAATGATCTCAATACGCACAAAGGTCAACGATCAGGAAGCCTCCGCTTCTGTCCGCCTTCCTGGCAGTAGTAAATGGGCCCGAAATGAAGACCCTCAATTGCACTTGGCCTAAGCGTGTGAATCGAACAACACCTGTAAATAGTGGAACAACCCCCAAACAAACAAATAAGAAGAGAGATACCCATGTCGAAACGTCTAATGCCACTTATCGAAGAAATAGGCTAAAGGATATTGCATTCAGTTGGAAGCCAATTGCACAATGAAGTTGTTTTTTTGGATGATGCCCAGCGACAGCTGCCCGACGCTCTGACGGACCCCCCTCCTTCCACAGAATGTAAATGTATATATTAATCAATATTTATGGCAGATACGGCTAAAAAGTAGACGAAGCCATCTATCAAACAAACACACACAAATTCAGCGGCCACGAAAAGAAACCTGTTATATATGTGATATGTGTGTCTGAGCCAAGTGCATGGCAAACAAAGCCGTAGGTGAAGGTACAGGTAAATTTAGAGGTAAAGGTAAAAGTAGAGGTAAGGGTAAAGGTAAAGGTAGAGCTATAGTTGGATTCATGCTTGTATGCACTTTGACCACAGAAAGGTCAAGATGATCCCAAAGTTAAAATGAGACAAACCTGCAAGCAGACAGACAGACAGAGAGAGAGAGAGGGGAAAGGCTGAGAGAGAGAGATAGAAAAAGAGAGAATGGGTTACTAAACATACACACACACATAAGTCAGCCAAATATTTTGTATACCCTGCATTTGTGTGCACAGCGGGGTTATGTGAAATTATAAAAATAAATATATAGAAACCAATTATTTTCATTTAAACAATCTACAATTCTGGCTTTGTTTGAATTAAAAGAATTACCAATAATTATTATATTTAAAATCTCTTTACTTAAGATTTGTAAAAAAGAAAAATAAAAAAAGTTAGAATTAATAATAAAGATTAAAAATATATATTTAGTATCACAAATGACAATTATTTGTTTTAAAAAACTAATTTTTAAATTTGAAAAAAATTAATTTTAATCATCTCAGAGTTATTTATCATTAACTTTTATTTGTTTTAGTCAATTAAAAAGCGAACACTTTGGAAATATGTAAAGTCCGCAAATAAATTTATTTATTTAACGAATCCAGTGAAACATTTAAAATAAATGAGTTTAGTAAATTTATTTAAAATAATTGCTAACATTAACCTATTGAAAAGCTAGAAAAACTTACTATAAATTAATAATTGTCATTATATTAAATGTCCTCTAAAGGGTATTTTAGTTGCTACAAATTTTTGGGAAACAATTCTGCTTTTTTCTGAAACTGCTATTTTTCCCAGAGACACAAGTCTCTGTTAAGGGCTGTCCAGCGGGCCGTAACCAAATGGAGAGACAACTCTCGACTGTCGGATTGTCGGACTGTCGGACTGGCTGACAACCGTAAAAGTGTTGTCTTTGCAGTGGAATGTAAAGTCATCTTCATGCATAAATAAGCGTGTGCAGCTATCCGTCCCATAGCCCCTCGGCCACTCCTCCGTTCATCCATCCATCCGTCCATCCATCCATCCATCCATCCCTGTCTCGTATATATTCCATATCAATTTCCATATTAAAATAGTTTCCAAGCAAGTGGTTGGCGACGTTCTGATTCTGTGGCCAGACTTGTCTTTGATTTGTTTGTGTACAGATGAAGAAGAAGAAGCAGCAGCAGCAACAGCAACATCAACAGCAACAGCAGCAGCAACAGCAGCATATTTTCCCACATGATAATCTGGCAGCAGACTAAAGAAATATTTCAAATTGAATGCCTGGCAAGAAATGGTGAAATGGTCAATTCAGTTGCCGGTTTTACGAAAAACTTGCAACTGCAATGCTTAATTTCATTAAATTCCATGAAATGTGTTTTTCATTTTATATTTTTGTACACAATATTTGAGTTCTGGTGTGAATTTGATATTTTGTCTTACCCTCATTGGGAGCTTCGTAATTGATTGTTATTTGTTTAACCATTGCGTAGAACTTTAAATTTGGTTTGCTGATGCGGCAGTTTTTTGAATTGTGAATGGAAACAAATTAAAAACGGAACTGAGAACCAAATTGGATTTGGCTATTGTCTTCTGATATAAACACAACTCGGTTTTTTCTAGTTTGGAAAGCCAATTCAATATTCGAGTACAAATTTGGGCAACATGTTAAATTTTTCTAAATATTTATGCGAATTATTTTACAATTATTGTGCAATGCTTGCACCAAATGCTCGACCAAACCAACAGTAAATCAAAGTATTTGAAAACGAGTAGTAATGTTTTAGTCAACATAACCCGACTATGAACTACCCTGTAATATGTATGTATGTTAATATTAAATATTGTCTAATAATGTCTAACTTAAACTAATTTTATTAAATGTGAAATGGTTTTTTGACTATCGATAGTCTAATCGATATTTGTGAAATTATCGATGAAGTGAAATAGACGCTCCTGATAAACAAGAACTCAATTTATAATAGTGTTTTCAATTGCCTTTTCTTTATAGAAGGACCTTTGATACTGTTAAAGAATATTTAAAATTAAGTTTTTGGCAAATACTTTTTGCTTTCTGATGTTACATATTCTTGCTACACATTATTATACCCTTTTTACCCTTTTTTAATGGGTACAAAATTTTGAAATGGCAAAGTTTTATTGCAGTCGAATTTTGTGTGGTTGCAGTTAGCTGATTGAAGTTGTTGGTGTTTGTTGCATTTTGGCTAGCGTTAACTGTTGTAGATTATTTGAAATTTCAGTGTCATTAAGTCGTGCGTTAAGGGGAGGGGGCGTGGCCATAAGGGCAAACTGACAGAACGAACGCCACAATTTATGCGCATTTCTAATTGAAAGGGACATGGGACAAAGAGCAGCTAAATGAGAGAGAGATGGAGATGCACAGAGAAAGAGAGAGAGAGAGTGGAGAGTGTAGCAGCAGAAAACAAAAGTCGCAGACAAGGACACAAATTGAATTGGCTAAAAAGTTTTAATTAATTTATTGTTACTTCAGCTGGCAGTAAAAAAAAAAAAAAAAAGAAGAGAGTGGATAAAAATACACCCAACCAGCCACTGTGAAACTCCACCCTCGAAGCTAGTTGTCTGCTCATTTAAATTGTTTCGTTTGTTTTTTGGGACACTTTTCATTTGCTGTTGTTGCTGTTGTTGTTGCTGTTTGTAGATGTTACCGAGTTAATGCATGGCTGCAAAAGTTGGCTAATTGTCTAGTGTGTTGCTTCAAAAGCAGCCCACAACTCAATTGGGGGTGTAAATTTCCATGTCCAATTCGCTTGTGCCTTGCTTGGTGGTTGGGGGGAGGTGGACTGGGTAATGGCCAGCAATGAGTCAGCAACTTTTTTCTTTTGGGTCAGTCCAAATTTGACCAATCGAAGAAAATCTTAATTTGGTGCTTGGGATTTGCGAACAGCACAGAAAGTTCACTAATTGAAATGTATCCCTTGTCAGCGAGATTAACTAAATGCTAATCCAGCTTATTAGCATATTCTTTACCCTAAAAGACAACATTTCAATATCTTTATTTTAATACACAAAATATTACATATATAAATTTATACGTTATGAAGGTATAAAATAAAATTAGTGTTTAACAGAGCAATGCTAAAAACGCTTTCTATAAAATGATTCTTTTAAAAATTATTTAATAAAAATCAAAAGATAACAATTACTTATTTTATGAATTTTCCTAAGCCCATATATTATGCACAAATTATGGCAATACATAAAATTATAATCATATTGAGGCAAAGACATATGGATAAGCAGAGCAATGATGATTTAGCAGCGCGAACTCGAAATTTTACTATTAATTTAAAGAGCAGCTGATTGTTTATACGAAAACTATGTGATGAACTTGGTTAAAATTAATTGGTAGCCAAAAAAGTAATTTAAATAAGAACTAATATTTTGACCAATAGAATAGAATAGAATAGAATAGAATAATATTTTGACCTATTGAACCTATACCATAAAATTAATTATAAGGATGTTTGAGTAATAACTATTATGAAAAGAGTAATACTTATTAAGTAACATTAGATTAAGTTGAATTTAATAGAGGAGTTTTAAAACTTTATGAATATATAATACTCCACCCAAAGGTATAAAAAGTGGTGTTTCATAAACAGAAATTTATGTTGATCTTGATAGAAAATTAAATAGTTCTAAGCTCTCAATGAACACCTTAACTAATATTTTAGTGCATATACCAGTTAAACAGATTCTAAGTGAAACACACTTTAATCAGGCATTAAGTATTCTCAAATATTGCAACAAACTTTCAACTATGTTTTTCAATTTCAAAAGCTAAAAATATATTTCAATTTTATTTGAGTCAAATGCAAATGTGTTTCAGGCCAAACTCAACCTAAAAACTAAGCAACAAAATTGTGATTGGATTTATTATCAGAAAATTTCCCAATTTTATCTATAGCTATAAAATAATATGTTTGCTGACCAACGTTGACCACATTTTAAATCAAAATGCAAAAGCAATTGAGAAAAACAAACACACACACAAAATTTGTTTGTTGCTGTGACACTTTTATTGAATTTTAATTTATGCCTTTAGTAGAACTTTTTGTGGCACACACAAGAGCTGCAGCAACGGGTTGCATCTCGAGGGTTTGGTCAAATAAAAAAATCCCAAAATCAAAGTCAATAACCCGGCCAAGAGAGGCCGCTGGATGCTGTTGCAGTTACAGTTGCCGTTGCCGTTGCCGTTGCCGTTGCAGTTGCTGTTGCAGTCACGTTCAACATTTGAAAAACTGAAACACACACAAAAACAACAACAAAGAACAAGAAAAACTGAAACCAATTTTAGTCATTGAAGCGTGACAACAAAACGACATTTTCTCAATCTGGGACCCCAAAGTCTGGAGTTGTTTTGATTACCTGAGCAAGAGGCTGTCGCCTTTTATTATTTTTATTATACTTTGTTACCGAAGCTCTCATAGTATATTTGGTTTTGTGCACGCACCTATTTTCGACAACCTTAGAGAGATTGGGACTTGAAACATGGAACTAGTCTGTGCCCGCGACTGACAAAGTGTAAAAATAGTGTAAATCGATAAGTCTGCACATATCCCACATTTTTAAAGTGAGAGTCTTCAAACTTGGAAGTAATTTGTTGGTATTAACCTTTTAAGATCGGGATTTAAAATTTAAGGAACTTTGACACTATAAATCTGAAATCATAATCACACAATTTGTAAGCTAGAGTCACAAAAATTTGAAAAGCATATTACTGGTAACTTCTCTACGAGAGCGATAAAAATTTAGTTTTCACGTCCACTCCCACTCCCTAAACTAATACACCTGTTAATTTAAATCTATAAAACACATTTTTAAAGCTGGAGTCACCAAATTTAAAAACTATATTGCTAAAAACACTCTTAAAAATGCGGAAATAAATGTTGGACCACTCCGACTCTCGCTTGGAAAAGGATAAAAACTTTATTTTTCCTGCAATTGAATAGCTATAAACTTCAAAGTAAGATTACAAGAAATCTTTTTCAGTAATACCCACTGCCGCTTCCTAAATTCCTCACAGCATATTTTTCCGTAATTTATAAGCTACAGTTACCAAAGAAAGCAGTGAGGAACCATCTTAAATCTACCGAAATTGAGAAGGAACACAAACCATGTTTTTTGCTACCGGTTTTCATATGGTATAACGAAAATGTTATCAAAGTATTTTGTAGTCGGATACAACTGACTGCAACAGTTTCCCTTATTTTATTTTTGATATTTTTTTGTATTCTTTTCTTTTGTCGAGTTGCTCTTGACCAAGATCTTGGAGTTTTGGGTTCATTGACTGCAGTGAGTTGTTATTGTTGTTTTCTATAAATGCATTTAGAGATTTCTTCGCTCTTTGTGATATGATAACCAAATTTATGGCTACTTGAAGGCAGCACTTTAGTGATGCCCGCAGGCCCTGCCCATTATACAAGATGTCTTTTAATTTGTATGGATTTATGTAAATCCCAGTTATATATGTATGTAGGATGGATCATCCCGAGTTGGTTCACTGAACCCCAGTCGAAAAAAATGTGTCCCAAAGCAGATATCGTTTAGAACTTTAACGATGACAAACATCTCGCTGTTTGAGTTCTGAAGGGACGAAACTGTTAATCCACAAGTGTTGTCAGTTGGCGCGTTGCATGCATCAACAAGTTGCGGCCACAGCTTTAGCTTTGCTTCTGTGCCACCAGTAGCAGTTACTAAAGTAAGAAAAGAGGGTTTGACTGCCAGATACTCTGCTGATATAAAAAATTTATCTAAATTGTTTTAAGTGGTATTTAAATTTCTACTCTTAAAACTCTTTATTTATAGGAATTCAAATTTTGTACATTTGCAACTTAATCATAAAAATTATTAATAATTATTCTAATTTATTTTTATTCATTGTTTTTTCTGCTTTATTTCTCTCAGATTATAACGCTAATGGGTCTATGCATTATGGACTCTAATAATTTTCCTTATCGCCCATTTGGAATGGATGTGGGGTATTTGGCTAGCGAAGGAATAAGAAAAAAAAGTTCAATTTTCACACTTGGCGACCAGAGCAAACAGGGCTTTGGCTGATAACATAAGCGGGTAAGCAAGCAAACACTCCTCCCCCAGCAGTTCACCCCCCGGCAGTGGCTGCCTTAAGCAGTGACTCGGACAGCAGCCGGCGGGGCAGGAAGGGGCAAAGTGCGAAAACTAATAAAGACAAGTGGCGAGTCAGAAGCAATTGCCCCAACCCCAAAATCGGACGCAGAAGCAGCAGCAGCAGCAGTGGCAGTGGCAGAGAATCAGTTGACCACTCTCAGCTCCCGTTGCCGTTCCATTTGCGCCAGCTTTAGTCCCAATCTCTGCCACATCTTTCACTTTGCTGCTGTTTCAGCTGCGTTGCACTTGTCCTGCCAGCCAAAGACTTTCAGCAAACACATGGCTGCCCGTCAGTGACATGAGTGTGTGTGTGTGTGTGTGTGTGTGTATGTGTAGTGTGGGTGGATTGGGTGTCCCATTAGTGCCGTGCGCTAATCGCCATTGTCCACCCTTGTCAAAGTCGGACTAACAACTGGAGTTGGTCTCTGACTCGACTCGGTGGCTGCAAATGTGGCTGTGTTTGTCTTCCTTTTTCTTCGAATACCCTATACAAATTATGTATGTGCATAAGGGGTATTATGTGCTATAAACTCTATTACACATTATTGTTCATATTTATATAATTTCAAATTTGACATATATATTAAATTTCTATCCCAAGAAACAAATTTGAGATAACTTATTAAAACTAAACAATTTCTCAAACGTTTTGTATTGTATCTCAATTCTGCATCTAAAATTAAATAATAAAAATCTTACAAATATCCAGAATATCCTCAAATCGAACAACTTGTCTAATACTTTTTAAATCTTAAGGTTTTTTTGGGGGGGACATCTTGATATCGCCCGTATCGAAGCATTTTATCTCGAAGCATTTGAAGCAAAGGTTTTCCTAAAAGCGAAAATAAATAATCAGCAACAGTTGCCAAATAGATCAGCACTTATTCACACACAAACACACACACACACACACACACAAATTGGGGGTTGTGTTGTGGGCGTGTCAGTGCGGTCGTGTGTGTGTGTGTGTGTTAGTTACAACTTGGTAGTTTGTCAGCGTGGCAAATCCGTTTGGTTTTTGGCATTTAAGACTTTTGCTGCTTTTTTCGCAACTAATAAATTGCCAAAGATTATTGTCCACAGCTTTCAATGTGTCAAAGTGAGCAACCCTCGCATTTGTTATTATCCTCGTTATTATTATCCGGGCACATAACTGTAATCTATATATTTGCTGGAATGCACACTCCAACATCGAAATTTGGCACATGGAACATTGAAGATTGAATATGGAAGATTGAAGATTGAAGCAGATGTAAATCGTCACAATTCGGTTAAATCGCGTGTAAGCAAAACCCGCAAAATGTTCCAACTAATAATGTCCAATAGTCAACAACTATAACGATATCAGTGGGCGAACACACACACCCACACACACACACACTCCTACACAATTCGATATGGGTTCTTGCGTATTTGGTTTCTATGGCTTTTGCCGGGTTTGAGTTAATTGCAAATGGCAGAAAACCCACAAAACTGCCTCAGTTTCAGCTTCAGCTTCAGCATCAGCAACAGATTCAGTTAATTGAATGGGATACAGCGTTAAGTGGTCCAAATGAAAAAATCCAATTTAATTGTATATGTTCGATATAATTGGCATTGAGAACAAAAGAAAATTCATTTGCACGCATTTTGCGAGTTTCATAGTTATTAACTCGTTTGTTGTTTTTCAATTAACAATTTAAAATAATTAACAATTTGATGTATTTAACTCATTTTCAGTGAATTCGAATTAACTGTGATAAATATTTAAAGGAGTAACATATTACAACTAGTTAGAATATTCTTGTTGAACGAACTTGACTAGCAGATACCCTGTAACCAGCTAAAACAAACATTAATTCAGTTTTATTTCCAGGAATTTGAAATGATTTAATTAACCTAAACCTCTTTTATATTTTTGAAAATTAACAATGAAATAGTTTAAATTGGCTTTTATTTTATTTATAGTTTATTTAATTTAATTTACATTCGGGTAGAGTTATCGATAATTATATATAAACAATTTACAAACTATATCTTGGCTAAATCGATTCGGCTTTTAATACCGATCAAAAATCCTATTCATTATTTCAAACAATTTTTATAATAAAAGAAATTAATAATTCAAGCTTTTCCTATTTTATATTCGATGAATTTTGCATACAGAAAGAATAATTTTATTATTGCAAAGTACTGCACTAATTAAAATTATAAACAATATTACATAATTAATGCACTAATTAAAATTATAAATTATATTACATAATAAATAAATAAATCGTTCTCACTTTTGCTTACTTTTTGTTTTACATCATTTTTAAATATTTCATAATTGAATTGGGTTTTTTATTTTTCAGTCAGAATATTGAATGTAATTATAGCCGCAAAACTTTTTGGCTATCAGCAGATCAGTCATGCTTCAAAAATGTTCACATTTTCCACGTTAAACCATTTTCCACATTTTTTATTTTATGTACATCGGAAAATAGCCAAAAGCATTTTCCGCTTGGTGTTCCTAAGTAGATTTTCTTGTGTTTTGTGCAATGTTTGCTTTAAGCTTTAAACCGACCGACAGACAGTCGGAGAGAGGGGGAGCATGAAGGCAAGTGGGTGGATGAAGGGACGCATCGAATACTGCCACTGGCCACTGAATTTTCAATATTGCTGCACATGACACGAACCCTTGCAGCGCAGCAACTTTTAATTACTGCCCCAGATTTGCTGAGGGGACTACAGCAGCAGTAGTTCCTTGTGCTCGTCAGCCAGTTACACTTGAAAAAAAAATATGTAGCAACTTTAATTTTAAAAAGCATAAGTATGAATTGTGCATTTTCAGAATATTTATATTTTTATTAATTGCATAAAGAAAGCATTGAAAGAGTTGCTGAAAAGTAATCTGTTCAACTTCATATTTCAAATGATATAACTCAGATTTTAAAGAAATAGTTTTTTAATAAATGAATGATAATTTATAAGAATCTAAAGTTATTTCAGAGCTTCAAAAGCGTTACTTGAAATTTCATTAAATGTACGTTTTTTCTGAGTGCCAACATGGCCAATACAATGGCCAAGCATTGAACTGAAGCAGAAGCAGACGTAAATGCAACAACTTTTGCTTGTACAACGCATAGACAAAACTACTAAATGTCAAAAGTGTCAAAATTTCGTAGAATTATGTCTTGAGAACATCAAAAGTTGCCCAGCTAAGCTTTAGCAGCTCAGCAGTCTGCGGTTGCCATTTGCCAGTTTGCCAGTTTGCCAGTTTTCAGTTGGCTGTATTCACTTTTCAGTTGCCAGTTTTTCAGTTGCCACTTGCCAGTTTCCAGTTGCCAGTTGCTTCCATCTTGTTGTCTGTTGGCTCCATTTTGTTTCTAGCTTCGGTTTGGTTTTCTTCTGTAGGAAGCCTGATGGCCACAACTTTCTGTTTCCAACATTTTTGACACATTAACACAGCACAGAAAAACGAATTTTATGATGAAAAATAAACCTATGTTGAGCAATTAGTATTTTAACTATTTTTCTCATTAAATTAATATTTACAGACTCTTACATGAAATGGGGCTTATTAATTTATTTGTGTTTTCTTTATAAGAGATTTATTTAAATTTTAATGTATGGATTATTTATACGCCCACATTTAAATTCTTAACCTAAGTTTTATATGAAAAACAAAATCAATAATTGCACAGCTTGCAAAAAGCAAACATTTCACTTAAAATTAAAATTTAGTAGCAAAACAAACATTTTATTTATATCTTTAATAAATCTTCCAGAGTATTGAATTTTCTGCCTGCTTTGGGTTGCACGAGCACACCTCAGTCTTGGGTTTGTAAACTGTGTGTATGAGGTGTATGTGTGTGTGTGTGTTTGTTTGTGATAGTTGGGCATGCGATACGTAAAATGAGAACAGTAATGACGTTGTCACTGAAACTGACAGAAACGCCAAGAAGTTGTTGCAGCAGCAGCAAAAACAGCAACAGCAAAGCCAAAAGCCCATCTGAGTCACGTACTGCAGCGGCAACATTTACTGCAGCAAGTTGCAAATAGCAAAGTCAACGATAAGTTTTAGTTTGGTTTATTAATATTTTTTTTATTTAACTGCAGTGTTGTTTAAATTTAATACAATAAATTTAATGCCAACAAGTTGCAGTTGAGGAAAACAATTTCAAGTTTGCTGCCAGCAACATGTTGCGGCACAAAATGTTTATATTGTGGGTGCCAAGCAAGTTGGCAACATACATCTTGGCCACAGGCAAAAGCCAACTAAATGAGACACCTACAATTACACGAGTGGAGTAAGGGGGGGCTGTGCGGGTGTTGTGCGTTGTGCGGCCAAGGGATATGTGAGCTTGAATAGAGTGCTAAGCCAAAGCCCACAATATGTGGCCAAGAGCAAAAAAGAAAAACATACAAAGAAAACAGGCTAAAACAAGAAAAAAGTAAAGCAAACAAAAGAAAAAGACAAAAAAAAATGCAGAAAACACATGAAGCCGAAGCCGAAGCAGAGCAAAGCAGGCATTGAAAGCGAAGACTTGAAACACCAGCATATGCGGGTGAGAGAGAGAGTAAGAGAGGGGGGTAGAGGTGGGGGGTATGTGCTGCAAGCCAAAACTGGGTGCGTCTTGCAACATGAAGCAAAAACCTGTTTCTCTCTCACTCTCCCATTCCCCAAAATGCCTGATGATGACCATGGCTCAAAGCAGCAACGGCAACACGAAGTCGAGTCTTGGCCTGACTTTTTTAGTGACGACACAAACCGGCTTTACAGCTTGCCAACTGAATGCTGCTTAAAGGGGTGGGGTGGAGTGGCGTGGTGCGAGTGTTAAAGGAAAGGGGCCGCAGGAGGGTGCAGCTTGTCTACTGGCAGCAACAGAAGACGACTGCAAAAGTAAACTTCACATTTGCCGTCTACTTATTGTTATGTTTTATAATATTTTTAGAGACAAAAGACAGAGGCACACACACACACACACATATACAGACACACACTTGTGGCAGACAGTGTAGCCGAGGCGACACTTTAGTTATTTTCCACTTCTTCTCCACTTGCACTTCACGATTTCAAAGGCGCATTAAAATGCATGATGATAAAAACGCCAGGATGCGAATGGGTTTGGGATTGGAAATGGGTTTGGGTATGGGAATGAGATGAGAACGCTGCCTTGAGGCGCAAATGTTGCAACTGGTTGGCAACTGTGGCATGTGCCGTGTGCCATGTGGCAAACAGCCATCCATGTGCGCCAAGTGAGCTGGCTACGCTCTCAAATACCCTGTTGGCCACTTATTAACCCGTTAGGAAAGTTCCCTAAATAAAGTTAGCAAATCTATTTAAAATCATTAAGTCGAAGTCGCTGAAAAGAAGGAGTCCAAAAAATAAAAAATAAAGCTGCAATTATATAAAAGAAAAAACATTTAAAACTCAATACTGAATTAATTTAAATACATTTAATATATATTTAATGAATTTATGTAAATATTAAATAGCTTAAAATAATGAGTAAAAAGTCTTTAGAAAATTTGAAAACGTATTCGTTTATATTATTTATTTAGTATATTTTCTGTACTAAATACAAAATCATTAAGTTTTGTAAGGATATTTATTTCAGGATATATATATATTTTTATTGAATTGTAAAAATATGAATTTTTAGTTATTCATCTTAGAGCTATTTTCTCATTAAAACATAATTTATTTATTTAAAATTTCTAACGCTTAATTTCTCATAATCAGAAAATATTAAAATATGAAAGTTGACTTGTTGCTTGAATTATATATACATAAAAAGTAAATTTGATATAAAAAAAAATTACAGTTAAATATTTTTCCGGAATTTTTGAGCCCTTTTTTTCATTAATAATATTTATTAATAAATATTTAATATATTAGAACATTTTATTTGAAAATCATTTCTCAAAAATTATTCAAATCACAAAATGGCAACAGGATATCTGTCGGCTGTGCATACTATTCCAGCTTGGCTTGGGGAACGGTTACTGTGGCCTTTGGGTTTTTGGAAGGGAGGTGGCTGGCGATTGTAGGCCCAGGAGAATGATACATTTTAAATTTGCACATTTAACATGTGAACGAAGCACTCGCCTCAGCGCACCTTGTGGGCGTTGACAACTGTGGGAGTGGGAGTGGTTGTGGGAGTGGGTGGGTAGTGGGAGTTTGACTGGGAGAGGGAGAAATTACTGGTTGCTCTTGGCGCTTTTAGCGTTGGCGGGGTTAATGTCAGTTGTCTGCGGTTCTCTCTGGACCCAGCCTCAGATCTACGACGACTATCTCTGGCCACACATCGGGGAGTCTTTCTGTAAGCTGTTGACTGCTTGGCTGGTGCCTGGTGCCTGCTGCCTGGTGCCTGGTGCCTTGGCAGAAGGCAAAAGGTTAAGTAGTTGTTGCCAGACTCGGCTCTTAGCCTTGAATCATGGCATGGCTCAAGTTGGGCTCGTTGAAGAGACAGACTAAAGAGGCTAAAGAGAACTCAAACTATTTTATTTCGTATAATTATAATGCATTTAATCAAACTGAAATGAACGACTCTTTGGCACTTTTTGCCCCCCGGCTGATCCAATACGAAATACGAAATACGAAATTCGGAATTCATTCTTATTGGCATGCGTAACGTCCAATTGGAAATGGTATCACGCAGCAGATGAAACAAAGCGAAAAACAATGAGCACCAAAAATATATGTATGCAACTTGCCCCTTGGCCATCACAAATGATTGGGCATCATCTCTCTGCCACACACTTGTCAAAAATAAGCACAAGAATTTAGAAAGTCAAACTGAAATCAAATTATTATTCTACATCTTTTTAGAAATAAATTATTAATTTAACAAATAATTATATTTTAAGAATATATATAAAATATTACTCAATATTTTAAAACACATTTTTGGCTTTTCACTAAAAATTAAAAAAAAAGAGTACTACAATTAAAAAAAACATAATCTTATATCTGAAACTTCAAAATCTAAATTTACACTCTACACAAATATTTTAAATTTCATATCCAAAAATAAAATCAATTAAAAAAATATACCTAATAAGTAATATTATTTTCCTTTGCGAGAGTTTAACGTATATATTTTTTCTCAGTGCAGCTAGTTTTATATGCAACTTGTACGTTGGTCGTCAAAATGATTTGACCTTTTTTTGTAGCAACACAAGCAACAATAACAACGCAACTGAAGCACACATTTGGCCAAATCGTCGCTGTTCGAGCACATAAAAAACAACGGAAAGGAAAAGCGCCCGAAATAAAAAAGAAAAAGGCAGCCAAAACAAGCCAAGCCAAGCCAAGCAAATCAAAAGCAAGAGCAAAGCAAGGCAATTGAATTCGAATTTGTGTATCTGTATCTAATCTAGCGTGGAGCCAGCCAAACAAACGGCCAACAAACGTCGCGTTTCCCAGGAGCCTGTTGAAGCGAGGCGCTACTGGAGGAGGGAGATGAGGATGGGGATGGGGGGTTGGGGTAAAGATGTAGACGAGTCGTGAAAGATGCACGTAGTGGCAGAAAAGGAGAGTAAACGCAGAAAACACAGTAAATAAATAAAATAAGGAAAATTTATAGTTGCGATTCAACGACGAATAAATTCCCTAACAAATTCTTAAAAAATAGAAAGTTGGTTGGAAAACTTCCAATTTAAAGACTATTATTTATATATAATTACATTTGCATTTATCATTTATCAATGGCTTATCAAGCTTTTCAGTATAATACACTGAAGTTAAATTTTTAAATGGAAAATAAAATTCAATTATAAATCTACCAATTAAAAAATGATTATCCTTTTTCTATAAGTAGTTGGCAGGGTATCAAAAATAAAATGACAACCAAATCATTATTTATTACTTCCATCTCATTTCCCACATTCAATGACAAAATTAAAGCAGCCTCCGGCAGTGTATTAACATAGGAGATGGATGCTGTTTTGTAGCTTTTTTTTCTGATTTTGTTGCTTTTGCTGGTTTTCTTGCTTTTGCTGCCACACTTGAAATTCGTTTCAGTTGGCTTTAGTTTCTGTTGCTTTATTCTGATACTATTTTTATTTTTTGTTTGTTCGCTTTTCGTTTTCTGTTTCTTTTTATTGCGCTGCTTTTTGGTTTAAGCATTGACCGTTTTTCAGATGAAGAAGCTGAAAGAAAAACGTGAGTCGCAGCCAGCAAGCAAACAAGCAAACGAAAACAAAAACAAAAGCTACAGATCCACATACAAATACAGATGCAGCAGATACAAATGTAAACAGTTCTGCACGAACACACACACACACACATGCAAATACGCCTGCATGTGTGCACATGTATGGCTGAGTAAGTCAAAAGCGCGCGCAAAGAGCATTCAGAAAACCAACCAAAAACGAAAGAAACAACAGGTACAAAAGGTACAGTCCACGATGGGAGCAGCGCTTTAACAGCGAAATGTTAAATGCTACCAATTTGACTAAAGAGTCTAAGAGAGAGAGAGAGGGAGAGAGAGCGAGCGAGTTCGATACTTGAGACGAATTGAGAAATGAAACAGTGAGAGAGGAGGGCGAGTACTTGAGAGAGCAATCTTCTGTTAACACAGCAGCATTGATCTGGAACTCTTGACTCTGGCGTACATGTTGCTAAAGATCTCGCAATATTAACATAGCAAATGTTAACATAAGATCGTTCGACATATGCTAATAGCAGCATTTTAGTCTGCATCAACTTGAAAGCATACTCAACATGTACCAGCAACATGCTGCCCAATTTGATTAGCTCAGCAACTTGTTGCTTTTGCTTAGCATCTCCGAAAGTTTTGACTCATTCTTAGGGTTAACAATTTGCATTACTTAAGCACTTGAGTTGCTTGTTAACTGTCAGAAAAAACTGTGTAAGTGCCATGAAGTAAATAAGTTAGTAAGATACTTTCCCGCCCGCCTCGTCTGCCGACCAGCCAAACTTAATCCTCAACCTTTGGCTACAAATGAAACTTTTACAAAACATACGCTAAAAATAGCTGACATTGTAGTCCTGCAGGACCTAACCAAAAAAAAAAAAAAAAAAATAAAATAAAAAAAAAATCTAATGTTGCAGGCGACAACTTTTTGTGTAGAACTTTCTGCCCAGTTTCATTTTCTGTTGTTTTAGCTTCTTTTTCGTACAGTGGAAAACCCAATTTTGCCATTTGCCATTTAGTATTCCCCATGCCAACAACGGTCACCAGGCCAAGCACACACACATACACACACACACAGTCAATTGGCTGAGGTTGCACAACTTTTTATACACAAACTCCCTGCCTCGTATATAAATCTCAATTTGTTGCCACGCTTCGAGTGCGAATAGTTTGGCGAATACTGCACCACACTCATATCGTGTGTGTGAATGATTCACACACACACTCACTAACACTCACACACACTCAGGCACACACTCTGGCACTTTTAAGTACGAGTGCCTTGGCTTGGCGTGCGACGCATTTGAATTTCTGCTCGACTCGAGTCCCAACTGGAGCCACCCAACCGCAACATGTTGCACGCTGCACGTTGCACATTACTGCTACTGCTGCGTCAGCGTCATCAGCACTAACTATGCCCAAAAGTCTGACTTTACAACTCATAATATCTACACAATATACCCTGTCTCTGAGTATCAGCCAGAATCAGGCATTTCACACATTTTAAACTGCGTTTTATATGAATTCTATTTTCAACCCGGAACCATTAATTAAATTGAACCAAAAAATGCTAAGAAGGAACCGAAACAGAAATTTGCCATTGAAAAGTCTGAAATTCCATTTGAATTAATTCTCATTTATATAAAATTTATATATGTATATATATATATAAATATTTTATATATTTATTAAAAACTTTATTATTTTAAAAAAAAAATAATTATATATATATATATATCTCATCAGTAAATCTATTTTTAATTTTTTATATATTTAGTATTTGGTAGCCCTATAAAACTTGTCGCTTTAAATTAATAGGATTTGTTATAAGAGAAAGTTTTTTGTTCTACTATAAAAGGTTAAATAGAATATTTTAATTTGTAAATTAGTTTTTTCTATTTTTATGCTTTTAAATTGGCGTATTTTCACTTAATTTATTTGTATACTACAACCAATTATAATTTCAGTTAAAATAGATTCCAAAAGATAAATTAAAGTTGAATTTTAGTTTTTCAGTAAATTCGCTAATATTTGGTGAGCTGCTTTCAATAGTCAATTGACTCCAATTTCTTTGGACATTATCTGTTTTTTGATTCTGCTCATGTGCTGCTTATAAATGACGTTTTGGCCGAGATAGAGGCGTGTACGCCGTCCGCCTAGTCGCTTTTGGCCAGAATAAAGCCATTCTCGAATGCAGGATTTAAGTCAAAATGAAAAAACAAAAAAAAAAAAAATGTGTGTTCGATGCGATGCTTTGTTGCTGACGTTGCTGGTTACATTTCTAACAGCAACAAAGCCATGTTCAAAATGCTTTAATGCAAACTTGCCCCAGGCAGTTGCTACACCCACCCACAACAACAACAACAACAACAAAAACAAAGAAAAAACAACAACAACAAGGAGCAAATTCTCATTACAAGCGGAGTTTAATCTGCTGCCAACACAGGCCCACAAGCGAAAACTCTGTATGGTGTCTGAGGGGGGGATGTGGGAGGTAAATAAGTCAGAACGTGCGACCAACGAGTCAAATGTGTGCAAAGCTGCAACACCTAACTCGCCCCAACACCATTCCCCTCCCACTGCAACTCAACCGCCCCTCCCCCTCCCATTGTTGTGTAGAAAAAAAATTTTTATTATTGCAAAAAAAAGAATAACGAATGCAGATTCATTGTTTTACACAATATGTGCGTTCGTCCCTAACTGCCCCCTCCATCCCACACCGCACTCTTCTTGCTTTACTCATGGCAACTAGAATACACTCAACAAAAAATGTTACCAAGAATGTTGAAAGCAAGCAGTGAATATCAAATCGAACTATTTTTTGTCATTTATATTTATAAGTATTTTTAATAACATAAAAAAAGAAACAACTATTAAAAAAAAATCTAATTTAATAACTAATAAATAATTAAATAATAATTAAAATTTCCATTTATTATTCAAATCAAACTTTGAATTTAGAAATGATAATTAATTTGCCATCAACAAAATTTGCTGCTCGTTTTTCATATATTGTTTTTTTTTGAGTGTTGTAGTTGCAACATAAAACTGAACTGTAACTCAATTGTAATGCAATCCCCCTCCCCTCACCATCCCACTGCCACGCCTATTCACTACAGCCCTGGCAGCTGTCAGGCGGGGTAAATTTGCATGTTTTGGTAACTTGTAAAATACTCGCTTCTGGTACTTAGTTTGCAAGCTTCTAGGCGATTTTCATTTCATTACATTGCAGGTTATTGTTTTTCCCCCAACCCACCCCACACACACACACACACACACATGTACACACACACTCTATCGGGCTGACTGGCATTCAGGCTCTTCGTGTGTTTTTCAAATTTGAAAAACGCTATGGAAATGACTTGCAATGAAATTATAATGAGTTTGACTTTGTCTTTTCGGTTGGGCGTTGACATACCCTGTGGCTTTTGGTGGGCGTGTGGGGCATTTGCGGGGGCGTGGCATGATTGGATGCCATATTCAGTTTAGCATAAAATGCATATGACACATCACTTCTTTTTTTACATTTAGTGCGTTGGCAGTTGGCAGTTGGCAGTTGCATTCAGCATCCAGTCAAAAAATATCAGTCAAGGAAATAACCAGGCCACAGATGAAGCGGATTTTTACTGCCATTGGGTCTCAAGTTGATGCTTTCCAAGCGATAAATGAAGTTAAAAAATATATGAAAAAAACATGAATATATTTTCAGCCATAAATGAGAATTAAATTAGAGAACATGGCATTACCAAGAATATGAAGATTGTAATTTAAAATAATTTAAATTATTTTTTAAATTTCTACAATACAATTGACACATCATTTTAAAGATCAAGTTTGGTAATTTAAATAAAATATATATTTATAACAAATTTAGAAAATGTTTTGCTCAATATTTGCTCAACACAAAATATGTAATTTTAGTTAATTCAACATTTACTTTTGCATTGCTCCATTTTGTCTTTATATTTATTTAGTATTCACAATAAAATGCTGTAAAATATAAAATGTATATTTAAAGTAATTAGGTAAATTAGGTTTATACACATATTTAAATGTAGAAATAGAAATAGTTTGGCACAGTCTGAAACATATGTATTATTAAAGTAGTTGTTTTAATGCTCGAAAAGCAAGTGCCGCAAATCCAAAGGATTTTATGTTGCCAAGTTGCATGTAGAAATGGAAATAGAAATAGAAATAGAAACACTTGCAATTACAATAAATGTTACAGTTACTGCAAGCAGTATGTTCTCTGTGCCAGTTTGCAAGGACTGTTTGCCGCCTTTTTGTGCACACATCACACATTGTTTTATATATATATATATATATAAATATATATAAATAAATATATATATGAAATTGCCTGTACTTTCTCATCATAGCCTGGCAACTAGCAGCGGTTTCTATTCCCCCCCATTCCTCCAACTCCTGCTCATCCAACTGCTCCTTCTGCTGCCTTCTTCCTGCCACTGTTGCTGCCACTATTTTCCTTGCCAAACACTCATTCTGTCGCCAGGCGGTTGCCTGCTGCTGCTACTATTATTGCTTCTGTTGCAGCATTAACCACCAACGCCAAATTGAGTTGCAACATTACACTCGGAGAAATAAAATACACCAGAAACTAAAATAATTAATCCCCCTTTCATTGTTATAGAATTTATGTAACCCAAATATTTTACTTTAATTTAATTTAATATAGATTTACATTATTTATTTCGATTAAAATCTGGAAAGAACTCTGAATTTATAATTTTCTAAAATATATTTCATAAATACATTTTTATTTTATTTGTATATGTTACTATTTTATTATATTTTATTTTTTTTTACTATTGTGGAACTATTTTTGCTCTGCCGGACAACTGAACCATAGCCCTCCTCATTGTAGGAATATTATAAATAATTTTATAATACAACAGTTGAACCAGATCTCAAAAGGTTAAGGATGTATGTAGACTTTATCGGAGTGAGTCTTAGTCTGCTTTATTATTTATTTATTTAGTAGACATAATAGAATTAAGTAACCTCAGAGCATAGACTAATGAGATAAAATATCAAGGTGTCTCTAAACGCGCTTACATAAATAGTTCCCATATAGGTCTTTAATAGTTCAAACTTTGTACACTCCAAAAAGGAACCCATCGACTTGTAAATATAGTACGACTGTCGCAATTTAAAACAAGAAAGAAAGCTGTACTCGAGTAAGCTTGACTACGATATACCCTGAACCAAGCTATTACATATATTCTCGTTTTATTGGCAATCGAATATTTTTACAAACAAAAATTGCTTGTGGCATCTGGTAAAATAGAGATCATTTAGGAAACCTACTTTTGATCTGGATGTTTCTTTTCCGAAATTGTTGAAATGAGTATTTAAATCATGATTTGTTTAATAATAACAAGATTCTACCTTTTAATTGTGGCATTTATTGCTATCGATATATATATATATATATATATAAAATAAATTAAACTTGATCTGCGCCGGATATAGGAGAACTACTATACAACATTTAAAGCCTATAGATCATATAATTTCTGAGATTTATTTTAGACAGACAGGCGGTTTTATCGAATCGTCTGCTGGTCCTGATCAAGATTATGTATATTTTATGGGATCGGCGATGGCTCCTTCTGCCTGATACATACATTTACATGGAACATTGAAAATTGTATCAAATAAATATATATTTCTCTCAGTGCAGGAGTCTGTCCAATAGACGGCAGTGCGTTTCCAACGCCAGTTAGTTTTGCCTGCTTGCTTGCCGCTTTTCCGCCTGTTTTTCCGTGCACTTTATACGCACCTTGCCACCTTGCCACCTTGCTCCACATCGACACTCCACATCCATTTCCATATTACGTGTAATCATCATTTTCTGCTGGCAATAAACACATGCTGCCTGCTCTCAACTGGCCAGAGCCTTCCCTACCCCTTCTCCTATCCCTTCCCCCGCCTGTGTTCAACAAGCGGTTGCAAGCGTAACTGGACTGCATTTTGCAGCGGCACCTTCGGCCCAGTGACGAGGCAGTAAGTCGCCCAATAAAACACCCACAGTTGTAAACCGCTCGCACATTTCCATAGCTGCAACATTTTGACTACAACTGCCCCTCTTCTCACCCACACTCTTCGTCCTCCTCATCCTCCCCCACTTTTTCTACCACTCTCGGACTGGTCATAACATGAATTTACAATTTACAGTGCAGTGCACAGAGCTCTCCTCGTCGCATTCCTTCTATGTTTATGCCTTGTCCATTTATGCAGTGGCATGCGATAGTTTTCTTGCATGCCAAATGAACATCCATCCAACAACAACAACAACAACAACTGCAACAACTGCAACAACAATAAAGATTTAAAAAAATTATTAATCTAAAGTCAACGACTGAATAAATGCTCTTTTAATAAATTTTTAGTTTACTTAAGTGTTCAACTTTAATTTTAAATCTTTTTTTTATTGGTTATTGTATTATTTTTGTTTTAATATTTTAGATTTAATATAAATAAATATTTTAATATATTAGTCAAAGTCAACGTCAAAAATTACAGAATTATTAAGGAAAACCAATGCACAAGTTTTTATTATAATCATTTGATATATTCGAAAGTCAATTTAATCTATATAAAAACTAATAAATTTAGTTAAAAATTAGAGAGTATTAAAGTTAGCCTTAGAACACCAGAATATATTTCGAAACCTAAAGAATCGGGCGAAAATTATATATTGAGAATGTCAGTACTTCTTTTTCTCTTTCTCTCACTCTCTCTCCATTGCTCTCTCAGCCTATCTTTTCCCTCTCTCTCTTTCTCTGTGTCTCTAAAAAAATAAGTGCGATTGTTCCTATGCTAAATATTTTATATATAAATTAATAATATTATTTTAATAATTATAATAATAGTTGGCTCAGCTAGTAATGCTGATCAAGAATTTATTTATGTTTTTTTTGGATCAAATTAGTCTCTTTAAAAACTATATATTTCCAATATATATCTTCACATACCCCGAATAAAAGATATATTTAAAGAAATGTGCGGATTCAAAGTAAATAAGAATCAGCACTCCTAATATTTTGACCGCAACTGTAAGTACATTCTAAATTTAGTAACCATATAAAGAACGTTAAATTTAAACAAATTGAATTTGGCTAACTTTTAAATATTAAATGCTTAAATGTTAAATTTAATAAATTCCATGCGGCACATAATCCATTAGTAACTGCAGCTCATCCAAAAAAATGCCATGTGGCACAGTATATGCAACATACCCAAGATTCGCATTGAGAGTAGAGAATTTATTTTTGCCAATGCATTCGTTTTTGGTATTAGTTTATACAAAAATATGGCCAAGAGGACATTCAAAGCGAGCGATTGCTGAAAAAATAGAAGCTTGATTAAATTTAAAAGCTTGGTAATGTCATTGGCCACGTGCTGCAAGCTGCATGCAGTTGCGATTTAACCACTGTTGGTTAGACGCAAAAAATTGAATCTGCTGTGCGCCACAATAAATATCGGTGGCGCCACCACGTTTGCAATGCCAACGCCAGAGAGAACTTGCCGCATGCATAAATGCATATATATTTCGATTGCAGTTCATAATTGATTTAGGTGTGTTTGTTTTTTCCGGGTGTGTGTGTGTGTGTTTGTGTGTAGAGGGGGGTGGGAAAGGGGTGTGTGCTCGATTTGTGTAGCTGCTAATCATTTAGGTCAGTCACAGCAGAGAACAAATCGCGATTTGCTTTTACCAATGGAGTCACACAGCGGGTGGTGCAACAGTCAACTGTGAGCTGAGCCACTGTGCAACAAACAGACTGAGGCAAGTGGGGCAAACAAAAGCCAGAGATTATCAAGCGACATATTTGTGGACACAAATGCGGCTGCAAGCAAACAAACAAACAAACAAACAAACAAACAGACGAACAAACGAACAAACAGCAACCAGCAAACTCACTGAATGGCAATGCACAAGATACAAACAAGTTCAAATTAAATTGACAAAAGATGCCACAGCCTGTGCAGCCAATGCAGCGCACAGTGTCAAAAATCACAGTTAACACAATTTTTTATTAAGTTTATAATTGCAAAAAAAAATTAATTATTTAATTTAAAATTAAATATTTCCCAAAAGGTATTTACTTATAGCATTATAAATTATATTATTAATATATTATTATATATAATATATTATTTTAAGGGCAAATGCCTCTGGCTGTTAAAGTGGAACACGGACTGCCAGCAACAAGCGTCCGCAACATTCACTTGAAGTTTAGCAACTCACATAAAATGTTGCTAGCTTGGTGCGCATGTTGCTAACGAAAATACACAAAATGTTGATAACGTCGCTGCTGCCGGCTGTGTGCTTGTTATACAAATATGTGTGTGTGCGCTGCATATGTGTGCGTTGCGCTGCGCTGCCTGCATATGTGTGCAATCGACGTTCGCTCAACGTGTGTGTGTGTGTGTCGATGTTGCTGCTGCCGCTGCGTGGCTGTTTTGTACGTTTGGCAACTTCATTGGCAGAGATACACGCCTCAGTCTTTTGGTAACTGTTGCATTCAACGCTTCGTTTCGCTCTCCAACCGAAAATACATCAGATTGTAAATTGTACACGACCATCGTGCGCTCGTTGTTTCATTCCCGTTTCATTCGTACGTTCGTGCGTTCGGTTCGTTTGTTCGCTCGTTCGTTCGACTTCGGCTCGTTTGTGTTTTTTTATCAATCTTTTGCGCCCAAACGCTGCTCGTGTGAATTTTATTGCCGGTCTAAAGCCGAACGTCATCGTCATCAAATCCATAACGTCATTTCGGTTCTGAGCTGCGTCTGCTCCTGTGCGTGTGTATCTTGTAGCTGTGCCTGTGCCTGTGTCACCCACTAACTGTAACTGTAACTGTAACTGTGCATCTCCTCACATCCCCACCATAGATAGAACCGCTAGTCAGCCGGACTTGCGTCTTTCGCGTTGCTTTTCGGCGCGCAAAGTTCAAACAGCGAATATATTAAACCCTAAATAAATATAATAATAATAAAAAAATATAAAAATAAACTGTGCACAGATTTCACTTTGTGGAAAGTTAAAGAAACCCGCTTCAAATATATTTTGACGTCATCGAGTGTGTTGACAGAGTGCGCTAAAAGTAAACACACACACTTGCTTACACACACACACATACACATAAAATACGAGCACAAGCACATTCCTTACACACACACTCTCAAAACACACACAGTGAATTTTTGCAACGGCCGTAAAGTGTTCAGTGCTACGCTCCCCCTCCCGCCCCTGCACTTCAACTAAAGCGACACATTTTATGCTTGAAAAGCTAAACAACAACAACAACAAGAGCAGCGAGAAAATTCAGTAAGCTCTCTGCAAAGAAAAAATAAAAAAAAATATATATAAAAAATATATTATAATAAAAAAGCACCTTTTGCCCGTGGGCAAAAGTAACATAAAATACTTATCAAGGTGCACACATATAAGGATTAAAGGAGCAACAACAACAACAACAACAACAAAAAGCATACAAAATGTCGCGGATCGTTTTTGTATTTCTGGCAGCCATCTTAGCAGGTAAGCGGGCCAAAAAGAGCTAAATTTCTGTCGGGCGATGAAATCACGCATCGATGTTTATTTTAAGCGCTGATAGAAACTCGATAAATGCTAACTGCTTTTTATAGAAAAACTTGTTCTCATCAGTAATATGCCGATTATAGGCTATTGTGTAAGTAGTACAATATGTGCTAGCTTTGATTGATGAACCTACAAAGTAAGTTTTTTTTTTTTGCATAGCATTTAGTTAGCTGGCAGCTTGGCGGCATTTTCTCAGTTTTCAATTTTTTATTTTGTTTCTTTATACTGCGCATGCTTGTAGGCTCCATCATAGCCGAAGGGTCTTTGCAAAAATCACGAAACTCAACTCGAGTGCTCTGTGACCTTTATTGTGGCAAACAACTTGAGCTCGTCTGGCTCCTCTTCGATTTGAGCCAAAAAGGTCAAATGTGCCCAAGTAACTCGGCTTTTAGTGTGGCGATTGTGCTGCAATTTCATCGGCTTTTAACTTTTGGGCAATTGTTGGTAAAAACACTTTTGAGTAGTTGTTTTTTTTAACATTTAAAATTGGTATCAATATAAATAATATAAATGTAAAATATTTTTATTTGTATGCACATTTATTATGTGCTTAGCTTGCTTAAAAAAGTATCTTATATAAATCTAAATATATATTAAGCATATTTTAAATTAAATATTAAATTTCAAATGTTGTCATTATTCCTAGCAATTTCTTTTATACATTTTTAAATGTAATTCTTTTTTCTTCTCCTTTTTGTATTATTGCCAGACTTTAAGTAAACTTTACATAAATCTCCTGAGTAACAAACTTCAAAAGTAGCTTTTCCACTCATGCCAAATGGCATTCCGCACAATCCTTAATATTCGCTGGCTAAATGAAAAAGCTCAAGAGTTATGTGACAATAAAGGTGCTCATGATACATCCTAGCAATTAAAGGACGGCGTTTCCTTCAAAATATACACATGCATATATATATATATATATATATATTTATATATACACATGTATATATTTATATATATCCAAAGTGCCGCCCTTCAGAGGACTCCTTTCGTTAAATTTACAACTTTGCCACAGCGCCTGGCAGCCTATTTAATTAAAATCCTTGAATGTTTTTTTTTACATATATTTTTATATAAATATATCTATGTATATATGTATATATTTTTGTATTTTGGTTTTTTGTTTGAGCGCTCGGCATTCTCATTAGCTGAAAAGAAGCTGGTGATGCTATTTATGCTGCCTGCCACTGCCGCTGCTGCTGCTGCTGCTGCTGCTGCTGCTTTTAGCTTAACAACATTAACATATGAAGCAGCAGCTGTCTACTTACAAACAGAAGCTAAACCACCTTTCCCCTCCCAAAACAACCCCTTTCCCTTTTATTTTTTCCTAGCAAACACGAACATGACGTGACTTTAAGACAGCCATTTTTTTGTGGTTGTTGTTGTTGTTGTTGCACGCCCGTCGTGGCTAAGCCTCAGAGCATCAGTCTCAGCAGGCGAAAAACCTTTCAAAACACCCAACGTGTGAGGCACACCTCTCCCACCCACCGGCCAACTTTCCCCCAGGCATCAAGCTGTAACTAAAATATATGCAAAGCAACAAAGAATCCCTCAAAAAAAAGCAGCAACGAATGAAAATAAAATGCGGCTACAAATCCAACTATAGATTCGGATGCAGATTCGGATGCAGATGCAGATTTTGACTGTATCAGCTGATGCTGATGCTGGTGCAGTTGCAGTTGCGGATGACAGATGCATTTGGCCGATGCAACCTGAGGCAGCTTTATGCTGTGTGCTCAGCTCATTGCTCCCAGACACTTTACATTTTACACTGCATACTTTCAACATTTTTAATACACTTCCCTCAAAGAGGAAACAGGCATATTCGTTTATCATCGCATTTTAGTCATGGCTTGAGAGTAATTAACTGATGAAGCAGCCATTTTAATGGTTTTCTCTACGAGAAGAGAGTATTAAGTCTTCGGTTAGTTTGCAAACTTGCTTTATTTGTTTTATGTGCTGTTTTTTATGTCCAAACAAACTCATGTCTGATGTTCAGTTTGTAATTATAAATGTTTAATGGGCTTCTCGACGCGCAGCAGTCCTTTAAAGAGCCACACTGAGAAAGAGAGAGAGAGAGATAACGAGAGAGAGAAAGAGATAGGGGTACATAGCTGTATAGTTGAACATGCAGATTTTCTTTCATTCTACGTATCTTTTTTTTTTTTTGTGGCTTATGCTGCTGCACACGCGGCGTATTAGGAACGTCACACAAAATACCAAATGTCAAATGTCAAATGCAAAAACTGCTTACAGCTTATGCATTTTAATGGTCACAAATTGAGGCTACACATGTCAATGCATGACTATGCAAGACTGCATCTCTCCCTCTCTTTTTCTATATCTCTCTCTCTCTCTCTCTCTAACTCTAACTCCATCTCTCTCTGTGCATCTCTGTCTATAATAAATATAATGCCAAACAAAAAGCATGCATTGAAATA
Source organism: Drosophila dives (assembly GCA_035042365.1). NCBI lineage: Eukaryota > Metazoa > Arthropoda > Insecta > Diptera > Drosophilidae > Drosophila > Drosophila dives. Next base: position 3,160,676 of record JAWNLJ010000180.1, on the reverse strand, counting down.
AATATTTAATGTTTGCCTGGGGCTGCATTTGCTCAGCCACTGATTTTGGCAGCCAGAATAGATAAAACTCTTTGTGTGTAAGCAAAATTTAGAAAATTGTAGTTTGCCATTTGTGCGTGTGTGTATTGTGTTGTATGTGTGTGTGTGAGGTAATTGTTATTGATAGCTTTAGTGTAGCGAGTAGTTGTGTAAATTTTGCTGTATTTGCAAAGCTTAAACTTAATGAAAAAATGTATAAATATTTGTAGAAACACTTAGATGATTTTCTAAATTAAATATACAAATATAAATAAATTGAGAAAAATATTTATTGCAAGCAAAATAAATATGAATTATTCGCTTCAAATTTAAATTTATTAAAAATACGTTTGCTGGCTTAAGATAAATAATAAACTGAAGACTTGATAAACATTTTATAAAAGTATTTAAAGTACTCAAAATCTTTACTTCATTTTTTGTATATAATATTATAAATAGTTTTTCAATACATAAAAAATATCGTTTAAATCGATACTCAAGTGTTTTATACATTTTATAGTGTATATGAATAGCTTAGATGTTGATTCCGTATTCTTTCAGTGCCTCGTCGTATGGTAATTGGATGTGCTGGTTGCTGCATGCAGCACATAGCAAGAGACAGAAGAAGAAGAAGAAGAAGAAGGAGAAGCTCAAAAACTGAGAGTCTGTGAGAATTCTCATTCTCATTCATATTCATAACATCGTCGTTACGTTCGAGTTTTTTTTTTTCATTTCTATAGCTTGGACTCGGAGTTGGGTTGGGGATTAGGTTGGGGGTCTGGGGATTGACCAGGTTTTCAGTTTGCGTTTGAGGCACGCAAAAATGTTTTGTAAGTGAAACTGAAACTGTTGAGCAGAATTCGCCGGCAGCGCTGCTCAGGTGAATGGGCCTGAGACAAAGGCCCTAACACGCCCCCAGCAGCAGGAAACCAACTGTGCGAGTTGTTCTTAACTTTATTTTTTCGCTTTTGGTCTTCTTTTGATTCGGCTGCTGCTGCTGCTGCTGCTGTTGCCTCATTCAATTTCCGCTTTTTAATTGCTTGCCACTGTTTCTTCTTTGCTTTTGGTTTTAGCGCCTTCAAATTCGCAGCTCATTTTGTCAGTTGACCGTTTTTAGTTGTTTTTTGTTTTTGCTCGCTATTGATTTTCTGTTCAATTTTGTCGTGTAAATTGCGGATTATGTGGCTAAAATGTTTGTAGTTGGTAATTGCAGTTGGCTTTCATTTAGGGCGCATTAACGGCTGTTGAAATATTTCAGTTATTACGAGTATCAAATAAACAACTTTATGACTAATTTGCAGCGAAATTACTGAACAGTGTCAGTCAAAGCCAAAAACAAAAACAACAACAACAGCAACAGCAACAGTAACAACAACAGCAACAATGACGGCAACAATAACGAGAAACAACAAGTTTTTGCATGCATAAAATGCAACTTATTGCCATGTTTTATATGTCACTGTGTCGATGTGTCATTGTGTGTGTGTGTATATGTGTCTGCACATTTCTATATGCACAGGAAGTTGGCAACGCTTCGAGCCATGTTGGAATTTTGGCCAAAAGGCACATACACACATACAGAGAGATCGTTCACAGATAGAAAGGAAACAAAGAGCGTGACGAGGAAAAATGGGAACATGGTGCGATATTGACAAAGCGTATGCCAACCAAATTAAATACACCAGCACCTCAGACCTCCCTCTCTCCCCCCCACACAATAAGGAAAAGTTGCTAGCTTATTTAGAAGTTTTTCCAGAGCGTCTTCTGTAAGCACTGCGCAACAGAGTTTTCACTTGCCACACACAACAGTTTTAAACTTTTGATCGATTTGTGCGCATTGTCTTCCTCGACACGTACAAAAAGAAGTAGTTCTTCCTCTTCTCCTTCTTCTTCTTCTTCGACTTTTCCCATTTTGAATATGAGCTGTGTGTTAAGGAAAAGTTACTTTTAAGTATATCAAATGAAGCTGTTTTCACTTGCAACTATAGCATTCAATTAAAAGCAGTCTTTGCCGACGTGACTCAGACTCAGTTCATTGATACGCTTAAGTTTTGAGTTTATTCATGTTAAGTTTTTTTTTTTATTCATGAATAAGTTTCGCAAGTAGGTGTGAATAATGCTTTGAATGACTGGCGAGTCCGATAAGCATTGCAAAAAACCGGATGGATTTTTATAGAAATCAAAGTGACTCAAATAGGTTACTCACTATTTTGCTATTCGCGTTGAACTTAGTTTTAGTTTGAATAAATCTAAATTTCTCGCTTACTTCAATCTATCATCTTACTTGAGATTTCTTTTAAATACAATAAAAATCAATGAAAGTTAAAGTTGTACTGCTTTATTTACTCATATCATGTGAGTATCCAACTGAAGTCGCTTCCGTTAATCTATCATCTTAATTGACCTTAATATGGCATTGTGTTGCCAGTTCTTCTCGATTTTAGAGTTTTTCTCGTTGCTATGTAATTTTCACACACTTCTTAAAAATACAATAATTGCAATTATCGATTGTCTGTGTAGTACTTAATGTAAAAACATGATTCATTAGCTCATTTTCGATTCTTTGTTCGAGTCTCCGTCTCCACTCGTAATTAGTCACGCAGAGAAAATCAGTTTGGGTTGAGTGAAGATTAGAAACAGACGAATTAAATCTCATGAAGCTTTTCACTTGCCACGTTTGTTGTTGTTGTTGTTGTTGTTTGTCCAGTTGAGCGTTAGTCATTGTTTGTATTGATGCCTTCACAAATCACACAAATGCCACAATTGATCTGTGCCTCATTTTGTTTGCTTGTGCTATTTTCTGTGTGGCTTTGATTTGGGGCCAACCACGTTTTTACCTGATAACGAAATGTGCACCTGTGCCCCATTGTGCTGCAGATTGTTATTTTCGTTGTATTGTTGAATGCAATCTCTCTCTTTCCTTCCCGTTCTCTCGATTTTGGGGCACACACACACATATTTGACATATTTGTTTGTGTGCGTTGATATTGTGTGTGGCCACATTGGGTCAATGCGATTAGATAAGCTTTCTGCTAGTGGAAATCTTATCAATATCAACAATTTGTGTAACAGACCAACACACACACAAGCACACATAAATAGCATGACAGGTTGTTGCTGATAAGCATATTGTGTCATATACACTTGAAAAAATTATCATAAAATGAACAAATAATATTTTGTATAATATTGACATAAATTTCTTAAAAGTAAAAGAAATTTATATATTTCTATTTATTTTCACTTCATGAAATCACTTCTTTTTTTTTAAGTGTAGCAGCTATTTTCATTAAATGAAATATTGTTTCCATGTGGCCAATGCAATTAAATTTGAGTCTCTAAGACAGAAAATAATTGACTTCTAATCAAACTATTTTGTGGCATTGGCATTTTCTTTTACAACGATGGCATAAATTTGGCTAATTAGTAATGCAAATAATTTGGTAATTTGCCTGACCAAAATCTCATTTCGGTCAGCTGATCAAAAATGTAATTAAATTTTAATATCCAGCATACGCCAAAAGCAAAATCAAGGCTTGTTTGGCTGCCATTTTCTGCCATTCTTTTCATTTGATTCCATTGTGAAATGTCCAATTGATTATTTAGCGGCTGGCATTTTATATGAACAATATGCAGCATAATTAAATGTGCAATTTTAATTAAACTTACATGACCACACGCAGCACTTTCTATACCATGTTTATGAATAAATACATATTTGAGGCACTCCCAAACCAAAATGATTGAAAAATAATTGAAAATACTGCACGTTCAGCGCACGTCAATATAATTAATAATTGTTGGAAATCAAAATAGATTTGGCCAAAACAGTAAATGACATGGCTTTCAAAGGTATAACAGCTGCGTAAATAGATGAACATAATTCACTAAATTTGAATAGCGTTTGCCAAATACAAACAAATTAAAAAGTATGTAAAGAATGAACATGCAACGAGTATGTTTTGCATAAAATTAGTGTTGAATCTACTATTTGAATTCGGACAGCATAATTATTATTAATTTGTAAATTCTAATTGCATAAAAGCTATAAATGAACATGCCTATTTTTCAATGAGTACTGCTGCAAACACTATTTGTAATATTTAAAGTAATAATCATTGCAAGGAGTCGAAATAATGAATTTCTCTCAACTCCAACCAACAGTCAAATATATATATTTGCTATATATTTATGAACAGTTATTTACTTCATATAACACACCTTAATTTCCAAGTCGCTGTTATTTGCTGCCTGTTGCTAGGCAGCAAGTTAGCGGCAACAACAACAGCAGCAGCAACAGCAACAGCAACATCAGCAGCAGCAACCGCAGCTTAGATCGCCCAGCTCAAAGTTCAAAGACTCTCTGCAACAGTTCCCCTTTGCTACTCCCCTCACCCCCTCACCTCATCAATAGGGAGTTATGGCATTTACCTAGCTTGTTCTTCTGCTTCTTCATCTTCTTTAACTTGTCTTTATACATTTTATATTATTTATATATTTTTTTTTAACCTCACCCAAAGCACATGTTTACAACTTGTACAAAGCCCCACAAAGCGCAGCTGCTATCTCTCATGTCTAAATGCTAAACTTCTGTGTAGCTTATAGATACACACACACAAACACACACAGGCACACACACACACACTGTTGAGATGAGGTTGTTGCTCATGAACCGGTTCCTCAATTCTTCTCAACTAGTTTCCATTTTTGTTGAATATAAGTTGGCGCTTGTGTTATTTCTTCTTCTTTCCTTCTTCTTCTCCTCCTCCTCCTACTGCTTCTTGTCGTTATTTCTCAACATTTTTGTGTGTGTGTGTCTGTGTGTGATTTTTTCTACATTTATTTAATTTTACTTAGTATTTTTTCTTCTTGCCACAAAATGTTATTAGACCTATTTAAGTAGAATTATTTTTAGTTTGTGTTTTGGCTCAGTTTGTTGCTCTCGTTCAAGCGTAAAAGGCAATGAACAAAAAGCACGCACACATGCGCAATGATTGCCACACCAACACTGTCTGTCTCTGAGTCTGTCTGTGTGTGTGTGTGAGTTAATATATTTAACAGTTATTGCTATTACTGTTTTGCTGTTCCATATTATTTTTCGTATTTTTGTGTTACTCACTTTTTTTCGTCTTGTTTATTCAATGGGTGTTGCCCCAGAGAGAGAGAGCGAGAGAGAGAGAGGGAGACACGCAGAGCGAGCGAGAGAGCGCGTGAGAGTGGGAAAGAGCGCAAGTGGGAATTGTTAAAAGTTAATTATTTGTATTTGTATTTTGTATTTGTATTTGTATTGCCAGCACGTTGGTATTTATACAACTTGTTGTTGCTGGAGCTGCTGCTGTTTCTGTGTTCTGCTTTGGCTTTTTAGTTGTTGTGTGTGACTTTTTAAACCTAATGGAAAAATACAACAACAACAACAAGAGCAACAACAACAAATTACAAGTGAGAAACAAAGAAGCAGAAAAGCCATCAGGGAGTCAATTTCAGAATTTTCGACAGCTCCCACATGTCTTTTATTATTATTATTATTTTTGGTATTTTCATATTTTTTACTGTCCGTATCTGACACACATGTACACATGCATGTGTGTGTGTGTGTTTTTTTGTGAAGCTTGTCCAGTTTTTGTAAGCGCTTCCACATAATTAAAGCCTTATCCAAGGCTCGCCAACTGACATAATTGGTAATGAAAACAAGAACAACCGACTCCAACCGCATCTGATCGACGGCGAGTACACCCTGGAAACAACTCTAGATTTTTAGTGACTTATAAAAATATTCTCTAAACTAGTCCAAGTTTTCTTTATGATAAAATAGAGATTCCAACAACTTCAGAGTTGCCTTTTGCCTTTGTTAGTTTAACATTTTTAATGGGTATGAAAAACTTAAGCTGCGGCTTTTGTTGACTTGGCAGGGCTAATGTCTAAATTGTTGGGCATTGCTGTTTGTCCTGCAATTAAGGCAACAGTGACAATTTTGTATGACATGTCGGCAGCTCGTTAAGCCTCAATTGTAAGCGAGCCACACACACAAAAATTGACAATTTAGCAGCAACACTAACAGTTAAGGGACAAGTGGTAGGGGAGGGATAGTTGGATAAGGGTTGCAAGTTTGCGGGCAGCAAAAACATGACATGCTCTGCCGTTGCTGCTGCAATCACGCTGCAATCTCGGCTCTAACTTGGCCACTTCGAGGCAGAGTGTGTGAGAGAGAAAGACAAAGAGAGAGAGAGAGGGAGAAATAGGGTGTGGGAACTGGGCCAACGTTTAATTTGATAAATTGTGCCAGGTTCGTACAACAAAACAGTTGCCAACTGTGGCTGTTGCTTTTCTTGTTGCCACTGTAACTTCGACTATTGCGGGTACACTGCAAAAACTGATTTTGCTCAATTGAAATTTTTTTAAATTTTGGAAAAAATACTGTCTAAATTTGTAATAAAATATATTCATTTATTTATTAATAACTGGCAATTAGTTATTAAATAAAATTAAAAATAAATAATTATTTTGTTTTAATTTAATTTCTATAAATATTAATTTAGTTGTGGTTCTCAATACTATTTGATTGCCAATGATTAATATGGAGTGTATATTATTTCTCAGTGTGCAATTTTCGTTACTTTGCTTTACACTTGGTCACTTGTTGGCCAGAGGTAACGGTGGGATGGAAGGGCGGATGGAGTGGTTGGCAACAGTTGTTCATTAGCCATATGTCTGGCTGAATGAGGCAAACGACTTGACAACTCCCCCCCGCCATCCGTCGGCCCACTCAAATTTCTCATCATGCTGCCTTTCCGATTAGTATTGATGTGTGCATATTAACGTCCCTGGACACTTTGCACTTTGGCACTTTGCATTTGCATTGGAAGTGTGCGAAAAGTGTTGATTAGAAATGTGAAGCAAGAAAATGGCAAAGTGTTGCTGATCGAGTTTAATGTCCTTAATTACAAATTACGTCCAATCGATAACATCAGGAAGCACATAACAAATTGGAATAGGAATTTAGGCAAAATGAAGAACTAAAATATTCAAAGGATTTTAGAGAATATAAATTTAAACAACAGAAAAAGTTATCTGCACTACCTGAAAAAACAAAATGGGAAAATAAATGAATTAGAAACTGGTAGCGTTTTTATGCCACTTTCGCCATTTTAATTTCCATTACTTATTCCTTGGTATCGATATAAAAAAGCCATTAGAAAAATAAAACCCTTTTAGCTGTTTTCCCGAACTTAAACCATAACCATTTCGTTTACGCCTACCAACTCTACAAAACCCGATCCAATCAAATTACATTTAACGATAATTCGTTTTCCTTGGCGTGACTAACCGAACACAATCCGAATCTAAATGCCAAAACTGACCCACCGTTAGCCCATTTGTAACCAGTCCATTAGCCCAGCAAGTGGCTGCCTTAAGTAAGAGTGAAAAAGGTAGTTGTCGTAAAACAAAAATAAAAGTTCTTTCCTAATCGGGTAAACTCACAAAAAAAGAAAAACAAAATGTAAAGTAAAAGTAAAGTGTACATAGAATTAAAATTAAATATAAATTAATTCCATCAAGTGTGAGAAAGTTTTCCCTGTTGTTTTCCTGTATAATTTACCCCACTTAAAGCAGCAGCATTTTTTATGTAATTACTTTCAAATTGGACGAGTGTTAAAGTCCGGCAAGAAAGTTTTTCATTTGTTATGTATTATGTATTTATGTATGTATTTCTATAAGTAAATGTATGTTTATGTTTAGTTTTTTGCCAACTTGCGCAACGGGGCTCTTAACTTATCGCTGCGTGAATAAATTTTAAGGCCAGACAAGTATTTGCTTTGGCTGATAGCACAAGTTTATCAGTCAGCGACCAGCTTAGTTTCCAACTAAAATAACTAAAAGAACTGAAAAATGCGAATAGTGCAATTCTTTCTTTAAGTCCCAATTTGATAGATTAGTTTGGCGTCATTAATAAAAAGGGATCGAAAAATATGTGTTTCGCTTGACATATTTAAAACGAAGGCCATTTTATGCATTTACATAATAATTACGCGTTTTTATATAACAAGTTTCATTGTAGGTAGTTATTTACATTATTTGTTTATTTTTTTAATTTAATGCTTACAACTTTCATTACTCCAAAGTTGTCACTGTACTTTCAGGGTTGCCACCCTTAATGGCCTGATAAAAGTTGGAATATCTCATTTAAATTTCATTTGCAATGCACACTTTCACTCCACAGAATCGCAGGCACAATTACATTTTCTATTCTCGTTTTAAGCTTAAAAGACTCAAGTTAACAGCAGGGGTTATCATCTATTTAAATTCCACATTTAATTAAGCAATTAAAAGCACAAAATTAACACTTATATAAAAAAAAGTGAAAAATAAAAGAGCGTAAAAAAATAAAAAGCTCTTTCAACTGCCAACAACATTCAAAATAAAAAAAAAACATAGAAAAACTTTCACCTTTGCCATAAAAGACAAACACACACAGATATATTTACACACATACACACACAGGCATACTTACACACACACATACATGTTTACACAGTTACACAGATACAGCTGCAGATGCGGATAGAGTTACTTTTGCATCGACATCAAGAAGTTTTTGGGTTGGGTGTGGTTTATTTTGGGCTGTTTGTTTGTGTGTTAAAATTACATAAAATTATCAAATAATAAAAGCGTTAATAAAAAATGACAATGCGTTGAAAGGTGGGCATTCAGCAATCGCATAAGCCGAACAGTTAGGTAAAGTAAACATTTACAATAAATTGCATGTAATGACGTAAATAAAAGTAATTAAAATGTTTACAAATGAAATACGTTATATGAAAATAAAGTGCAGCTTAAGCGATTTTTGTTTGTTATTTTATTTGCACATTTTGCACCAATTTGTACGACTGCAAATTGCACATTATTCACGCAGACAGTAAATATGGAATTATTTTTTATTCATCTAAATTATGTCATTTAATTGGATTTTGATTTTCATTGTGCTTTCATTATTTAATATTGCTCTTCTTCTTTTTGCCTGTAAATAACAATAATATATGCTAATCAATAGAAATTATGCTGTCAAAAAATAATTGAAAAATGATTTTATAATCAAATTATGAAAATTAAATTAATATTAAATAGCATTTGTTCAGCACATATTGTTTTAACCCCCAAAATGTATTTTAATTAGCGCAATGCAAAAATTATTTCAATAATGCTCCAAAATACAATGTAAATTGGCATTGTTCGCATTTTAACATAATGTGGAATTTAGCACTCAATTGACGAATACATAAACTAAAAATATTGTCGAATATTCTGAAATTTGCATAAATACCAACGATAATAATAAACATAAATCTTTAATTGATATGTGCAACACTTTTGTTTCCCCTTCGATTTGAACACATTCTGTTAAATATGATATAAAATGAGTCATAAACTAAACTTCTGATTGTAGCTAAAAGTTTATTTAGCTTCTTACTCCTTGAGGCAAGTCTCCCTTTTGAGTTTGCACTGCGTTTTCTGTGGCAACCCCTCCGCGACAGTGCCGCAAAATGCGCACTTCACAAGTCAAGACACCAACTCGAATAACAACTGCAACTGCAACTGCAACTGCAACTGCAACTGCAAACAAACATACAACGATGACTCGCAAATGGCTTACAACTTTGCCGCTTAACTAACTTAAAATCGCATAAAGTGAGAGGTGACTTCTAACTTGTGGGTGGGTGGTGGTTGGTGAAGGGAGCTGGGGGAGTAGCTTAGTGTGTTTATGCTAAGAGTCTCTCGGCAAATGTGGCTAAGTATCTAAATTCGATTTGGTTGCACTTAAGCGCTATCCACTGCAACGCTTACAGTTAAGCAGCAAACACAACAGCAACAACAACAACAACAAAAAGAACAGCAACAAACTCAGCAACTGGCGACCCACTTTTGGGCCACTTGAGTGGGTCAAGTAAAACCTTCTTTGTCAGCGTAGTAAAAAAAAAATAACAACAGTTAGCCAGCAAGTCCAATTAAACGGCTGCCGTTGCCCATAAAGCGACTTACTTCAGACTGAGACTTGCAACAACTTCTGGCAACGAGTTCTGCAACTAGCACAATTTTTGTGGTTTTTTTTTTTTTTTTTTGGCGGTTTTCTTGGTTTGCGTGGCTTTTTCTGCCTTTCTTGTGCCCCTCCCACTTGGCGGTCAATTTTCATGCTCGGCCATTTGGACAAAAAAGTGCTTGAGAATTTATAGACTTTTATTCAGCAGAATTGTTTAATCGTTTAGCCATTTCTGTTATTAATATACAAAAATGTAATTTAATTGAACAATAAACCGACCGAAACAACAAATAAAAATCAAGCCCTAAAAGCATTCCCATAATAAATATATAATTGAAATTTGACAGATATGCAGATACTTTCAATTGAAAACAAGTTCGGTTTTAGCTGACCTCGAATATGCGTGTGTGTGTGTCTGTGTGTGTGTTTGTTTCGTAGTCTTATGAATGAAACGAATAGTCGAGCGAATTTTATTTTTAGTGTGACTCACTCAAAACACTCATCGCTTAATAAGCGAAGAGCCACAATTCGTAATGAATGAATAAATGCATGAATATGTGCTAAGTTTTGGGAGAGGGGAGAAAGGCGATGGGGCACCGGTTCAATTGCACTAATTGAACATGATTCAGTGGAATTCGTCCCATGCCGCCAACCATCTCTATTCTACCTTGCGATTGTCTCTAATTAAACTGAATATTCAAATGAGCCAATTTTGAAGTGTTTGTGTGACGTTGCCAATTTTACTGTCCGTTTTCCATTTCCCATTGGCCGCTGCTCGCCTCACAGTGGTGCATAAAATTTGTGGTACGCTTAAACCGAGCATTTTGGCCCAAAATTTGTCATAAATAACATGACAGAGTTGTTTGACTAGCTGCTGAGTGTTCGTGTGTGTTTGCGAGTGTATCAAGTGTGAAAATATCCATTTGTCTCTCTTTCTCTCTCCCTCTCTACATCGCTCTCTCGCTCTTTAGCTGCCAGTGTTTTCTGGTCATAAATGAGTTGGGAACACAGGAGTTTTGTAGTGTGTTAATGATATCCATGAACATGACTGTCGTAGGGCATTGAATAGATTGTTGAAATGTGAGCATAATTTGCAGTAATATTTTACGGCATTTTGTGAAATAAAAGTGGAGATCTAACAAGAAAGTGTGGCAACTTTGATGGCTTAGTAAAGATTTAGTAAACAAGAATGCTCGAAAGAGTTTTGAGTCAAAATCATATTTCCAATTTTAAGTGCAGTATTTATGTGGTTATCAAACTCAGCACAAAAATTCAAAATTTTATTTATTAAAAGTTTAGTCAACATTTTAATGGCTTTTAAAAATCATCAGAATTTAAAGTTAATTTTTGAGAGAAAATAAACGCTTATCTAATTCAACTGTATTTTCTCGAGCTAATCATTTTTATACTCCATAAATTAATGTCATTTCTCTCTTGTGTCTTTTCAGGTAAACAAACGAAAAATAAAAAAAATATGTCACACACCGAATAAACTTTTAAGGCCAACGTAAGCAGAAGCGGATTCTAAAGAATTTATTACTTATTTGAGCCAGCCAAGCGAAAGTTGGCTGACCCACAAATCTCTGGAATTGTGATGGGCCCGGCTAAGAATTTCTATGCCAGGCACGCCTCGCCCGGGCACCCAATAAATGTCACTTGTCTGGTGCGCTACCGGAAAACTATTAAAAAAGAATTATCACCTGTGAAGCGGGGGGCAAAGTGTGCCGTGCGAGATGCCGACAAAGTAGCAGCAATTACGAGATGCCACGCACTCCAAAAAACAAAAAGAAAACCAAAAAGAAATTTGAGGAGGGAGACAACAATTTGTCATTTGCCTTTTGTGAAAAATCCAGAGAAAATATAAACAAAACGCAGGCAAACAAATTTTTTTTTTTTGACACTCGCACACGTTGAAACGGAAGCAAATTTGTAAACAATAGCGAGAAAGAAAGAAAGGAAAACCAAAAAATGTAACAAAACAAAGCCAAATAAGAATGAAAAAGTTTACGCTACGAATTTTTAGTTAAAATTTTGATTGTTGTTTAATTTGACGGCGTTGACAGCTTCAAATGTTTGGCCTGTTGACAGCAGCTGCTGCTGCTGCTGGAACGTTTTGGCAATGGAACAGTCTCACGTGCGTGCGCAACAAAATGTTTGTTTACATTTGCATCGAGCGGGGGGGAAAACTCTGACGAACGTGCAACGTAAACAATGTGTAGGAGCCGCGAAAAAGGGAAACAAAAATATGGGCTGGGGCAGGGGCAGGTGAAGTGGCAGGGGCACTGACTGGGGTTGAATGAATAACAAAAACAATTCCCCGTCCATAATTGAAGCAAAACAAAAGTGTAAAATGCCAAGAAGAAATTGCTGCTATTAAAAAGGATGTTCAAAGTTAGAGCAAAGCAAAGCAGATCAGATCAGAGCAGAGCAGAGCTCAGCAAACTGCTACTAAATAGTAAACACCTTGAAATTGTTCATTAACAGGAAACCCCGTGGGCAATTAACACCCTCCACCTCCAACCCAGAACAGCCGGAGCAATTTTCAAGAACTATCCGGCTGAAAATAGAAAATAGAATGATTCTAAAACTGAAATGCCATTTCAGCTGGTTTTACGTTTTACAGCACACCGTTGATTCCAAAGCAGTAGCAACAATAACAACAACAATAAAAATAGCAACAACAACAACAACAGCAACAACAATAATAACAACAAGTGCAGGCCAATTGCAATCCGATTACAATCAACTGCAATCAATGGCAACAAAAGCAACTGCAGCAAACACACTCACACAAATGTCATTGGCCTCACTTGAACCTAATGTGTGTGTGCGATTGTCTGACTGTGTGTGTGTGGTGTGTGTGTGTGTGTGTCTGTCTGACTGTGTTTCTCTGCCTGATTCGGTACCTTGTCGAGCCGTCAAATTGTTTTCCGGCTTTGGTTTTTTGGTTGTTTTTGCTTGCGGTTTTTGTAAGTTTTGCTTTGAAATGTTCAAAATCGTTTTAATACCCTTTGCAGTTGAGTAATCGCATTTTTAATAGATTTGAAAGTCACTCAAAATATATTTACTGATTGGATTGGACAATTTCTATTCAATCTGAATACTTTAGCGATTTCAATCAGTTATTTTAATTTATATGTGTGCAATTTGGTAAGGGTATAATCGTCGGCTTTTGCTGCTTATCTCTGTTGTGCTTTGATAAGGGCAAATCGTTTTTGGCTTAAGCTATTTTGGGCCAACTGTGTGCCACAGATTGCCATGGCAAAGCAAAAGTGGGCGTGTCTCACCTGCATTTTGGGCAACCTACTTGTTAGCCAAGTGGAGAATAGCAATTAAATTCCTGGCCAGGCACTTTAAGAACTAAACGGGTCTATCATTCGAATGTGTGGACAAAACCCATTATCAAAACCCAACTAATTGATTCGCGGTGGAAGAGCAAGCAGTGAAAATAAAATGACCTGCATCAAAAAACAACCGAAAAAACAGCGAAATGAAATCAAATGTTTTGTGGCTTGAAATCAAATCCGCAAAAATGTTGTGGCTATATTTTTTTTATTTATATAAAGCCACATGTGACACACGACTAACAACACACGACAACAACAACAACAACAACGAAAACAGAGATTTAGGATGACCACTGTTTTTGTCTGGTTTAAGACCATGTCCAACTGATTGGTTACCGCTAGAAAGAGACAGAGAGAGAGAGAAAGAGAGAGAGAGAGAGAGAGAGCGAAAGAGAGAGACAGTACTAACCGCAATCTGTTGCACAGTTGATTTCATTTTTATTTCCCATTAAAAACACATAAAAATCTAACACAAATACTCGTGTTACTGAAATATGCCAGTAAATGGAAATCGAAATAGAAATTGATTCTTGATTCGCAATTTTTGCAATAAATCCCTAAATTCCATGTGTTTTCGCTGCCATGTCCTGCCCCACGCCTCCAAATTCGATTTGTGGCACGTGTTGTTGTTATAATTGGTATATGTGATTTCCAATTAATACAAATGCAAATAGAATTGTTTTGGTTGCCATGCCCTATTTTTGTGGTCTAAACTCTGGTAAACATCGACCACAATTGATTGAGTCGAGCTTGTAATAGAAATGTGTTTTTTTTTTTTTGGTTTCTGTGACATTTTTGTTTTGTAGTAAATAAAATGTTTGGCTTTAAATTGAGTGGATGACATATTAAATTCAAAATATATATGAAAATAGAATTCATTTAAATATTTAACCTATATAAAAATGTATATTTGCTGCATAGAAAAGATAGATCGAAATTATTTTGAAATTATTTCCTACTAATGATATTGACAATTTAAGTTAAAGATTCGTTGAGTGGAAACACTTTTTATTGATTTTCCTATTGTTATTTTTGTTCAACACTTTGGCCAGTGATAATCCCTTTAGCTTGAGGCAGCATGTTTCCATGCGGTGTACTCTAAAAATATACACATAAAATGAGCCCCCGCCCGAAGCAACCGATTCAATCGAGAGCATCTTGCCCTGCTGCTGTAAAGCACCCAAGTATAAACACTAAAGACTCGATTCCGGAATACAGACACCCCACTCTTAACTCTCAACTCTCAACTCCCAACACCCAACACCCAAACTCCCATCTTCCATATGGCTGGCATTCAATTTGTTTTTTTGGATCCGCCTGCTCTGGAATTATTGAAGCCCTTTGTGTTCATTATTCTTCATTATTTGTATTTCGATTGTGATTCTTGCTTTGTTTTCTGCTCTTCTTATTGGGGCTTGACTGTTTAATTTCAGCAGAAATATGTTTCGACGGAAAGATGGGGTAAAGCACTGCTAACGGCAACAGAAAAGTGCATGTTGAATTACATTTTTGTGGCATGCCACTTGCCTCAAAAGAGGCAAAAGAAAGAGCTGGATGCGGGCTACGTTGCCAGGCCACTTGAGTGCAGATGTGTACATGCACGTGGCATGCAGCTACTATGTGCAACAATGCATCGGTATCTACATGCGCAAAAAAATATGATCTTCAATTTTAAAAATTGTCTTGGTTGAATTTTATTTATTTCCAATTTTGTTACTTGGTTATTTGGTTACTACACAAAAAAAATATGTGACTTGAATTAAAAAAATCACAATAAAGATTTAATAAAATAAAAAAAAAATAATAATTTGTATGTCGAGTTTTAAAAAAGCAGTTTTTAAATACTTACACAATATTTTATGCAAGTGTAGACTGACACTTTAGATATTGTCGAAATATATATTTATTAAGCCCTAATTAGTCATGGTACTCCAGCTTAGCTCAGTGGAGCAGGGGGGATTGACGGGGAAAAGGACGGAGTCATTGCATAAATCTCCAAGCAGTTTGTATGGAAAGGGGGCGTTTACGGGTGACAATTGTAGCTGTGACTTATATCTGCCTTGTATAGCTACATATATGTACACATTTAAATGTGTGTGTGTGTGTATGTGTGTGTGTGGCATGCACTCACACGCCCCAGCACTGCTGCTTATCAGTGGCAACGTCAGTCTGGGGAATGCAGAAGCGTCATTCTCAGTTAACAGTTCCGTTCGGGGAGCTGCCGGAATCGTTTGCCTGCTCGACAGACTCCGATTCCGATTCCGATGCAGATCCAGATTGAGGCTCTGGTATGTTTCATTTGTTACACAAGTGGCTCACTTCAAGTGGTGCCCTGTTGTGGTTGCTCCTCTTGTTGTTGTTATTATTATTGTTGTTTATTATTTTTTGTTGCATTTTGTTTATGCATCTTTGTCGTCTGTCGACTGTCGACTGTCGCTGCATTTGTTGCGTTTGTTTGCTTTTGTTTACCCATCAATGACGACTGACATGAAACATGCAACGACAACGCCCACAACAACGACAGTTGTTGTTGTTGTTGTAATTATTCTGCTTCTTATTGTTGTTTGACTTGCTTTTGTTTTTAGCTCTGCTGGCTGCTCAATTTAATTTCCTTTCCTTTAATATTTATTCCTTTTCCACTTCGCTGCTCTCATTGCGGCTTTTCAATAGTTTTTGTTCCCCCTTTTTTTATGAATATGTTTATAAAATATTTCCGTTTTTATTCGACAGACCGCTGATTGAAATGGGTAAAAGCATTCATTAGCCGATTGTCATTATTCAGAAATCAATTGATTTTAATGCGCTCAATCAACGAAACTTTTTCATTTGACTTTCCAGGAATGGAAGGTGTTATGAAAGTGTTAAAAAGTAGAAAAGAGAATAAAGTGAGTGGGAGATTTGAAGGCAGATCTCAAATAAAAGTAGATGAGAAAATTAAGTGTGTGGGAAATTTTTATAATGCTTTCAAATACCAAATTAAAATCAACATTGAAGGAAATTAAAGCCAAAAGAAATGACTGTAATTAGAGCCTAATTTAAATAGCTTTAACCCAAACTGGTACACAAAACTTTATGCGGATAGATGACTAATGAAATTTTGTGGTTAAAAAGAAACAAAAGTTGCTTTGTCAGGTTAACACAAACAAAAGTTTACAGCCATATTATAGGCCAGAATTTCCGGTGTAAAATAGTTCAAGTTCTCCGTTTATGGTTTCTTAAGCTTCTTTCCAAAAATAAAACAACAAAAGCAACGATTGTGTAAAGTTTTACCTCTCCGTATTATTTCAATATTTGCTTTCAATAATTTTGTAACCAGCTACAAGTTAACAACAAGGTTAAGGGTCCACTGTGGAAAAAGCAGCTGCAACTTTTGCGGAAAGGCAAAGTAAATTGTTTCGGGAAGTAGACAACAACAAAAGAGTAGTGTAAAAACAACAATATAGGATAGTAAAAAGGTTGAACATAGAAAAATGAAACAAAAAACGCTGCATAATAATTATGGGAAAACATAAAAAAGTAACTAAAAAGCTGAATTAATTATGAGGAAATGGAGAAAAACACGTTGAAGAAACGCATTCACAAAACGTGTCAAGAAAATGTTTCAACTGTCGACAAGAAAAACATCCAACGAACTGAACACTTTTTGTGTTTTTAGCCGGTTTGAGATCAAAATATTATTCAGTTATTAGAGTTGATCGAGTGTCAGCTGGAGTCCAATTAGCAGCTGCCCAAAAATTGAAATAGCAAACTGAGTCGCTCCCATAAAAGAGTTGTTTCCCAATCTTTTCCTGTCTCTTTTGGGTGGCTTAAATTGTCGGAGCGGCGCAACTTGACAACTTGACAACCTGATTTGGCTTTAAGACAGTTTAAACATGCCCCAAAGTGTTACCTTTTGCGTGCCATGTTTTTTTTTTTTTTGATTTTAAAAACAAAGATTAGTGTTTTGTCCAGGTAAATATATATGTAAATATTGTTTTAGATACAAAGAAAGCAAGAAAAAAGAGTTTATTCAGTTTACGGAAAAGTGTATATCGAATTCGACTATTTTTGATTTTACTGTGTCTACCAATAATTAAATACGTATTCAAGGTGGAACCGAACTATTTTCTGATATTATTGTTTTTTTTTTCTCGTTCCCTTAACAATTTCCTGCAATTTGCTGTGCTTAGCTCAAACAAGAGTTTCGTCGCACTTGGCAAATCAAAATAAAGCGTGAAGCACTTTTTCCAACTAATTTTTACAATTTATTTTTTGTATTTTCTTTTTCTAACATAGAAAATTGTTAAAGCACATGTTTTTGTATGGGTCTGGTAAAAATTTGTAAATACGACAAAATAATTAGAATTTAACTGGAGTGTGGAGGCAGCCGATAAGCGTGCAGGGGTAGGTGTGGGGGGACTAGGAGATGTGACTCAGTTTGGGGCCACTCGACATGTGCACAATTCTCATGAGCCAGCTAAAATTTGTTATTCGTTTGCACAACGATTTTTATTTTTGCTGTTGCTTTGTTGTAGTTTTGTTTTCTGTTCGCATTTTGTGTGTGTTGCTTTTGTAATTGCAACATAATTTGCTATTACACGCTACTTTTTGTTGTTGCTGTTGTTGTTCAGCTTAGTTTTGTAGGTCTCTGGGTCTCGGAGCTGCTAAAGAGACACTGAGACAGAGAGAGAGAGAGATAAAGAGAGAGAGCAGATGAAGACAATTACAAGCAATTAGAAATGAATTGCTTGAAAATGGCAACTTTAGAAACAATGCAAACAATACTAAAGTTTCGCCAGAGTTTCTTTCTCTCTCTCTGTCTGTCGCTTACAATATATATATATCTGTCTATCTCTTTCTCTGTGTATTTCCATTATTTTTTTAAAACTTTTGTGCAAACAAAGCCATGCGTTTTCCTTCAACTGAGTTTTTGCCTTGCTGAATGCAAGTCAACATTTACTCCTAAGGCAAAAGGTCAATATGATGTGGAAATTAATTAGCATTGGGTAGCAAAAGATGGGTAACAAAAAATCAATTTCCCAAAGTAAATCTAATAATTTTGCTTTCCACAATTAATTTCTTCAACAATTGAAAGAAACAAAACCATAATCAAATTAGATTTTTATATAAGAAAAATGCTAATTGCCAAGAGGCAAAAGCAAAAATCATTTAAAATTGAGTGTGAAAAATCTTTTGAATATTTGCAAATTATCATGGTAAGCAAATTAGTTTATCATCATGGTCTGCTAACAGTTTTAATTGATTTTTTTCATAATTAAATGCTTATCGCTGTGTCTGCAGAAGTCAAAGCCCGCTCAGCAAATAAAGATACAACATTCAAAGGAAACCGCAGCAGTGTGGCAGCCACAACATATATAAGATATAAAAGTGGACTGCTTTGCTCTTGGTTTTGCTCTTGTTTCATTTACATTTTTTTTTTTTTTTTTTTTTTGTAAAAAGATAAGCTGCAATTAGTTGCAAATTTTGTGGCACACATTCGACGTGGCCCCGCTGCACGCCACTGCTGGTCAGCTGGTCAGCTGTGTTGCTGCTGCTGCTCCCTGTGGTCATGTTTTGTGCAACTGCATCTGAAGTGAGTATTATGTGTCCATGTTTGTTGCAACTGGACAGCTCTAGACTTAACTGAAGCGGAGCGTTGCGCTGTTGCCTGCAGCAGTGGCAGCACTGGCAGCTGTGGCAGCAGTAGCAACAACTTCCACAGATTCAGATACAATTACAGATGCAACACAGATAGAAATGTGAATGCAAACACCGAATACAAAAGGCAACACAAGAAATGAGCAACCAGTTAAATGGCGATGCGTCTTACATACGTGTTTTCTGTCTGCTGGTTGCCGCTTGCTGCCTGCAGATCCTCGTTGCATGTACAATGGTTGCCACATGCTGTGGTTGTTGTTGCTGCAGTGACAGCAGCTATAAATGCGATGCACATTTTACATTTTTGCAAAGCTATTTTTGTGCATTTTCAACAGTTTTTACATTTTAAAAACTTGACAAGCGTGTGCGTACTTTTTGCAGCAACTGTAGTTACCACAATTGTTGCTCTGCTCGTTATTGCAACTATAGCAATTGTTATTTTTGTTGTTGTTGTTGTTCTTGTGGTCGTTGTGTATGAAAATGTAATTAACAACATTTTACAGAAGTTTATTTTTTTTTTCTTTTTTTTTTTTGTATTTTATTTCTTTTTTTCTCAACTCACAGGGGTGATGTGCCTCAGCATAATGAGTGGGTGTGGCATTGGGGGAGTGAGAGGGGGGGCATACCAAATGCCAACACAAAATGGCATAACTTATGGCCTCGTTTGTACATTGTTCTGGTTGTTACTGTTGTTGTTGTTGTTGTTGTTGTTGTTGTTACTGTGCCAGCAATTAAGTCACTTAAAATGCTTTGACTCTGTAATTTTTTTTTTAATGATTAAGTTGTTTTTGGTTTTTTGTTTTTCGTATTTCGCATATATATATAGAAAGAACTCGATTCGGCTGGACTGTGCCTAGTTTATTTTTGAGGGGAAAACTCTGATTGCACATCAAATTAATATAATTAATAAAAACAAAGACCAGACCCCATCAGAACCAATTATTGGCGGTGCCCCAACTTGAGTTCAACCATAATAATAAAAAAAAAAAAAAAACAACATTTATGAATAGCAAAATGAGAAATAAAAATGAACACAATTTCAATGCTCAATTGGTAAAGTTCAAGCCCAGCTACTTAAAGGGAACTCGCCACTTGACTCACAGCGGCAGCCAACAAATTAATCTGCATACAACTCCAAATTGGAATACGAATCGTACATATGCTTGTGCCCCCCATCCCCTCTCATCCACAGTGTGGGTCAAGATGTGCACGCTCCACATACCTAACGAAATGAGTAATCAGCCAGAGATCAGAACAGGTCCCTCCCAGTCCGCATATAAATTGGATAAGTTTTAGAGAACAGTCTCTTGTGGCCAATAATCTTTAATTTGTAGATTGTGAATAATGGGAATTGTTATTTTAGAGGTCTGCCATATATCACAGATAGGCATTAATCGCATGGGGAAAACCATAACTATTTTTTTTATATATATCTATATTTTATTTATTTGTGACTCTCACATAAATTTTAAATTTTAATTAGCAGTCACCCAGTTTTCTCAGTTTTTTCTTTAATTGCTTGAGGCATTCTCAGTTTTCTTGTGCTGTCTTTGAACTAATCTCTTCATTTTATTATCTTTTACTCTCCATTTATCCACTTTTATATCTAGTTACTCATTTCTCATAAATTCCTTAACTTTATTGCCAGTCTCCACTGAATACGTAAGTTGCTTTGTGCTTCTCTCTCTCTGTCTCTTTGTCTCTCTCTCTCCCCTCTATTCTTCTTCTTTTGTCTGATCGTTTATCTGTCTGTTTCTGTTTCTGTTTTTTCTCTTTCTTTTTATTGTGGCACGCTTTGCTGGCAGCGCAGTCAGCTTAGCTTCTGCTCACGCTTCACATGGCGTATGCGTAATTGTCTCAATTACTCACCCAAAATGAGCCGCCCAGCATGTGTGTGTGTGTGTGTGTGTGAGTGCGAGTGTGTTTTGTTGCAACTGATTTCGTATGCGCCTTGTCTGCAGCAATTGCACCCTCTCCCTTTCCATATGCCCCCTCCCCCCTTCGTGCTTCCTCCTGCTGTTGTTTGCATTTGGAGCGCTGAGCACAAATTACATTTGTATGCGTTTTGTGCACCACGCATTGCAATTGCAATCGCTGCATATAAATTGCACCGCAAATGCAATGCCACAACAATTGGTGTCCCCCCTACACACACAGCACCTGCCCCCCTCTCTGACTAGGCTGTGAGTCATTAATGCGCTCGCCTTGTTTGATGACTATCTTTGCTTATGCATGTTGCTTGACTGCCTCCATGTCGAACAGCCCAGTCACAAGTCAAAAACAGACCCAAAGCAGGAGACATGGAGACTGCTGCCTTGGAGGCCATTGGAGGCAGTCAGTCAGTCTGACAGTCTGACTACCCCATTTGACATGCCTCAGACATTGTCATCGGTTGAAGTTTGCTCGATTTATTAGCAGCTGTGCTTTAATTTACAGTACATCAATGAGTACAAATCTACACTTGAAGAAAATTATGTGAACCACAAACAAAAATAATAATTATATTAATAAACTTCCCACAAGTAAACTTACTATATTAAATAATATTGTTTTCTTTAAAAATTAACTTTCTAAAAAATGTTATATTTTCGGTATGATTTTTCCAAGTGTTTCGATTACTTTTTGTATGTATTAATGCACAAATACATGTTAGAAATGATTTTGATGGCTTGGCAGTTTGTTGCATGCAACGTCAGCTTGTGACCACCATTTGTTGGGACGTAATTAGTGCCACCAATTGGAATTAGCTTGGTCAAAATCATAACTAAACCGATTTCCAGATTTGCCTCTGATTTGTGCGGTGTTCGAGTTGATTGCTACGGCTTCGAGTAGCAGTTGCCCCCAAGCACCGCAGCCCCAATATATTAATTGCCTGTGTGGCAATTTATGCATTTTGTATAGTTTCCGTTTTTAGTTGTTGGTTTAGGCACTAATTGAGATTTTGGGACAATGCAGGAAGTGGTCGATTAGTGTTATACCAAATTATAGTAGTGCAAGAATAAGATAAAAGATAAAGCGGATTTTCCTTTGTGGGCAGCATATCTACAATTATAGCCAATAAATCAATGTGGTTTTTACTATTGTTGAATTGCTGTGTTCGTTTCAAATTTTAGGTAATTTAAACTGAAGAATTAAATTCACAAAATCTACTTTTAATTCAATTTGATCGCAAAAATTCAAATAATTTTAGTTGTGAATGTTAAGAAAAATCTAACTTTAGCTATGCATTGCTTAAACATATTTTATCCAGCAAAATGTCAGTTCATTACTTGAATAAAAACCTGTGTTAAAATATCTCATGTGAAATTCCAATTTTCTATAATTCATTACACATTTCATAAAGTCAATCAGCATAGATATTCAATTGTTCAACACACACCAAGTTTATTGACTATTAATTGATTTTGCTGAATTAAAAAATAAACTTGCTTTAAAAACAAGTTGCACAATTTCATTGCCAGCGATTTGGCCTCAGGACTGCAATAAATAAATAGAAAAATACTATTAAAATATGCATGAAAACAAATGCAATTTAAGCCCAATTAAATTCCGCTAATAAAGGCAGCTCGGCAAAAACCTGTCAGCTAAATGACTAACTGTGTGGAGTGTTCAAAACTTTCACAAGACAGCTTTAAAATGCCGGTGCAATAATTAATTTTAAATATAAAATTATTACAAGCTCTTTTTGCCAGCATTTTTCTATCATTTGTGCAGTTTGCAGCTGGTGGCAAAGAAACGCCAGTGTCAACAAAAAACGAAAATTACTTTCGCCAGGTATTATGCATTAAGTGGGCGCATCATCAACGCGCCACGTCTGCCACATCTGCCACGCCCCAATAGTAGTTTGCATACTGCCAGCTGATAGGTGGCAGCTGCAGCAATCAATCTAATTACTGTCAATTTTGTGCAAACGTAAACGACGACGTTGCGATGAAGTCTAAGACAAGATAGACAGCGACTACACTCAGAAAAATTGTGACCAAACATGTTAGAGTTTAGTTTTCTTAATAAGTAGAAATAAATTGTGATAAATATTTATTTACTCTCGAGTTAATTTACTTTAAAAGTATAACAAGAAAATCAAGATTGTTTTTTTTTTGTTTTGAGTGTAGAAGAAAGTAAAGCGCGCACTTCAATTAGGCTGCCCATGCGACGGGCGGACACGGCCACGCCCACCTTCGCTGTTAAGTGGACGTTTTGCTTTGGCATTTATGTTATTGGGTCGCCGTCATCGTTTTAGTCGAGTGCAACAAACGCACTTCAATTCACTTCCCCTCGTCTCTTCTCTCCTCGTCTGTCGCGCTGTCTGGTTGCCCCGCCAAGTGGCCGCTGTCAACTAAAATGGAAAGCTAGCATCAATTAAGCAGCAAATCAACTTTGCAACGTCCACTTTGAGCTGCCAGCCAGCTGCAACAAAAACAATCTGAACCGTTGTCACTCTTTCTTCGCAGGTCGCTTTTGCAATTTATGTATGAGCAGCGGCGGCGGCGGCGGCGGCAGCTTTCACATCTGCAAATAGATAAGTCGCCATATAGCCAGGCGGACTTGGATTCGAATATGTTTTTCTAATCCTTAGTCAGCTAAGCTCAGCCTCGAGGCTGACGTCTGTGGCCTGAACCCAAACTGCAAAGCATCATATTTATGGCCTTTTGTTGTTATTGTTGCATTTTTTTTATAATGCCCGCAACGGCAACGGGCCAAGTTAGCCGACGGCAACTGCCACTGCCACTGCCACTGCCAATGCAACTGCAACATCAACGGCAATGGCAATGGCCACTGCATTTGTGCAGCTGTAAGCTATGCTAATCCTGTCCAGCAGTTTTGGCAGCAGTGACTGCCGCTCAGTTGGCACATCAAAGTGAAAGGGCTTTTGTGCTCCACACTGGAAAAAAAAAGAAAAATGATTTTATTTAGAGAGTGTAATTATTGCTACACAAAGCCTTTTATTTTACACTTTAATTTAAAGTAAAATTATTAATAAAATGATTAACTTTATACATTTTTATAAATTTATTTAACTTTACTTTAAATAAAAATATTTTTATATATAACAATGATTGCCAGTAGATGAATCTGATCTGAACAGTATGTACTTTTTTCTAAGTGTACGCTTGGCCACAGACAACAACAACACTTACACTCAAACACACACACACACACACACACATCCCTTTACACCTGAGCACTGCGAGTTTGATTGTATTTTGGGGGTCACTTTGCATTTGTTTGTTTATTTGCGTTAACCTATTACACGTTATAGCAACACAATCTCCATTTCCTCCCACTCCCGTTCCCTCTCCCCTCTGTGTGCACTGTGACCCTCTCCTTTGGTATGTGAAACGTTTGGCATGTTTTGGCATTGCTGGCTAATCCTCTGTTATTTGGTCCAGCTGCACAAGCATAAACAACAAAATCCCCAACCCAAAGGTGCCAAATCGAATTTCTGATACACTAGACCAGCATTAAGACGGATTTATTATATTTATCATATTTATGAGGGATAACAAATATTGAGTGATTTCAAGTTTTCCTTTTTGCCAAAATCTGCAGACATAAATAATGTGTATAAAAGGAAAACAATGACCCCTTTTAAAGTTATGTATTGGGACTTTAAGACTTGTCTGCCCGTAGTTTAAGTAACCATTAAAAACATTGTAAATTTCTGTTTGAACATCCATTTCCATTTGGCCAAACTTAAAACTTTTTTCTTAATGTTTTTCCATCCATTCTGCAAAGCACAAACTGAATGACAAACCCATAAAACTCGCTTTCGAATGCAAACGATTTGGAAATCCAAACCCGACAGGTGGCGCTGCTGCTCTTTGGGATGTGGGCGTGGCACAGGTAGACTGAAGTGGTTGCTTTGTTTTGCTGGCACGCTAGCCAAAATGCAGTGTGCCTTTTTTTCTACAAATTTCCTTTTTTGTTTGTGCCACACTGCGAAACGGCCTGGCAACACTTTTTTGGTGTGGCTTTCAGTTTGGCTGCCTTTGCAGTTGCTTCCGTTATTCTTTTTTTTTTCGTTTTTTTGTTTTTGTTTTTGTTTTTGCTGTCGCTGTAAAGTTTGCCATTTCCGGCGCGCTCATGCGTATAATTTTTGCTTGAGGCTGTCGCTGAGCACAAAACAATAAGGCCGAAACAGAAAAAAGAAATCACCAAACCAAAGCAAAATAATGTCAAAAAAAACGAAGCTAAAGCTGGGCCAACGTGACGTATGCGCAATGCGAATAAAAGGCGCTCTTAAAACCCAAATTTAGCACTCGTACAGTATCAACTACCAAATACACTGCTTTTAATTTTATTAAATGAAGAAATCTTCAAAAATCTTGACTGCCAAAATGCGATTTAAGGATTTATTTACTATATTTGTTACTCATTTTAGAGCAACTTTAGCAACAATTTTCAAGTCGGGCAAGTCATATTTTCCATTCTGAATAACAGTGTATTGTTGACAACAACAACTTGGCAAACAACTGGCAAGTGGATTTTTGTCAATTTTCTTTTATATATACACCGATTTCGTCTCAGTTGGAATCCGTCCCAAATGTGTGGCAGATATTTTTTTGGGGCAGATTGAAATTGTATGCAACACGATTGAGTTCTTGTTTCATTTGTTTTTGAGGATTACATTTTGTATTTTTAAGTGTAGTGGGGAATGGGGCGTTGAGAGTGTGGGTTGCTGCTGATTACGCTTGTGCCGTTGGCCACTGGACATTTGGCTTAAAGTGGAAATTATGGCTTACACAATGGCAATCGTCACATGGCCAGTTTTTTAAGTGCTACAGCTGCTGTGAGTGGCAAGAGAGCAGTGGAGTGGAGTGGAGGCGGTGGAAATGGAGGTGGTGGACACACTTCAATGCACCATTTCAGTGGAGCGCACTGAATGACAGCCTTTCGTGTAAGGACAATGGAGGCGCAGGACATGCCGGACACCAGACCTGGACACTCTCGATGGTTTTTATGGCCACCACCAAGGCGAATGGTTCTTCTTGTTGTTGTTGTTGTTGGTGTTATTGCTGTGCGTGTTTCTTTTGTTGCTGCCCCCCTTTTGTTCGTGCGCGTTTGTCAGGAAAAAAAAGAAATAAAGACAAAGTAGTGCAAAGTAAAAATGCACTTTTCTTTTATCACTCCCATTTTTCGTGTCCACAGCGACAACATGGCAACAACGTGTTAAAAACTGTATACAAAAATGTGAATTTAATCAAGCAACAACAACAACAACAACAACAGAATACAACTGTTATCTGTGGACTGCCACAGATTCAATATCCTAGCGTCTGCAAGTCCATAAGAATATTTTTTGATTTTTGGCAACAAAAGATTTTTGTTCAACTGAATAGATTTTTATTTCTTTGTTTTTTTGTTAATATTATTAACTTATAAAAGAAGTCATCTTTTTAAATATTTTTCTAATATATTTGCACAAATTCTGATCCTTCTGCTGCCTGCTGAGATATCTTCAACTCTCTCTCGGCAACAATTATTTGTAAAGTGCAAATTTAGTCACATAATTTATATACCCTCAGATAGAGTATTGAAACAGGAGCAGGATTTCTGTGTTGCAAGTCAAGCGCTGACCAGAGATTAAGCTCCCACGCTGTGTCAGAGTGGCATTAAATTTCTTTTAGCCCAGCAAGCACTTGAAGTTTATTTATCTAACTTTTGCATCAACACGCAGCACGAAACATGCCCCTTCCCCCCATCCCACCTTTCCCCCTCCACGCCTACCTCTGGCGTACAACACGAGTGAACTGTGCAAACTGTATGAAACCCTCAATGCAATCAAGTCACAGACTGCATTCACGCCACCTGCTGCTCAATTCACATGCAACGATAACAGCTCCAGCTCCAGCTCCAGCTCCATAAACCCAACAACAACAACAACAGGTGGCTTCAGCAACGTCATCGTCATCATCGCTATATGTATGTGCAACATGCTCACGTACAACTCGTTACTGGCGTAACTGCGTCTCGTAGCTATTTGCCTATGTTTCCTGGGTTTGCTTTGGTCTCATATGCCTCGTACTCATCGCTTTTGGTTAGGTTATCCCGCAGTGCACTCTTCGGCGGTTGCCCATTTCCACTATATTCACCATATTCCCGGTTTACACATTTTCGCTTTTCGCATTTCGCATAACCATAACCAACCCCAATCTGAATGCTACCCGAGGAGTCGTCGCATTAGGCAATTTCGTTGCTGGCACATTACGCGATTTACTTTTCCATTTCAAATTCAAATCTCAAGCCATGCAAATTGCTGTGCGGCATAGGGAACTGCTTGCTCCTCCTCTCCCTGTCTCTCTTTCCCCCTCTCTCTAAAAAAAAGCAGTGGATTCGCCAAGGAACCCAACAACCAGAACAACAAAAAAAAATTAAACAAATAATACTTTGAGGTGGCTTCCACAATGAGGCCAATGATGAGACATTAGCAGGCACACTGGTCCTACACTTAATATAAATTGCAATAATTTCTAAAAAATACTGCGTCATTCTTAAATAATTGATATGCAATCAGTTGAATCTGAACATTAACATTTGATTACCAAATTAACTTAACTAAATTGCTTAACCATAATTATTATAGCCAAATGATTAAGCGGAATATTAATAAAGTTTTCTATGAAAATACTTTTACATATATTATGGAATATTATATGGAATATACTACTAGCTCATTCTATTCTATTTTTATACCACTGTGCCACACACACACACACACACACACATGCATACGCAATCCATTGAGTTGGCTTCCTTCGCTGCGCTTAATGCACACGCTTCAGGGAGTTTATTGAAAACTTTGTCGTGCCAAAGGCAAGTGGCTGCCATTGTGGTTGGGCGGAACAAGAAGTAGAACTTATTTGGGGGGGGATCTGTCGAGGAGTGATAGGGGGGAGGGACAGTATACACAAAAGACAGGTATTATGTACGTTGAGCATATTTGGTTGCGCTCCTGAGCAGGTTCTTAGTATCGGCATCAGCGATGTAGTTGTTGTCGTTGTTGTCGTTGTTGCCGCTTGAATGCTGACACAATGCAGCGTGCGGCAGGTCCGTGTGTCTATTGTCTGCCACACAGCCACAGCCAGAGCCAGAGCCACAGCAACCCTTCTAGAAACCCAATCACCACCATTCCCACCCCCTCCGCTACTCCTCCCCATCGGTTAAGACGTTATGCCTGTGCAGCGTGTCTTAAGTAGCTGCGCTCAGCTTATGCGGAGATACCAATTCGGTTTTACAGATCTTATGAATGCCAAGCATGTTGATAACGCCTTCGCTGACTGCAAACTCCACACCTCCTTACCACACCTACACCCTCCCCCCCTTCCCTTCCTTATGCGCGGTACGTGTTCAGAACACGTTATGGTCATGCCAAAGCGGATGATGCTGGCGATTATGAAGATAGTCAGATGGCTACAGCGATGCCAGAGATGCAGATAAAACCCGAGCGAAAAAAGTTTCTACTCTTTTTTTTCTGTGTCTCACTTTCTATTGATTTCAACTAAAGTTCTCAGTGTGCCCTGGAAGTGGTGAACGTTTTTGGCATTGTTAGCCAACTGGTTGCCTTGGCTCGGCTCGCTTTTATCTGGCAAACAGTCTCCATAGTCTGAGGTCTGAAGTGATTGGCTGCGTATGGGAATTGAGCGCGAAAACAGCTTCATTATTTAAAGTACTTAGAGGCCAGGACGTGTGCGGACCAAATTGAGAATTGAATTGTGGAGAGAGTGCAAAACTGAAATGGAAATTGCCTAAATAATTTGTATGCCTCGGAGACATTTTCCACTCCAAATTCCATTGGCTGATTTGGATCAGTAAAAAGCAATGCAAAGAAAATTGAACAAAAGTTTCTTTTTGTAGGCGTTAAATAACTGAAAGTTTTTTGAGTTTCAATGTAACTCATTCTGCCTGAAGCAACAAACATTCACTTAATATATTTGTGGCAACTGAGATTTATTTGCAGTGATTTTTGTTGATTTTACATAAACATCGCCCAGTTTATTTAAAGCGAGCAAAGTTATTTCAACTGATAGCCAGAGGACAATTTCATTTTTAATTATTTTCCACACTTTGTAATCCATCAATTTTCACTCAACTTTTTTTTCTATTGTAGAATATTTCATTTTTTCAAAAACCCGTATCATCATTTCCTTATTTACGTGCACACAGAAGGCAAAAAACAGCAAACAATTGCCGCGGTGCATTATTAAACTTCATAAAATTGCATTTGATTGTAGACCGTACAAAAAGCAAATCACAAATAAAAACCAGAAAAAATGAATGTAAATCGAAATATGGCGGCAGACGGAATAGCACCACTCCAAACAAAAAAATAACAAAAAAACAGAAAATAACCAAAGACTGATAAAAAAAAGGTTGAACAAAATACTGGCTAGAAAAATTTGTCATCGCTGCAGGAAGCCGGAAACTAGCAACAGTTGTTGGTGTTGTTTGATGTTGTTGTCGCGCCTGCTGCCAGAACTTTGTTTGTATACCCCCCGATATATAGATATATATATATATATATATACAGATAGGTATGTGTATTATGTACATCTGCATTCCATACCACACCTTATCGGGCAAACGCGGTTTTTGGTTGCGATTCTCTTTTTTTTTGCACTCGCAATCGTTGCAGGTTCAACGTACCTGAGATTCCAGCTCAGCTGCAGAGTAAAACATGCGAAATGTATGTAAATTATGCCATAATGTAAAAAAAAGAGATATAAACAGGGGTTGGGGTTGGGGGGAGGAGGAGGAGATACATAGACAGACAGACAGTTGGAGAGAAAGGGGGTTGCGCTTATGACGTTAAGTGTAAAAGTTATCATATTAACCACCTGTGGCAGCTTTGCCCGTCTCTTTCTCTCCATAGCCATTTCTATTGCTATCTCTTTCACTTTGTTTTCCTAGCTCACGCAGAAAATTGCGCGCTTGGAAAACAAAAGCAACAAAAAATATGTGTTTATTATGTGTCTACATTATATATGTGATGTGTGTGTCTGTGTGTGTGTGTGTGTGTTAGTTGTCTAATGGGGCATATGTATGTGCTTTATAGTACTACATAATATTAAGTAAATAAATGCTCCCCCGAGTCTTTTTTTTTGCCGGGTAAAATAAGTTGCTTTGACAAGCAAAGTTGGTTGGCTGAAAAGCAAAAAAAAAAAAAAAGGAGATTCTTTTTTCATTTTGAGCTTATGTTGGGGTTGGATTTGCATAGAAAGCCAGATAGAACAATGGAATGAATAAGACATGAGGAGGAATAAAGGAAAATGTTGAATGTTTTTCTCGGATGGCGCACAAATATAGACATTAGACACAAATGACGCAAGAGAATGAAATGAACTGACAATAATAATCATTTTATATAGGTGGGTGAAGAGAAAGCAAGCAGCAGGTGAACAGCAGTAAAGAGACAACTATAAATACTTAAGTAGAGAATAAATAATAAATGTGTGTAACATAAGTTATGAACACTGTAAATATGATAAGTAAAAGCCTTAAGAATTATATTTATATTCATGTCAAAGAAACTGTCACACAAAAAACTAAAAAACCATTTCCTTTTCTCTTCTCGTTACAGGTATGTCAAATGAACCCAACTCGGGGTTACAAAATAAGTAACACACATTTTGTATATATATAACTGGTAGATATAGTAAAGTTATGCTTCAGTCTCCATGAGTATAAATATTGCGCTGTTGCAGCGGAAGCGGAAATAAAAAATTCAGGCTAAAGAAAGCCCCAGGCTGCAGCACAAAATATATAAATAAAAATAAAAAGAAACGGCGCGAATTGAAAACAAAATTGCAACAACAACAACAACAGCACCTAAAGCAACCCGCAGACAAAATGTTCACACTTGCAATTAAACAAAAAAAATCAACAAAAAAAAAGGGGGAGAGCAGTGGAAAACTCAGTTGGGGCCACTTTGCAAGCCAGAAGGGCGCACGTCTGTTGGCAATTGGGTCAACAGGGCCATAACAGCGCCACCTAGCGTCGCTAAACGAATTACGTACAGCACTTCGCAAGTGGCATAAAAATAGAAACGCACCGCAATCGAGTCAAATGGTCGAGTCACAGTCTGAGCCATGCATACAAAGTGCAGTCTAAACAATTTTGCAATTAAAATGAGGCCAAGCACAAAGAACAATAACCAAAGCCTAGTAAATGTTGGCAGTAGCAGAAGCAGTAGCAGCAGCAGTTGCAGTAGCAGTTGGAATAGCAATAGCCACTCTACAATTTAAACTTGTGCTATAAGTTCAGGTGTCTGCAAATGAAATTAGAAATGCCACGCCTCAATCCACTTGACCGTATAAAGCAGTTACAGTCGCGGCCCAGAAACGTGCGACGAACATTTGGCAAAAACCGCCAGAGAAAAAGAGTGAGAGAAAGAGAGAGAGAGAGAGAGTAAGAGAGACAGAGTGGGGGAGAGAAAGAGAGAGTGACACGCATTCCAAGCTGGTCACGTCTGTGTCAATACTACTTCTACTATAGCTATGTAAATACACTGAACGAAATTTAATAGATTTAATTATTATTTTTTTGCTTTTATTATTTTTGACTCTTGCTTAATTTAGTAAATGAGATTTATTACTCAACACAATTTTCCATGAAATTCCATTTTTGTGTAGACGTTGAATAGCAATATTTTCTTGCAGTGTACTTGCACACATAGAGCCTTTCACATTCCGTCGCTACACTTGACCAAGTTAACTCGCCTGCTGCCAGTCGCTCTGCTATTTGGTCTCGGTCTCGGTCTCGACTTTGGTGTTTGGGTTCTATACACTTTTATATATATATATATAGATTCCCGCCTGGCCACTTAACGAACCTGCTCGAGGCCACTTTCCCAACGACTGTCGCCTCTCTCCTCAAGCACACACACACACACACACACACACACACACAGAGAAGCAGTAGCTGGCTGCAGTTTATTGGATTCCATTCAGCGGCCTCAACTCTTGACTGTCAGCCCAGTTGGCAGTTGGCAGTTTCTGTATTTGCTAAACATTTTAGCATCTCTGCGTCTCCAACCTCCTCCTCGAACCCACCCGCTGTTTCGGAGTTGGGCTTAATGAAAAACACTCAAAACCCAAATGCTTTTGTTCTGACCAAGTTTAGTGGAAACTTTCGAACAGTGCCTCCCAACTATTCGCGGTCAGTCTGCATTCGACACTCTTTGTTGGCAGCATCCATTTGGGTATTTAGCCAGTATCATCGATGGCTGACAGGCCAGCAACCCCAAACACTCTTTTAGCGTAATTAAACTTTGGCTTTTGTGCCCAGACCAAATCGCTTTAGTTTTTCATAAAAGCGAGTTGTTATTTTCTGTACCAAATAAATAAATGCTAAAGTTTTGTGCGGATTATGTTAATGAATGCTTAAATCAACTACAAGTTATCAATTTATATATATAAAACTAAATGTTTTGAATGATACTAAATAGAATCATCTACAAGTTATAAATTATATATATTGTTTTGAAAAATTTAAAATGGAAAGAAGACAGAGAGACATATTCGATTGGAATTATCACAAATATATATTTCTGATATAGCTTAGACTAAAAAGCCACCTGTCCAAAATATGTATCTGCAACAACAGCCAATGTAGGTTTTGTGAGATCGAAGAGGAGTCTTCAACTCACTTCCTAACAGAATATATTGCCCTTGCCAGGAAAAGATACAGCATCCTAGGGATGCATGTTATGTATGTCAAAGACATAATAGTCCTTGACCCATCAAAGATCCTGACATTCGTTCAGGAACTGGGGTTGTTGGAGAAGCTATAAGCTCGGAAAATAAAAGTTTAGTAAATAAACATTTACAATAAAAAATTCACATTACTCACAAATCTTTAAAAATTCCACTGTAGAACAAATTCTTAATAAAAAATACAAATTTAGATTGTAATCCCACTCGATGACAAATTACAAAGTTTTTCATAAATCCAAATATGAATTTAACCCCAAACTCAGTGCATGAAGCTACACAATCATTAATAAAAGTCATAATACACACAAAAAAAGGAACAAGAAAAAAATATAATCAAAGCAGAGAAACATATAAAAGCGACTAGTTAATACCCTGTAATCTAAACGTATGAATTTGTGGGCCAAGACTAAATTTTCAATATTAAATAAATATAGATATCAAAATGTGGCAACGAATATACCCTTCTTGCCTGGAAAAAATGGACTTTGATTAACAAATAGATTATAATGAAGCAAGAAGACAAATGATTAGCCATAAATTTCAGTGTGGCCGTGACTTGAAAAGTTAGAAAGAAAAAAGTCTTTGGGAAAACAAAACAAAGAAAAAACCGAAAAATACGAAAGGGCAAAGCTGTAACAAATTGACTTTCACTTTAATGATGTCTTTAGCAATGAGCACATAAATTAATAAATGTTGAACATCGAAACAGCAGTCATAAAGCATAAAGCATAAAGCATATGCAATAAACAATAAACAATAAATAAAGAAAAAGGCACGAAGCCAGCTAGCCAAGTGACTTAGCCTGACTGACTGACTGACTGACTAACTGACCAAAGTGCATTCACAATTTCCCGTTTGCAGTGCTAAGTGGCCTTTCGATTGACTTTCAAATTTAACAACTGCACGTACTAAATATGCATACGCTAAAAAAGAAAACCAGTAAACCAAATAAAAAATGGTAAATAAATAAAAAAAATAAAAGATCAAATGCACTCAGGCCATGACTTTCAAAGCAGTTGGCTTGCACTTTGTGTTTGTCTGTGTGTGTGTTGAAGTAAACATGTTAATATTTCTACTATATTTATATATATATATATATCTATATATATATGTATATAACGTGTCTCTGGGTCATAACGATAACCCCCCGCACAAAGTCATAAAAGTCGCGCCTGTCACTTCATCAGCCAACGGGCAGACAATCCAACCAAAAAATGTGGGCCAAGCTAACTGGACAAACGCGCCTCTTTTTTTTATATTCTATTTTTTTTGTGCAGACTTGATTTCATGTGTTTGGCCATTTGTACTTGGAATTTGGCTTTTATTTTATGAGCCAGTCTTTTTCCACTCAGATTTATGACTCTAATTAGTTGAAATTGGTTTTTGTGGCCGCTCAACATGCAACATTCAAGCAAAACATTTGATTTATGTTTGTGACATTTGCTAAAAAAAGGGTTTACTTTCTTTCTAATGCTAATAGACATTTCAAGAAAATAGGATGCGATTAGCGATAAGTAATTCAGTCTCATAATAATACATAAGACATGAATCATAAAATATCCTTATTATTCTTGCCTGATTTGGCTCTGATTTTGTCAGTCGACTTTAAAATATGTAAATACATTAAAATCATCAGAGTACATTGTAAATACAGCATTTTTTGTTGAATGTATAAACACTTAGGGTTGCTGGTAAAACAATTCAAAGGACAATTTTTCTGCTTCAATCTTGCAATTTGTGGACTGCACAACATTTATTTATTTGTTGTCGGACCACATACAAAAAGCAACCACAGCCACAACCACATTTGAGCAAATGCTTGAGTGAATTTTTTATATAAAATTGCCATGAAATTTTATGAAATTTGGCTCCATGACATTTGCTGTATATCTTTTGGCCATTTACTGCTAGCTGGTCATTGTTGTTGCATTATCATTTGTTGTCTGAGTGCGCTTTAAAAAATCGTTGCTGCAACTCGGAGCGAAAGGGAAGCTTCAATTTACCTTGACTGCTGTGCAATCTCTATCAAAATTCTCTTTTACCAGCTGCGGCAAAGATGTTGATGAGTTTTTTATGGCCGGGTCATTAGGGGGCATGCCACGCATTTGCCGCTGTCGTCGAGACAGTGACAGAGGCAGTAGCAACATCCTTTGTCTTGCATGCTGCACAATATTAGCATCATCGCCATTAGAATTGGCTTCATCATCGTTATTGTCGTCGACTGCGTCTCGTCATTGCATGCATCTTGATGTATCTGTGGTTTTTGCCATTGCCACACACTCAGAAAAATATAAATCTTTAAATTAAACTTGATTTTTCCATTTTAAACAACACTTTCTTATCAATCGAATCGCTTAAACGTAGAAAATTTACATATACTTTTTACAAGAAAGGTTTCTTTGAAAACCTTAATTTTGATTTGAATTTTAAATATTCTTTTGTTTCATTTTTATATTTTTTTTTTTGAGTGCACTATGCCAAATGTAAACGGTTTGCGTGTGCCAGCAAATTGCTTTGAACGTTTTACGATCTGCTTATGGGCACAGAGCACAATAGTAGCCCGGTTTCCCTTGAAGCCGAAGGCACTTCCCCTCCGGCTTCCACTCGAATTCAATGCACAATCAGCTACTTCAAATCTAGCCCAAAACCAACTTCTTTTGACTGAAAACAAAAAAATAACTCAAGTGGCAGGCCCTGAAAACAACAAAAGTCGCATAATGCACAGTAAACAAAAAAACAACAACAAAAAACATTTAAAAAAAAAAACTACACATTCATAGGTACTCAGTAATACTATTCAAAAATTCAAATGAAGCGCTCGACAGCCAAAATAATGGCAGCAAAAACCCAAACAATTTGAGGCACAACTCAAAGGACGGCTCATAAAACAGTCAACAGCCGTCTTTCTGCAGTTGTCTAAAATACTAGTTTATATTGTCTTTGCTTTATTTACTTCTTCGACTTGTCTTTTTCATCTTCCATTTTACATTTTTCATTTTTCATTTTGTATTTCCCATTTACCTTTTGCTCTTGTCATTGTCAGCCTGCCAGCAGCATTTTTGTAGCTTCTTCATCTGCTTTTGTTGTTGTTGTTGTTGTTGTTGCTGTTGCTGCTGAGGGAAGCTTGTGCGCTTCTCTGTTATCAGTTGATCTCTCTATCTCTCAGTGTGACTTGCAATGAATTCAGTTGGTAAGCCCCTTCACTTCACCCGCCCATAACTTCGACTGCCTTCCAGCAATCCTCTAAGCCATTCAGTATTTATGCTTTTTCACAATTAGTTTGAAACGTCGAGTATTTTTTGCTTGCTCACTTTCCAAACACTATGCAACACACAGCGAAGGGAATTTTCTCCTGAAAAATTTCTTAGTTAAAAGATTTACGTTTAAATCGAAAAACACGAAATAAAAACAAAGTTGATCGATTTCCCAGTTAAGAATCGTAGCTCAACAGACTCATTTCTATTTCTAAAATATATACAAAAAAATGTATTTTGTGTTGCACAGTGTACAATCAGGTGCACTTTGTCAGTGCGGCTCAGTGTGCAGCTTTTGGCCATAATTCTGGTGCGCTCGATTAAAGCCTTTAGAGCCTTTCGCCACGTCACACCCCTCCCCCATACTCCGCACTCCTGCACATCTATCATATTTATGCACTTGGCATTTTTGCATTTATTGCCGCTTTGTTTGCTCTGCTGACTCAACCAAGTTCCCCTTCCACCTTGCACCAACGCAATGATTTTTCAATGCCAGGCTGCCACTTTAAGCTTCCTGCCAGGCATTCCCCAAAGCATTCGCCGTAGGCATTCCCATTCCCTTCAGCTGTTGGCGTGGCTTTCACCAGCAGTCTGCAGTCTACAGTCAGTCTTGTCGGCTTAGTGTGCACACCTTCCTGGCTGTCCCTGCCCCTTCTTCTTAATAATCGTTCGATGTTGCTTCTTGCACACAATGGGCCACAACAACACGACATGCACTTCATTTCAAATGCCTTTTCTTGTTTACCCCACTGAGCCCACTCGGCCCATTTCATGTCTTCAAGTTATGGCCTGCGTTGCCCCGTCAGTCAGTTCGTCAGTTAGAGTTAAGCCCGGGGCCCAGAGAGCACTTCCTTCCTGTCCTGCCCGTCCTGCCCGTCCCATGCCCTGCCTCTAACTGGTTAAAGATTCCAGTTCTTTGCTCTGTTTTCTGTGTGTAGAGTCTCGGGAAACGTTTAACTCTGTTGATTGATTGCAGTCAACAATTGTTTGTTCTTTATACAACATTTATTTCCAGTTAGGCGTTTCACTCGTAGGCTTTTTTAGACCATTGTGGGCGTCTCGCCCCCTCTGACTTTTCTCTTCTGTCTTCTCTTTGTTTGCTTATGCTAATGTCTCCCATTCTGACTTTAAGTTTTTACCCGTTGCTGCTGGGCTCTTGTTATCTTTAATTGGCTTTCCTCTCTTATTTCATGATTGGTCGTAACAGTTGCATGTTGTTGCTATCTTTCCCTTAACACAACACAACACAACACACAACAACACAATACAACCCACAATATACAACATATGGTCAGGCCATAGATCAAGTTTCAGAACACTAGAAAAATAAATGCCTACGCCCCCATAACTATTATAATTGGTTGTGTGTGTTTTCGAATGTGTTTTCAATGATTCATGGTCGTTTTTGATTTTCTTTTCTCTATTTTCTCTCGTCAGTGTGAAAATTGAAAATAGCTTTAGAAAACTTGTACGCTGTAAACTGCCAATTACTAGAAAATATACTACTGAAATTCAGCCTGGAAATGGTCAATTGATCTCAAACTTTTAAATTGAATATTCATGAGAGGCTGTTATGCAAGTTGCAAGAATTATTCAAGCTCTGCTTTTTTTTTAAAAAATGGGTAAACAAAACTGTGCAAACAGGCACACTTATATAAAATTGAAGTACTTTTAAACTTGGCACAGAGGAAATATAATTTTCTAGAAAATTTCAATTTTTAATTGTTTATTTTTTTCTCAAGTTTTTCGTACAATCAAATCACACAAATCGTTAAACGCCTCGCAAGCGAAACATTTCAAAGAAAAATATCACATTTAATTGAAACCATATTTTAGCTGCAAACAAACAAGACCAACTAAACTGCAAATAATAAAAAAAAAAGGAGTAAAGTGAAATAAAATTGAGAATAAAATGAAATCGATGCTTTACTTTCTTTTTCTCTTTCTCCCTCTCCCTCTGCCACTCGCTCTGTCCTTGTCTGCTGTTCCTCTGTTAACGTTTATTGCTCCCCTTTTAGTTAGCGGAAATTGATTGACATAATAAAATAATCCTTGAGAGTTAATTGAAATGGACGAGACGAGCAAATAGAGAAGGACGACTCTGGCAAGTGAATAAACCGGTGACAGGTAGAAAATCCAGACGAACAAAAAGCCACACCTAACGCAATTAAAATGAAATTAATGTGGGTTTTATTGAAATGAAATTTGCCATTAATAAAGGTTGGCAAACAAAATATAAAAAAATTGTTAAAGTTCTGTGAGAAGCAAAATAAAATAATCAAAGCATCAAATGGTGCCAAAATAATTCGATTAGCAACAGAAAAGTTGCAATGTAACCTTTAAAGCGGAGCGAATTAAATTTACAAAAATTGACTCACAGATTCAAAATTTTGAACAAACTTGTGCCACAAGTTTGCCATCAATCAATGGACGGGGCTAAAAGCAAAGCCAAAATCGAATTTTTGCTATGGAAACTTGAGCGAATTGTTTTGTGGCCATAATCCGCTTGAGGCTTACAATGCGGCAAGAAATTTTAATTATTGCTAGCTTAACGGACAAAAGCATCAGATCGGTCAGTTCCCAGCTGAGAATTATTAACCCCTCTCACTTAAAAATAACTCGGAATAGATAAAGTTTTGCGGCAACAATTTATTTATTTGCTTAAAAAAATAAAAGGCCTTTAAACCCTTTTCGAAGCCTCCTCGTGTCCTGGCAATTATTCGCTGCTAGGACATCTTAGAGCCCAACTGTCAAACACTTTTAATTGACTCACAATCCCCAAGGGGTTTCTATTTGACCCCAACTAACCCACTCCCCTCCAACCCACCCCATGGCGAAATCAAACACGCATTTCTATCCAATTTTAATTGGCCTCAGACTCTCGACTTGACTCGACTTGAAACTTGCTCAAAATTTATTGCAATTGTCGGGTTTTTTGAAGTTTTTTCGTTTTCGCATTCGGTTTTCATTGGCCTGTTGTTGTTTTAAGCAGCTCGCTCTTCCGTAAAATTAATACCCAAGGAGAGAGGGGCGGGAAAGCAATGAGGGCTGGGTCCGGCTTGAGGTATTTCTGCCTTTCTGTTCCCTGTTGTTATTTCTATATATTTGCGTATTTCCGGCTCAATTGTTGCACTAAATACT
The DNA here is from genome assembly GCA_035042365.1 of Drosophila dives. NCBI lineage: Eukaryota > Metazoa > Arthropoda > Insecta > Diptera > Drosophilidae > Drosophila > Drosophila dives. Next base: position 3,121,534 of record JAWNLJ010000180.1, on the reverse strand, counting down.
TTGCACAAACAATGATACACTAAAATAAAAAGAGGCCTAAGAGCAAAGAAAAATTTATATTTAATTTTAAAGATGAAATGAATCAACATTTAAATTTAAATAGTTTTCAGAATTTTTATTCAAAATCGAAAGGATTAGTTGAAACAACAACAAATATTTTTCAGCATATGTATTTTTTTGAGTGTAGCTAAGGCCTGCAAACGGAACCAGTTCGCGTGTTAACTCATTTGAACATATGTTAATGCCCTCGAGCAGGATGCGCCCTAAGTTTAGCAATATCTGTGCCCCAGTTGAGTCAGCTCCCCCTAACTAGATTATTGCCTTGCGCTTGAGTTGGTCTTTTATTACATAGAAACGTGCATTTTCCGCTTTAATTACGTGTGTGTAGAGGCTGTGTCATTATCAACGGTCGAGTGATAAAACCGTGGCGAATGCAAATGACGAATGACATTTGATATGCATCTGCGCACCGAAAGATACTTTTGGTTAGCGACGTTTTGGCAGCTGTCTGTCTGACTGATTGTTAATCGTTAGACTGGTGTTTAATTGGATTTTAAATTAATAGCTGGAGAGTAAGCATGCCGTTGACTCGGACATCAGTTAAGCATCTAGTTAGCACAATGGTTGTAACGGCAAACTTCACATTAACTGAAAAATTGCATTAGCTATGCGCTTAATGGACTTTTATTCATTAAATGTTGGGGCCTTGAACATATTTGGATTGAGTGAATGTTTTTCAATTAAGACTTTAAAATAGTTAATCTCGAATTATATAAGTTTTAATAGAGTTACACATTTTCTGTGCCTTCTTAATTATCTGTGTGTTAATTTTATGAGCCTCAATGCACGCCCAATAAAATTATCAGCAGCATAAATTTGATCGATAGTCGCAACGAAATTCATTTACGATGCAACCATGTAAAAAACTTTAATAGGTTTCAGCATCAGCAGCACAAATCTCATTACAAACTTTAAAAAAAATTTAACGTGTCCAAAAAGAGAAACCTTAAAGCACATTTTTAACAGTCAGACACAAAAAAGTTAATTAAATTGAAAGCATTCAATGGTCGCTAGAGCAATAATAAAAATATTGACAACATGAAATTCAGCATGTTAACAAAAAGGGAAGTCAGCCAATCTGCAAATATCATAAAAAAATATATTAAAAAAATTGCATATACAAAGTAAGAACGAATAATACTTTGTTTATACATAAAAGTGCTATAAAATATGAACAGTGCATGACACAAATTAGCGACTTTTAAATACATATATCAGCAACTTTTCCAACAAATATATATATACATATATCAATCGTTTTTAAATGTCGTTTCCCCTTATAGCAATCAGCACTACAATTTTTTATAGCTTTCAAACAAAAAATCGCAAACACATGATAAATCTCTGGCGGAATATCAGGTGGATTTCACGTAGATACTCAGTAGTCAATACTCTGTCGGAAAATTAATTAATTTAGTTTAGATTAATGTTTATTATTTTATTAGATTACAACTAGATAATTTGTTTAAAAAAATCCTTAAACATTCCACGACTTTTATTCATTCATTTACAAGAAAAACACTTTATTTTATTTAATGATTTCGATACTGATTAAGTTAAATAATATTTATAAATCCCAAGGAACTTTTTATCAGAGTGTAAAAAATAAAAATGATGTAAGCCTGAAAATATTGCACTGGGGAAACGAAAGCTGATGAAAAATGTATTCGATTGTAGCTGTAAATGGGAATCACGCTTTTTAAAATGCGATGCAATGCGTCTTGTTAATTTAACGCAATTTGTTTGGGTCTGCAATTGTGGAATGATTGCTGGCTGTAAAAGGGACTCCTTGAATCCTTAACCCTAACTGCTTCACTGTTTGACTGTGTGTCCTGATTGCTTGACTGCTTGTAGGGATTCGGCCGCAACAATTGCTGGTCATAACCAAGGAGTGAATGGATGCGCTTTTCGGACAACTGCAACGCAATCAGTTGTTGGCTCCAAGTGTTTTGTGTCACGACTGATTTTCAGAGAGATTGCCTGCCAGGCGTTGTCTATTGTGATTATGCGAATGCCAACAGACAACCCGTCCTAAGGGGAGTGACACGGAAGCGATGACAACAGTGACAAGAGCGACAACAGTAGCAACAACAACAATAACAGTTCATTAAGTTGGCCACAAAAGTCAGGCAAGAAGAAGGCGTTAACCAAAAGACCGCAACAGCAACTGAAAGCAACTGCCGCAATAAAGTTCGAAGCAAAACGAAATGCCGCAAAAAAAACTATAAAAAAATCCATAAGCAAAACAACAATAGTAAAAGTCTCCTTGAGATGCGCTCAGATACTCGGCTTCTGCCAGATACAATTTTCAAATTGCTGAGATACTCTCACGGCATTTTGTAGACACAAACCAAAGAAGCAAAAGAAAAAGAGAAAAAAAACTTAACTTGCTGCAAATTGTTGTATGAAAAACCTTCGCGGAAAAGCTGTGAAGAGACATGAAAACTGTTAACAGCAAATTAAGTTTGCTGCTGGGAAAATATGCCAGCAATTGAAATTATGTAAGATTTTAACGTACATTTCAAAATCGTTGTGCATTGCGGTGATCATTATGCAACTTTTTGGCCAAGGAAAACCTTGGTCTAATATCCAATATACTATTGCAACCCATCCCCTCAACCCCTATCTAAAGTGCTTGTTCGCCTGTCGGGGTAACTATCTAAATCTTCTGCTGCTCAGTGTAGATTGCCCAAAACGATAATCGATGATAATCAGGGCGTGTCCGTGGCCAAGCCACAACGACAGCATCAGGATCAGGATTAGGTTTGGCAAGCAGGCAGACAGTTTGTGGACAGACATTTGGGTTAGTTACTTCACCCGAAACTCATTGTTAGTTTTAATCTACTGTTGACAGTTGAAAGGCTCATTAAAACTCCAAAGAGATACACGCAACGAGGAAGGGAACAGAGATGGGAATGGGAATGGGAATAAGAATGAGTCACATCCAGATAAGACTAGAAAGTCATTCAATTAAGATGGCACAGAAGTCAGCAACTGTCACTTTTGACATTTATTAACTTACAATTGTTGTTTGTGTCTCGTCCTTTTTTCTGCTTGTGTCCTGTTTTGTGTTTGTCCATTAAATGATGCCTAACGGCAATTGTTCAACTTATGCGGGCCATGTTCAGACCCAATGTGAATGTGCAGGAAATCTAGGAATAGGGTGGGTTAAAGTAACCCCATTTAAATAGTTTGTTTTGTGAATAGGTTAAATTTAGTTGCATATAATAAATTATTTGACATTTAATGAATTCTATTTCTAACAATTTTTAAGCCTGACAATTTTAATAGAACATTTTGCGTTGTAGGCCAACTCACAACTCAGCAATTTTAAATTGCGAAAATTAATTATTTCTCAATGGAAGAGTTCTTGTGTTCATCACAATTAAAGCTTGTAATCAATCAGTTTTAATTCACAGACACTTTTCACTTTCCTTTTGCAATTTTCATATGTGGAGCAGCAAACAGTTTTCCCAGTTTTCCCAGTTTGCCAGTTTCCCAGCATAATTCGATATGTTATTGTCACAGCTCTCGTTGTGAATCGCATTCCGCAATTTCATCTTTCCCATTTATATTTCATCTGTCTTTTAAATGCTGCTGTTGACAATTTAGCTTTAGTTTGTCGCCTTCTCTAATTTCTCACTTGACAGTTTTTAGCCACAGCTGCACATCTAGAAAGAGAGAGAGATATTGAGAGAGAGATGGCAAGCAAACATCTGCCCCCACAATTTTCATTACGTTGCGTTTAGTTTGCTTCTCATTCGCGACATGTTGCAAATTTTGTAGCCCACAGCTGCAATTGGAATCTATTCGATTTCCACCCACCAACGATTCTGAGAACCCAGTTCTCTGTGGGACCCAGTTGCATCGCTGCCAATGTCAGCTGTCAATATTCATTTACAATCAATTTGTCTCCCATTGCGTTCAGTTAGCTTCTGATTTGGTCAATCAGCTCACAGTTTGAGGTTTTCATTAGGCTTTTGAGTTTTAAGCAAGCCTTTAGGTAAGCAAGAAAATAAAAACAAACTGTCCCCAAATCGATAGTGGCCCTGTTTAAACTTTAATTTAATTTATAAAAAGTATTTCAATAGTTAAGTTTTTCAATTGTTTGCTTTCTCAAAAGTAGGGCATATTTTTTATATAATCAATTATTCTTTTTGGCTTGGCCGTTTAATTATTCTACTCTTTTTTATGTGTGTGGTGCGTGTCTCTTACAACATGCATGCTTTTTGAATTAATCAAATTTAGTGCGACGCACCCAATGAGCAGTAGTCCGCAGTTGGCAGTCGTCAGTCATTCAGTCAGTCAGTCAGTCAGTCAGTCGTCAGGCGACAGTCGGCAGTCAAAGCCAAGCCCTTGCATCCGTCCATGACACTTGTCCATCAGCTTGCAAACAAACTGGCCCAAGTCGAGTCAGTCCGATGTTTAAATAGACCCGCACCCGCATCCCGCCCTGCTCACTGCCAGTCAGTCAGTCATTTCGATTGAAGCGAACGTCATTTGAAACGTGAACACCCAACCCCAAAACTCCAAACTCCCCCTGACCCCGTCAGAACTTCGACCACAGCTATTACGATTACCAAGTGAGCCACCCAGTTCTCAGTTGCCAGTTTACCAGTTGCGGGTTCAATGCTCCAATATGCAAATCGAGTCTTGTTATTGCTTTTATTGCTCATGTTGTAGCTGTTCTTGTTGTTGTTGTTGTTGTTGTTGTTGCTGTTGTTCTGGCTGAGCACGCACTACCAACAGCAACAATGCCTCAGTTCTTTTTGCTTTTTCGCGCCACTTTAAATGCGGCTTAAAGCGCCGTCGGGCCCAAAGTTAAATACAATTTGCGGCCATGTTTTATAAGAATTACAGCACGAAAATACTGTAAACTTGGGTTTAACAGCAGCAAACCCCATCGCAATCGATGAAATGAGCATGCACACTGAAAAAAAGAAATAATTAAATGCATTCAATAAATACCCTCCACAGAATGTGCTAAAAAAAAATCATAAACTATTTGCGAAAGTTAAAAAATTGTTGCATTTTTATTAAAAGTGTGTACAAATATTTTCGAATCGGAATATTAATAATATCTAGTCATCATTAAATTTTTCTGAATTTACCTTTTATATTTATTTTGGAAAATGATATTCCTGAAATATACATTTTTGCATATTCCCCTGTAATTTACCCACTGCCAGAAAAGTGTAGGGAATCAAGGGTTTTGTCGTGCTGCTTTTGACTTCTCATTTCAGTTGCATTCACAACACTTAACAATTCACTTCCAACTACAAAAACGAATTACATGCAAACGAAATCGTACAAAGTTATATATAAACGAGGTATAAATTTTCATGTAATAAAGACAATAACTTTTTGCTACTGGAAAAACATACAAAAATAACGCAGGGCAGTAAAATATTTTAAAAACATTTGCATTAAAAAAAAAAACAAATGTTTTATGGAAAGAGAATTTATATATAAATTTAAAATGTAGACAAAAAAAACTATGCTGGTTATCCTTTTGTTAGCCGAACACGGTTATAATGACTGAATTTGTTTTTGGCATAATAAAATTATATCAATATTACCACAAATTATTGCAACAATTATCAACTTAAAACGAATAACAGCAGAAGTTTTTTTTTTTAATTTCAATAAATTACAACATAGAATTGCAGCTGCAATATTAATAATTAAATTTTTTTCGTAACAAGCAGGGCATATTTCAAATTTAATTAAAGTATCCAAATTGTTGTTACAATTGAAATAATTGATTTGACCACAAAATGTGCAAATTGTGGAATAAGCACAAAGAACAATTAGACAATTGAAAAGTAGATACATTGTTTGCGTCGGGAGTGGTCGGGAGTAGTAAATTAAATTACTTTCACAGTTTTATTGGCCTGTATTCAAATGTAAATGTGCGCAAAACTCACTTCTATTCACTTAATTTGCATATTTGTATCTACGAACACAGGGAATAATTATTTACTCGAGTATTTGACTTATCTCTAAGCCACAAATGTAATCAGCATTATGTGCGTGTATGTGTGTGTGTGTGTGTATCTGCATGTGTACAATTAAATTAAACTCAATTAAATCAAGGCATAAATTTATTTTCTTAGGCAGCATGCTAAACATGTCCCAAAATTAAATACATGTGAGGCATGTTTAATAGCTTTTATAAACAAGAACTTTCTCTTTAATAATAATATTTTGTATCTATCAGATACTTTTGACTCACACAACACACTTATTTGCAAGTACGTGCTTAATGAACAAATGAAGTGTGATTATTTTCCACAATGCCCACAAATCTGTGCATTGTTCACCACTGAAGATAGCTAATTATTACCTTATCATTAATCTGTGAATAATATTCTATTTTAAATTAAATTTCCAACTCACAAATTAGAAACTTTATGTTAGTTAAGCGATACACAAATTGATGGCTGTAATAACCAAAGTTAATTAAATATTGGGTGATAAAAGGTGTTTAAATTTAATGCATTTTTATGCTCGATTTAACGTCAATAATTTTGATTATCATTTGCCCAAAGGCTATTCATGTTTACCTAGTCAAATGATTTATATACCAATCAAATATTTTGAACTACATTTAATTTGTTTGATGAGAGTTTGAATTTTCCAAATGACTGGAGACACTTAAATCTCGCAGAACTAATGCATTTAACAACAAGTGTCAACGCCAGAAGCTCACATTAAGAACAATGACAACTTAATTACATCAAAGTCATGTCTATTTTATCAGCAAAAATAGCAAACACAATCAGCCAGAATTTATAACTAAGAGTTTTTAGTTAAGCTTAGAGAATTTTAGCTAATTGATGTGCTAAAGTTAAAACAAATATCAAAGAACATTTGCAAGTGGAATTTCAAATTGCTTGAAGGCTTTTCAAAAACAATTTAAGTAAACTTTTAGCTTAAGCCAGATGTTATAATTCACTTAGCCAGCTCAACTGAAAACTAAAAACTTGTCAAACTATAAAAAAAAATAGTATTTCGTGCAAATGCCAAGGAAATCTGTAAGCAACAACCTGTGTGGCAATGTCAACAACACACTGAAAACGGCAAAGAGATGCACCAGCTGAGGTAGAAATGGGGCATACAACCAGGAACAATTCAACACGTGCACTCAATTTAGTGTTGCACAAGGAAAAGAAGAAAATCAAGAAGAAGAAGAGAAATAACAACAACAACAACATGAAGAAACAGAACAAACTTTTCGGCTATTATGCAATTTGCAGAAGTCTGCCTGCAACAACAAATACTTTATATACTAAACTGACAGCTGCGGCAACTGCCACGCCCAGTGCCCACTTTCCACACCTTTCTCCTGGCGACAAGGCGTTTGAATAATTACCAAAGTTGTCTGCTGCAAGCCAGAGAGCGAGAGATATAGCTCCTTGCTGGCGATTTATGCTTCTCTCGGGCTGTAATTTTTAGTAGCTTGCAAACACGAATTTTGTTGTTGTTTTTGTTTTTGTTTTTGCTCTGCTTGAGAGACGTGCGAATTTGTGCACTGTGTTGCATTTTAAGTGAATGAAATTCCCCAAATTGCAGCTCGGCAGCAAATATGCAAAATGTTTCGCAATGTGTTGCGGCAACATGTTGCCAAAGGCATCGCAACATTTGCACCATTCAATGAGTGAACTGCCATTTTTTGTTTTGTTTTTTTAGGGTTGCTGGCAAACAGCCAATCGCTGTAAAGCCTAAAGATAAAATCGAATTAAAAAAAACTTGAATGATCATAATGATGATGTTCTTTATGACGATGATGATGATGATGCGCGGAACAACCCTGCAGCCGCAACCCTAAGCCTAAACTAATTTGGCACCCGAAAATTGCATTACAGCTGGCAAAATTTAATAAACCAACACGGCCAAGAAATATGCGTTAGCAATAACGGCTGGCTGTGAACAGCAACAACAACAGCAACAACAACGGGAGCAACCCCGGAACAGCTTTCAGAGTTGTCAGGGTTTTCCTTTGAAATGCTGCTACACAGTCCGCAAAACGAATCCAGAATTTCACAGCCTGAACTTTGAACTACACCATTTGGGCCAAGGGGTGGCTTCTGTTCTGTACTAAATTGGGGAGGGGATTGCCTTAAAAAAGAAAGTAAAAAACGAAATAGGCAGAATAACACACAAACATATTTCAGCTAAATGTTTTGGCGTATTTGTGTAACATTTTCATCGCCATTTTTGATTTATGCCACATGCCACACAGAGAAATGAAAATTTATTATTGCAGCCGCACGTTTTGAAATATTTGAACTGCGGTCATTAAAAGCCGAGCGGGATTTATGTGAAACTAGACATTAATACACATAGGAATTAGAATTACGAATAAATAAAGCTGCACTTAGAAAAAACAACAACTAAATTATTGAAAATCTACAAATAATTAAAACTAATATTATTTTATAATGCGCACCGATAAACTAGCATACAAATTAATACACAATTTGAGGAACTTATTTTGCGTAGTTGTTCAAATCCAATTTTATGTATCATCAAATATATCAATCTACCCACATTCCCCACTTACCTCAATTTATATGTGAGCATAAATTATACAGCTGGTTAAAATTCCATTTGGCTTAGCGAAAATCGCTGCGGATGGCGGATTTCGAGCAAAAATTTCTATTGACATCATCAGCAATCTGTCAGCGACAGGTGCGAAAATCTATTGGAAATGCTATCAAATATTTTAATGCATTCCCCTGCAGCACACACCATCTCGTGGCACCTCCCAGTCACCCCCAAAAACTGCATGAGGCGGCGACTTCATTAGTTTGATTGTGTTGTCGAGATTGGGTCGGGGAGGAGGAGGAACCGCAGTCCTCTTTAATAAAATGATTGTTAACCCTAAACAATGTGGGTAAAACTCGTTCAGAGTTTATTGACAGCCGCAATGCAAAAATAGATATTTAAAACGCGAAAATAGACTGTTTTTTTTTAATACTATTTATTTTCGCTGTTCAAATTCGTCTGGCTTAAAATGTAAACAACGTAATTTGTAATGAAAACCAACTTCACACACGCAACACATCTACATTTGCACAGACATAAGTTATAAAAGTTGCTGCAACACACACATACACACACACACACACACACTTATGCACTTACACAGCCACGAACACATACTATTGCATATATGCAAAGGCTTTGAAATTGTTTAAATTCCTTTGGAATACCCCGTAGAGGTGCCATAAAGGGGTGTACAATCATGGCAAAGGCAAATTAACTAATAAACTTAAATAAAATATCGAAAGGGGTTTTTTCTTTCAATAAATAAAATTTAGATTTTATTTAATTTGATTTCCAATGACTAATTTCTGGACAGCTTTCTTATATACAATAATATTGTAAAGTTACCATTAGCAATATGTATTAAAATATAGGGTATTTCATAGTCAAACCTTTCATTTGAGTTTTGTTTAATATTTTTGGCGTTGGCTCGCTTATGAAATATTTCACGCTGCCACAGTAAAGCTTTGATAGGAAGGTGGATTCTCTGTTTCTGCTCTGACAGCGAACGATGGGCAATAAAAATTCCACAGTGGCGTTAGCTTTGAACACACACACACACATCCGCAAGTTGCACACACTTGATGTTTGTGTGTGGATTTGTGGCGCATATTTGCGGCCAAACAATGTCGCACAGGCAACGCGAAGTTGCTAAAAGTGAAATGTAATAAAATAAAAGTAAATGCACAGAATTTGCCACAACACACACACACACACATAGGCAAATACAAATAGTAAGTTTATTTGCGTGTGTGTGTGTGTGCGTTTGGTTTTTTTTTTATTTTATATATATACTATTTATGGTATTATTTACATACAGCGTCGCATTCATTTTTATTTACCAAAACTGCACCTCGGACTCAATGGCTGGCGGCTGTGCTCTCAGTTCGGTACTAAATTGTATTACTGCACGCGATTCCCTTGAAAGCCATTAACAAAGACAGCAACAACAACAACAACAACAACAACAACAACAGGAACTGTAACTGAAACCTATACAGTTACTCAGTAACTCACTAACTCAACTGGGCAGAACCATATACCATTTACAACACTCGCAAAAATACGTGGGTCTTACAAAACACGCTTAGTTAATTTGAAGAATATTTAATTTCTAGCTTAAAAAATTACAATTTGCAAATAGAGAATATTTCTTAGCAGCATCAGCATTTCATATATTTTATGTAGCAAGTTTAAACTTGGCTAAAATTATTCAAATTGCAGGCGTTATACTTTGTCTAAGTGTATAGGCCAGTTACCATTGCATGTGTGTAGACAACAGTTGGCTGGCATAATAAGCCAGGCCAAAAAGGAGAAACAGCCATTGCCAAAACACTCCCCCCCTTATCACTCTCTGGTGCTGCACAGCAGTCGCAAAAAGTTTATGTTTTCGGGGCTAGATATAGAATAGAACAGCAAGGCGAACTCGACTCGCTCTTTCCCTGGACCCACAGTAATTAGTGTAATAAGCCTCAATGTACACACCACACACACACACACATACACACACACATTGTATACATTCTTATGTATGTTCATTTGTTTGCTGGACTCTCGGCAACTAAATCCTTTGCATCAGTCTCCGCGCTGCCATTTTGTGTGCTTTGACCAAAATAAAACAACGAAAATCAAAACGAAATTTTAGCAACGTTTTTTTATTGTTTTTGTTCTTGTTATGGTTTTTCTCCAGCCAAATAATTTTACTAGTTCGCAGATATATGATTTGGGCAAATAAAGTGCAGACCCCAAAGAATATATCGTTTTTCTGCAGAAGCTCCTCATTTTTTGGTAAGGGAAAGTTTGGGAATGTTAATGAAATTATTACACAAAATTCATTTTTATTGTCACAAATTTCGACCTTAAATAAATATAGTAATAAGAATTTCCTTATATCAAATATAAAAAAATAATATGCTTGGCAAAATTAATATTATTTCTAACAGACAATTTAATTAGCATACATAATAAACATAAAACATAATAGCCAATCTTAACTGACTGTCAGCTTTCTATCCACTAATTAAATTTTGTTTTCTTTTACTTACAGGTAATTAACACATTCTCCTTTCACACAAATAACGCGACATAAACCACAACAGAGAATTATTGTAAGTGTTTATTGTCATGGAACCTGTCCGCCCACTTGAACGCCCCCAATTGGGGGTGGCAGACATCAAATATTATTATAAACGTTGTCTATTAGCCAGGTTTGTGAAATATGTCTATCGAATTATGAGGTTGTCAAAGGCCTTTAAAGTTAGACCGCAGTTGCGGTCGCTGCTGATGTGAGCAAAGTGTTTATCGTTAGACGAAAATTTAATATTTATTTATATAAAGTTGCCGCTCTCCTCGCAGGCCAAGAACACTCAAAGGGCTACTTGTGGTCGGCTGCTTCATAAAAGTTAAAATGCAAATACAATTTGCCACTTAAAATCAGCATAAATTGAACTCAGGGCTAAGTGCATGGGCCAACTGCAGGCTGGCAGACAGGGTAGACTTGAGTCGGGGTAGCCAATCGTTTCCCATTCGAGTGCCACTTCAAAGAATTTATAATAAAAGCCCGATGTAAAACACGAATAGCGGCCAAAAACTAAAGTGGAGTTAAATGAAATACAAATTCTATAAGTATAGAGAAACATATAATTTATATGTGGGCTAACTGAAACTGTGCGTGTGTGTGTGTGGGTGTGCGTGTGTGCAAATGAAAATGTGTGCAAAATTATATAGAAAAGCTTATCAAAAGGAAAATGCGAAAGCAGTAATAAAACCTCAGCTGTAGCATTTAACTATGGCAACCGATATATTATTATTGTTAAATGCCATATTTATGGCGATAAATATACATTTAAAAGCTGCTCATTTCAGTTGCCAAGTAACGCTTAAAGTGTAACTACTGTACCTAAGCACAATATGAACGTGTAAAGTCAGCGAATGAGTTGCGGATTAGTTCGCGAAAATCGTTTAATATTTTAAGTCAAAGTAAAACGTAGAAAACTTAAATTAAAACTGATTTATTTTAATGTTTTAAGTGAATATAAAAACTTGCCTAAGAAATAATTTATCTATTGTTTTAAAATCCCTGACAATGAGTTTTTCATTTACAAAATAATTTTAAAAATGATTTTTAATGCTTATTTAAAATACTAAGTTTTTCATGTTCAGCTGCTCTTAATGAAAATACTCTGTGTAAATCTGGCAGCAGCTGTTGCCAGTTTCGAGGCACATAATTATTTATGTATAGCCATCTATACACAATTGTAGTCTCTAATAAATTCATAATTGACAACGCAACGCCCCTCGCAGCCACGCCCCTTCCCCTTGGCCAAGCGTCACATATGACAAATGCTGCGCGGCGTCGCATTTTACGCATAAGCACGCCGCACTTCCTTCATCCTTCGTCCTTTATCCATCACACTTCAGGCGTCTCCCGGCCAACTTCCTGTTGCTTGGCAAATTGCTGCGCCTCCTGCGTCCTGTCAGCAAAAAAGGGTTTGTCCTTTGCGTACGAGCGGCTGCACATCCCTTCGGGTAATTGCAAAAACTATTAAGCCAAATTATGGGTTTTAATATACGAGTCGCATAAAATGCCAACTGCTCCCTGTCATCCCCATCCCCGGCCACTTTTCCCTGGGCTGCTCTTGAGTGCTTCAAGTGCCGTGAAAATCAAGCACACGCGAAATTATTATATAGATTTGAAATGCTTCTCCCCTCTCAGTTTGTTTGATTGCATAATGTTTGCAATATACCAATAAAAAAATATAAAAAAAAAAACGGCGCCGCATCGAATTACTATATGAAAAATGCAAAGGCAATATTTGTTTGACCTCTGTCATTCTCGCCCCTCAACCCCTTTACCATTCTCTTTGTTTTGTATAGTTTTCCCCCAATTGGCCTTCGGAGTGCTGTGGGAATATTCCCGTGGCGCTCTTTAAACCATTCGGGCCCGGTCAAATGGCAACAAAAAAATATAACGTAAGCCAATTGTTGGCTGCAAATTTGGCATATATAAAAAAGGAATGAAAAGTCATTTTCACATACAAAAATGTACATAAATTGAGGGCAACGTTTATTTTCATCTTTGTTTTTTGGTTAGTTAGTTTAATAGTTATTGCCATTTCTGTTGCTGTTCACATTTCAGTTGTTGTTTTTGTTGTTGTTGTTGCTGATGGTGTTGGTGGTGTTCTGGTCTTTGGGGTTTTCGGCTGCTGCATAATTTAAGCGGTGTATTTAAGCGGAAATATTGACTGCTAAATGCCTGTGGTGTTAAACGTGTATATGAAAAGGGGGAAAGGAGGGACATTTGTTTGAAATCGTGGCAATGTTTACACTCGAACGTTGGCCATTTCTACTCTATTTGCCAGTTTGCCAATTGCATACGTTAACTTTTTGCCCATTGATGATTGCCAGCATTTGTGGTGCAACAAGACTCAGATAACATTTACTGAAATTTCCCTAGATGCAAATGGCAAAGCACACAAATTTTAACTAAAAAAGAAACTCTGTTTAAAATGCACACAGATTTGTAAACATTTTCAATAATTGGATAGCTAACAACTATAAAAAACATTACATAGAACAATTAAATAAAATACAAAACTTTTCATTAATTTGAGAATTTTAATATTTATGATTCAATTACATATTATGTGTATAATGATTATTAATTCCCCACTCAACCAACATCGATTTTTAGCTTCATAAATTCACACTTCACGTCAAACTGTAACATTCGTAATCCAGTCTGAATTGCGTAATGAATACACTCAGCACTCGTAATAACATTCATATTCACATTCACATTCACATTCGCATATTCTGTAAATTTTCACCCCATTTACACTTGCTGGAAGGCCGTAAGTTTAAGCCAAAGATAAATTGCACTGCACTTGGCCATAAATTAAATATATACAAAATTTACTTTTTTTGCGTACATATATTTTTTACTATAAAATATATGCATGAGCGCCTCTTAAGAATTGAAATGCTTGACTTAGCCTCAGCATCGCACTCAGGCAATACCCTCTCAGTCCACTTCCGTCCCCCTTCACCCTCTTCAGTCATAGAACAGACGGCGTCTGTTCGGCTGCTCACTGAATTTTTAATAACTCAATTACGCACACATTTGAATTCATTAGCGCCACACGAAATAACAAAAACAGCAACAGCAAACCAAATACAATTGAGAGAGAGAAAGAGAGAGAGAGTGAGCGAGAGAGAGAGAGAGGGGTGTTTAGTCGGGGGTAGCAAAGCAAATATAATAAAATGTGTATAAATCAAATTCAGCGCTGAAATGGCAAAAGGAGTGCAAAGCTAGAAGAGAGAGTTAGAGTGAGAGAGGGGAAGAGAGGGAACCTTTTGTTAGTCCACGGGTTACGTGTTGAAGCGAGTAGAAATCCCCGCAGGGGGTTGCACTTTCGGGAAATTATTGCCTATGCATTTGAAAAACTAATAACCATGTTCAGATTTCATAATAAATCAAGTGCCGCATTCATTAACAATTTTATTAGGGGAAAGGCAAGAAAATTGGAACAGGAAGCAAGCCGGTTAAATCCGCATTTCAAATAGACAAATGGACAAAAGACCGTTAAAATTCAACTGTGCTGCATTCACAATGACGAACATTGCACAATGTGCGTCACCTTTACATGTGTTTCACTGTGGGACAGCAGCTGGATACAGTACTGATTCATAAGAATGAAGCTGAATAGCAACCAGAGCCAGAGCATAATCTGAGCAAGTATTTGCCAATCGGCTAATAAGGTCGGCCTTATCGGGCTCACTTCTCTTTGGCTCAGGTAGAACCGTTCGCATTTAGCCACTAATCGCAATTGGCATGTTTCCCTGCATTGCAATTGCAATTGCCTAATGCGACTTAGTGGAAAGCATTTGCAGCAATTGTGCGAGTGCAGCGAGAGGGATTAGTGAATAGGCTGCTTGACTGACCGAGAGTTGAGATGACGCTTGAATGGATAACAGTCAATGGTTTGCCTCCCAGGGATAACTAATTGACAGCTCAGCCGGACGGGATGAGCTCAGCTGGAACTATTACTCTGAGCGGAGAATCCCTTTGTGAGAGATTCATGGCAAGAGCACAGCTTGAGTTTTGAATTTATGATTAACAGTTTATTTATTTCTTTCAATGTCAAGATCACAATGTGAATCCAAAATAATGACGAGGTTTTCGCAACTGGAGTTTATTTTATTTTTAATATTTATATCACAAATAGTTTGGCAAACTTTTCCAGTACTTTCCTAAGCAAAGCAGCATTTACTAATTTAGTTGAAAGTATATTTTACAAAACCATCCTCTATTTACAAAGATCCTTTTCAACTTTAAACAGTTTTAAATTACCCTTCACACCCAGACAAATAAAAGACACACCAACACACACACACACACACACGCACAGCTCATGCTCCTTGTTTAATTAATTAAATATTCGATTTTCCATTCAATTGCCTGGGAGAGTTGTGTATCCAGCTCGTCTTTCAGTTTCTATATTGGTTGATGGCACTCTAATTTATTTAGGCAATTTTCTAATACACACATACAGATACAGATGCATACAAATACTTACTCAGAGTTATATAAAGCTAAATTATAAGCTACTTTGGACTGGGTCTGTTTGGCAAATGTGCAAATTGCTAATGCGGGTGACCAAACTAAATAACTGGTTTCCAATTACCATTGGCAACAAGTGCTTAACTGCTTTGCTGCCAAACTATCATTATTACGATGATGATTTGCCTTGTTGGGTAACTGTAATTGAAGCCAGCTTAAATTCACAAAATGCATTTTCGTAGACTCGCTCATATTACGAGGAAAAACCGTGGAGGGGAGTGGGGAGTGGAGACACCTGTTTGAATTTTCTTATGGCAGCTGAGAGTTGTTGCCTGAGGAAAATACGCTCAGATTGCGGTTCATAAATCTCCCTAAAGTAGCCAGAAATAAACAGAGCCATGTCGACGTCCATCTCCCTCTCCATCTCCCTGCTCCTGCCACTGCCCCGAGGCACTCTTCACGTCTCAATTTCGAAATGGCCAAACTAATTACATTGGCTGCCAGTTTCTGCTTTTGTTGTGCACTTTCCATGACATAATTCCGTTCGAATTTCAACTGCCTGACTTTTTACACTCTCACATTGAGACAATTAGGGTGGGTTGGGCGAAGTAACCCCCTTTAATTTCATACCCTACATGCACATACATGTCCATTAATCCAAGGGCGGAGCCACACCCTTCTCAATTGTGTGCACAGCTGGCTGTCGCTCGAAACCCCAATCAAATGTAAAGCATTACAATTGTTAAATGAAACTTTTGCTTTTTAATATAAAATTATGTAAATTTCGAGTTGAGCTCGCTGCATTTTCACGCATTAAGCAGCAAGCGCAAACTTCATGAAAATCACAAAACAGCAGCTAGAAAATATTATGAAGATTTGTGTAACTCAAGAATCGTTGACTGTAAAATACTCATCATTTTGGTTTCTCAAATAATTTACGGAACATTTATTTCTTAACAACTCATGAAATTTAAATGTATATTTGCGGAATATTTAAAAGATAATTTTGAATATCAAAACAAAGTGAATAATTATTCTTTTTCTTTTAACTAAATAAAAAAAACTCTCTTCGCCCCTTTTCCAGATTTATAGGGTATATTTAGGGAATTCTGCAAAAAGGAGGGTGCATCCGACATTTATTACGAGTCGCGAAAACTCTCAAGCGAAGGAGCAAATGCTTTGTTCAACTCAGCTTTGCTCCTGCTTTTGGCTTACCATAAAATACGCCAGTCAGCAAGTGCAGAAATCCCCAAAGATTTACCAGCGATATTCTCTCAATGCTTTATCTAAGAGCTTTGCAAAACTGAAACGCTCTGCATTGATTTCTCCAGCGTCGCCATTGAGGGAATATGTTTTTTGTGGCACTCACAGGACTTGGCAACGAAATGTTGAGGCAAACATTACAATAGTCGCAGTGGCAGTGGCAGTGGCAGAGGCAGTCGCAGTTGCTGTTACTATTGCGGTTTGCTGTAGTTTCATAAAATATGCAATATATTTTCTGTGATTTTATTAGCTAATCGAAATCATACACATTCGCAGTGACAACTAACAAATTAAGGCATTGATTTTTAATGCGGTTGTTGAGCTCTTTGCTGATTGTTTCTTATGCTTATACACTGAATGTTAATGAGCTCGAATGCATGATTTATTTGGTACATAAGGAAAAAGCGTTAAATGAATTTCAAACGTGGCCAAGAGCACCGACCCAAAAACCATAATTAAATATTTCAGCTGGCCTCCACCCAAAACTGTCTGAAACAATTAGTGAAATTCTGAGCAGCAACGGAATTGGAATTGCTGGACGCAGGCTAAGTTAAGTCAGACCGCAACGACAGACGACAGACGACGGACGACGGACGACAGTCGGCAATAGTATCGACAAGGACAGCTCATCATCATTAACACCCAACGAAAATTGTCGTAACTTGGCAGCTTGTCTGCAACCCCAAGATTCCGAACTGCACTCAGAAAAATAAATCATTTTTGAATAGATAAAAAATAATAAAAAATAATCAATTATATTATTATTCACAAAGAACAGTTAAAAAGTAGAAACTATTAAAGTATTTTTGAGTTTCATAAAAATTTAGTAGGATTTGCAGACCATATTTTTTCCGAGTGTTTAACTGGAAGCTGTGGTATGTGGGCTGCTGCTGCTTTTGCTGTTGAAAATTGTTGCTGCGCCAGCATAATAATGTAGCCGGGAGGGAATCGTTGACGAAGTAAATCAATGCAATACACATATTTACTATTACATTCCGCTGGGTCCTCATGAATATATGTATTTGACTGTATGTGTATGTGTGTGTGTGTGTGTGAATTGAAACAATCATTAATTAATGTCAATCGAATCGAAATGAAATTTTGCGACAAACGTTTTCCGCTTGAAATCAACGAAAATGAGCAGCCGTCGTAATTATCATGATCATCATCATCCTCGTCCTCATCATCATTATCAGACGTCAACTAGGGGCAGAAAGGAAATGCTGGCAACGTCTGCGGGTCTAGTGCAGGTAGCCCACTGCTGTAAGCCCCCCTGCCACTTTCCCCTTGGCAACCCATCCACACTTTGGTTAATGACATTGGTTGCAAAATGGCAAATAATTCTCAGCATCGGCTGCCAGCAGAACTTTTCACTTACAAGAACAAAAATATTCGGTTAGCATTTACCATTTGGACTAAAATGTGACTGGGGATTGGCAGCGGAAACGGAAGCAACGAAAACATGACAACAACTTTTGGCACAATTGTCGGATGCAAAAATTCAGCAAAATGTCCTGCAATTAATCACCGAAATTTTACGAAAAAAAATGTTATATTTTTCTTTTGCTACTCGGCTTTAATTAGTGGTAAATATAATCGTAATTTTAGGTAAATAATTAGCTAGGTTAAGAAAAAGTCATGGCTAATAAAAGTATGTAAAAAAAGTAATAAAAAATTTAACGAATTAGAAAAAAATGTTGGATAAATTTAAAATCACACGAATATAGTTAATTATGTAACTACAAGGAAAAATCATAAAGTGCAGATCTTTGAAGTACAATTTTTAAAATATATCAAATGCAGCTTTGCTGCTTAGGCAACAAAAAAATAACAATCTAACACAAAAGGTGTAATTTGATTGTCTATTTCTCATTTTATTACAAAACCCAAAACTGTTAATCTGAGTCGAAACGTGCTTATTTTGAGTTTAACCTTCCTTTTCGCTTTAAAAGATTTTATTTATCAGCCAAGCTTGCCTTTCAATTAATTGGTAACAATTATAGCTAATGAGGTAATCGAAATTTATTTCAAGCACATATCGATTAATATCAGGACGTAAATTTACATACCTCTTTCAGGCATTTCACAATCATACAATGACCTCAGAAATATAATAAATATTGTATGTATTTTATTTCTGTCTATGGTTGGGCCAATGTTGAGTGTTCGGTCTTTTATTTTCAGCTGAAAACCATTTCCATTGTCATTTGAAACAATTGTTGAGTCTGCTGATAATTGTTTTTCCAACAAGTCGTTGCTTTTTGGTTTGGCTCTTCTTTCATCACTCTTCGCAATTTAAGCCCTCGTTAATTGTTGGCCAAGTCCAATACAAGAATAGCAGCAACAAAAACAACAATCACAACAATTATTTTAAATTGTAAGTTCATCTCGTTAGCAGCTGCAACAATTTAAAAATATGTACGCATAAAAACTATATAATGAAGAGTATGTACAAATTGTTATATATATAAATATATATATATATATATATATATATATATATATATATATATAAATATGCATAAGTATTTTTGTTTGATGTTGCATGGGTCATAATTAAAATTATATAATTTACTATGCTTAAATGCTTTAAACTGAATACATACGCTGTGTATTACGTAATATTAAAAGGCAAAGGATGCAACAACAACAACAACAACAACAACAGCACCGATATTAAATTACTGAGAAATGTACAAAAGTGTTTTCAGTTGTTAACCACAACAATAAAAGCAACACAGAAACAACGTTTCACACACACAAACCGAATTGCATTTTAATGCAGTTTACTGGCCTGCGTGAAAAGCAGTCGATGCTTTCATTAATTAAAAACACTTTGCTTCACCAGACTATCCATCTGTCTGTCCTGCCAGTGCCGCCTACCCTGCCTCTTCCGCCTGCCTCCTTGTGCAGTGTTTATTTCTGTTTGTCTGAGCAACATTTTCAATTTTGCAAACCTGCTTTTGCATTGAACGCAAAGAGCAAAAAAAAAAAAACTAAGCGGCCCGAAATGCCTCGAGGCTGTCAAACAAATCACAACATTTATTAAAACTGCTTCCCAAGCGCAGAAGCTTTTAATTAGAGGTGCACCCACATCTCACAGACAACCCCAAACTCACCCCCCCCTCCTCCTCTTATTTTTAAGCTTAGCAAAAACTTATTCCATCATAATAAATCTTGGCACGTGGCTGAAAGGTAGACCGGTAGACGGCTAAATGAGGCGGCCAAGCGTTCGGGCTTACTCACAATTAGCCCCGTCCGTTGAGCAAGTCAGGGAAGTGACCTCCACCACAGCTCACACCACAAAAACCACCCAACCAGCCCCCATAATTATACAATAGTGTGAAACGCGGTGAAAGCACCAGCAGCTACAGTTAAAATTAAAAAAAAAAAACAGGCACAGCATAAAATCACTAAAGTATTGTTAATTTTAGTACGACGAATATTAAATACCCTTGCAAAGGATTATAACTGATTCGATTCGCTTCATTTAGAAATTGAATGCCACAAAAGAAGTTTCCATAATCAAAGAAAAATGTGTCAAGAAAGAGAAAGCTGATGCTGATCTGGAATAAATATATGAATATATCCCCTTCAATGCGTTACACTCCACCCGAAAAATTTAAAATACCCTATGTGAAAATATGCACAGAAAGTTGACTAAACAAACAGTTT
Organism: Drosophila dives; assembly: GCA_035042365.1. Classification (NCBI taxonomy): domain Eukaryota; kingdom Metazoa; phylum Arthropoda; class Insecta; order Diptera; family Drosophilidae; genus Drosophila; species Drosophila dives. The sequence continues at coordinate 3,100,923 of JAWNLJ010000180.1, read as the reverse complement.
GAGCGCTCAACTTTTGCAACATAATTCGTTATTTATGACTTCAATTATGTTTGCCCGTAGCCGGAGTGAAAAAACACACAAACTGGTACACATAAAGGTTAAGCGGGCGCAGTGAGGCGCATTTAACCCGCAGGAGGTCGCCAGGCAATGACGACAGAAGCAGCTTTGTGGTGGCCAAAGCGCCTCGTGGCATGCTACACATTTGTCCTCACCTCGCATCGTGGGAGAGACAGAGAGAGAGAGAGAGAATGAATGGGAGAAGAGTCTGACTGAGAAAGTTAAGGTGCGGTCACCTTTCGCTTTTAATTAGACTTTCGACAAAGGTCCCTCCCCCCAGCCCACATCTGGGAGTGCTTTGCACTCTAACATTTATGATAAATTACACAGGCCTTTTTCTAGCTGCCGCAAAACTTTCAACTTCCACTTCAACTTCGAGTTTTAGTCCTCCTAATGATATATAATCGCATGTGTTCCGCAAATCCATTGCACTTCAAATACGACAGCCAACTTTGAGAATATGAATTTCACACAAATCTGTGGATTATTATTACTATTTATGTTTCTAAATCTGTTTGGGATTTTAGTTCACACACTCTGCAAATATAAAGAAAATTTTCAGCTTAACACTTTTTCTCTCTGATTGCAACTCATCCGATTTGATTGCCAGAGAAAGAGAGAAATTTCTATTTTGGTTTAAAGATCAAATTTATAATAATCGCTTGCAATATTTGAAATTTGAGTTTAATCTGTATTCAGGAACAGCTTTAACTGTAATTATTATTGTTAGCTTTTGGCCAACAACAATCAACAGATTCGCTGCATTTATCTCATTTGGCTTGATTATGTCAACACACTCTTCCAAAAAAAACTTATGCATAATGAATTGCACTTAACTTTTTTCCACAATCGCTTTTCAATGCGCATTTATGTTGAAATATTTAAATGAGCTGCATAATAATGTTTAACAGCTATAACATTTGACCGGACAGTTAATAAAATATATATTTTAACGCTTTAATTATGTGAGAAAGGAAAAAAAAATAACAGCAGACACCAAGTTAATTTCAATGTCATTTACAATGCATATAACAATTTATATTATCAGCTAGTAAAACACAAAAAATGAAATTATGCAAATGAGTTTTGACAGCAGAAATGATAGATAAAATTATAATATTTTATTTTTAATTGGAAAGTAAAATTGCGGCCACAATGTATGTTGTCAAGTTAAGGTCCCAAGGCTGGCCACTGTGGTTACGCCCACGATAATGCTCAAAAGATTGCGCACCTAATCATATTTTGTATATAATTACAAAGAAATATACAAAAAGTTGCTCTGAACAGAAGCGGTTCACCTTGGAGCCAGCCCAATGTATCTGAAAATGTGGCCCCGTCTAACTGCAAACTGCAGCCGAGTAGCCATTAGCCATTAGCCATTTGCCAGTTCCAGCTGCATAACCTTGAGCCAAAGTTTCCCACAAATCAACTTTGTGTGAATGGTGAATAAATATAAAATCACAAACACGTTTTCCACTTGTCTTTACGCAATTTACATGTGAGAAAAATGTATATTTAAATAAAAAGATATTCAAAACAGCGTCGCCGCTGTTAAGCAGACTTATAATTATATTAAATTGTGCTTTTGTGTATATTATTTATGCACTTTATACAAAAAAAGAGGATGACGGCTTGTCTGAAAGTCTGCTAAATAAATAAAACAAGGAGACAAACGATACAAACGAGCATCGCAGCGCAAAAAGTTAGATGTAGACCTGAATCAAGCTTTTCATAATGTGTAATAAATTTAAATGAAATTGTTCAAGTCAACATTTTTGTCGTTCTTAAAGTTTACGCAAAGTTTGAAGCAGCGAAAAGTTTGCCATGTTCTTGAGCACTTTGCAGTTGTCAGAAGAATACACAATTTATTTGAATGAATTTCACAAATATTTCTTATTCTCTATGCGATGTGCATTCAAAATTTAGCTATGAATGAATTACAAAAATAAAAAACACAATGGAAATAATTGATATACGACACGTGTGAGCCACTGGAATTCACAACTAATTAAAAGTTTGGGTCAGCAATTTCCTCTTTAAAAGTGGTCGCGAGTAGACTCCATGACTCAGTCTTTAAGGGGGGTCTCTTTTATCGGTTTAACAGATCAGCGCAAAAAGTAAAAAAGCAAAAAAAAATATAAAGATAAAGTTATTTTTTTGCAAACAAACTTGAAAGTTCAACGCTGAAACAAAGTGCAAAAATAAAGAAAAACTCTGAGTTCAAAGACACTCATAGCATGACAACCGTTAGTTATGCTTAAGTAAGCACCGTTATAACAATGTATAATACAAAACATAAATAAAATTGCGAATATTGTTGGTTTATTGCGATGACACATGCAAACAAATTTCTTTTTAAGCACACATTAAATACTTGCATATGATAAAATATAATAAGTATTTAAATACATATATATATATATATATATATATATATAAATATATGTATGTGTGTATATATATATACATGTACACACATTAAGAGCATATTTAGCATATAAATTAATTGTGAATAATAATTGTCCAATTAAAATGCTTAATGCGACTTTCGCACATCGAAAAAATAACCACAAAAAATATGTGTTAAATTCAATAGAAATAAGCAAACAATTTGTTAATTTATTTGCATTCAAATTACATTTCTATTATATACGCAATTGAGTTGATGGAAAGTTGCGTATATTATATTTGTCTAATTAAATTCGATGCTTCCAACTCTTGAAAATTGTACTCCAATAACCATGAAAGTAATTGCACATATCCAAGACCCTGTCGAGGCATTTTCTCCTTGCGTTCGTTCCTTTGCCAGCAGACAGACCCTTAAGGACATGTCAACAGCCGTGGGGATCAATAACCTGAAGGCTTTGGTGCTCGACCCATTAAATGGCAAATGTCAATACAAATTTTACGCAGCTTTTTTATATATTTTTTTATGCTAATACATTTCTTCTTTGGTAATAGCATTGCGGTAATTAATTGATTTAACGTTTGCAACAAAAACATATAATTAATACCTAATTCGCAATGCGACTTGAATGTCGTTTGGAAATACGCAGCCATTTGTCAAATTTGGTGTACTGAAGCTGGTTTCTCGGAGTCTCAGCGAGAATGGCTCATAAATTATGAGACCGAAAACCGCAAATCAATTTATTTTGTGGCCAAAATGCTCTCGACACTTCTCTAGCACCTCCAGCATGGCATTTTCCTACATTTTTGCTATGTTCTGTCAACGCTGCAACACTGCAAAAACAATTAAAACCCACCGTCAGACATATTACGAGCGTCGCCTTCGACGCCGGCGACTGTGTCTGGAATAAACCCCCCACCCCCCACACTGCCCTAGTCGAGCCATTAACTTTATTTACCTTTCGGCGCTGATTTGGCTAACAATATTTGTTTTTTTTTCTGGTTTTTCTCTACGTCTGCGAGTTTGATAAATGTTTCGCAAATAGCAGGAGACATTTGGCAGGCAGCCAGGCGACCTGAAAATAGGCAACATTTTCTTTACTTATTTTAGATTTTTTTATTCTCTTTCAATATATTAATAAGCGTCATTTTATGTGTTCGCGCTTGTGGAACCGTTCCTTGCTGATTTCTTTGATATAGTCTGTTAGACAACAAAAATAAAATTTGAAAAAAATGCATAAATTCATACAGCAATGTTTTTTTTTTTTCAATATTCTTGTGGCAAGGAGCTGAAGTTCGTGGCTGAGCCTCACCTAGATAGTCGTCTAAGGTGTGGCCAACTGGCGCGTGCATATCAAAATTATGTTAATGAATGCCTCTTTGCGTCCTCGACTCCGCATATAATGCATATATGTATATTTACATATATATACTGTACAAAATTCCGCATAGATAAATATTTTATTTCACAAAAAGTTTCTTAATTTAAGACACATAAAATCTCTTAAAAGTAGAACTGATAATCTGAGTTTAAATACCTCGTCTTTTCTAAACTTTTCTTTGTAGAACATTAAATTAATATTATTAATTTTAATAAATGTGTCTTGATTAGTAGTTGGAAAACATTATTAAAATAATATTGATATTTTTTTAAAAATTCTTAGGGAGACTATTGCAATTTATCAAAGATGATTATCATAAAACTCCAATAATCGACGGAACCTAAAGAAAATTCTTGGCCATTATATTTTTTATAGGGTATATCAAATTCAACACACTCTGATGATTTTAGAACTGTCTGCCGTGTCGCATTTTGCGTGTGTCTCAGCTTCATGCATTAAATTATGAAGCGAAGGGGGAAGGAAAGAGAGCGGGGTGGAATAACAACGTCTGGTGCCATAACAGAGTGAAACGAGTTTCGTTAAATAATAAATATTATAAAGGGGGTTAAAGATGCGAGTTCTTGGAACTGGAGCAAATATTATCAAGATACAATTGAAAGGTTAACTGTAAAACATATACAAAATGATTTGCTTAAATATTCAAACATTTGATGAAATGAAATATGTATTTGAAACAAGATGTAGGCGATTATTTAGCCATTATGTTCCGTGTGTGAATCCAGCTTGCTACTAATTTATGTAAACCGGTAAGAAGCTGGTTTAAAGTTCCACTGACCAAACCTGACGCATATTAATGAACGGGTCACAAAACTATAGCAATTAATTTGGAATATTTGTAATTGCGGAGAATCGCATTCAAATGCATTTACAGCAGCCGCCACACGCACACTCGCACACTCGCACACATAAAATATAAATCGCTTTTCCAGCTGTAAAATTTATGAGGAAAATGCACCGCAAAATTTATCACATGTCCGGCAAAACAGCATTCACAGTTGCAAAAGGCCAGTCCCCCTCTCTCTCTCTCTGTCTCTGTTTCTCTCTCATTTTATATACACAACTGTTTGATTATATATATATATATATATTGGTATAATGAGCAATATTTGCATAAATTTCTCAATAAGTCAGAGTCAACCACTCAACAATGCTTGGCAAAACATTGCGGTCTGTCGCTGCTGTCCTCTCCTCGCAAATGCATTAATTATGATAATAATTCTTGGGGCTTTAATAAGCATTTGGAATTCTGTGGGCACTTTGCATCAGTTGACTTGCTGCCTTGCTGCCTTGCTGCCTCATGCAGCTATTCAAATATGCAAACAGCTCAGCACTGGCTGCCATCTCTGTGTGGTTGTTGTTATCCTTGTACACTCACTCGACTGCATTGTCAGGTAATTACAATAAGACGCTTATAAGCTCATCGAAAACTGAAGTGCCAAGTGCAAGAAGTTCACTTCGCCAAGCATTGAATAACAGTGGCAGTGGCGTAGGTGAGGGGCGGGGGCAGTGGCAGTGGCAGGTGACGTCTGCTACGTGCTGTTAGTCTCTGATTTTCTGGCTCTCTTCCTGCTCCACAATCCTTTCACTTTGAGGGGTTTTTGGCATATTTTACAATAATAAACTATAAGCGGCTCAAGTGTCTGTTATTCGAGTTGTGTTTTTGCTCTTGCCCCATGTGCCTCAAAGGGCACAGATAGGTCAGACATGTCTGGCAAAGTGAAATGATTGGCAAAACATCGCAATCGAGTTGTGATCGTTGTTATCGAATCACGACAATTAAAATAAATTGTGGCACATGCAAGACTTTAATTTGCTTATCATTTAAAATTCGCTTTTTTTAAATGGGATTTAAATATCTCTTTCTATTTTTTCTCGCAAACATTATCATTTTTCCGATAGTAAACATTTTTCTTGATAGCATTAAGATTTTGACATGCTTTATTTAAAATTGATTCTTATCGGATTGATTGACATGGTAAAAGTGCTGTCAATTTATTGAGCTGCAGTCAGTTCTAGTTGGGATTGGATACACATGAGCAGTGACTGGGAGATCTGCTGCGACTCAACAGGAAGCAATTCACGGGTTGATCGCACTCCGATTTGGAGTCGTTGCTGGGCAACTTTCACTTTGCGCAAAATGAAAATTACACACAACGGAAAATTGGCAGAGTTTGGTTTCAATCACCTTTCTAAGAGTCGAGGACTGCGATTTATGCCGACGATTAGTGAAATTAAGTGGCCAATCATAGATGGCGCTGCGGTGCAACGAATGCCCTTGCCAAATTCAAAAGAGTTTTGAAAGCAAGCCAAAAGTTGCCGATTATTTTCTGGCCGGGTGACTCATACGAACAGGCTGCACCCAAGTTTGGCTGCTGCTCACCTGCTGTGTGGCACGTGTGGCAGCTACGAGTTGTTTTTTTTTTTGGCCATTATTGACCTCACTGAAAGACTTTCCTTAAGATTTTCGCAACTCTGATAATTTGTCGCCAAACACTTTTCATTATGCCGCGCATAAATCAAATGTAATATTTAATAAATTTGGACGCGTTGTACATAAAACGTGATTCATTCAGCCCATAAATAATACTAATAATACAATAAATAAATACAAAAAGCACTGGAGAAAACCGCCAGAGCCGCGACCCGGCAATTTGATGTAATAACCAATCATTATTAATAGCCAAAAAAGAAATTGCCAACACACGCCACACTACAAAAACAACAACAACAACAGTAAAATCGAATAATAAAAACATTATAAAGAAAAGATAGACAAATGCAACATTGAACAACAACAACAACGGGTTTTTCATGCTCAACTCGGGGCCAAAGTCAGGCTCAAATCGCTGTTAAGATGCGAACATATAGATATCAAATACTATACACCGATATTGTATCATGGAGCAAGGGAGGGTGAGGTGGGGCAGGTGACTAGCAAGCGCTTTCCGTTGCCATAAATCAACAAATAATTATCTTTTTTTTTGCACTCTGACTGTGAGGCAAGCAACAACATGAAGTTGCAACAACAAAAGTTGATAAATCGACGCTGATAAATTGAAAATTACTAAGGAGCAAAGCAAAACATTCGCAGAACTTCTTCTTTAGGTGTAGACAAATAGACATGAGCATATAGCCAAACAATGTGTTCCTGATTGCACTTTTTCTTTCCTTATGCTCAAATTGCATGCCAACTTCTGCTGGCCAGCACCCAGTCCAAACCAGTCCAAGCCAGCCCAGTCCAAGTCCAGTCAGTCAGCCAGGCTTTGGGTTTGATTTGGCTTATTCCTTTGAATAAACAGACAGCTGACAGTAGAGCAAATGCGCTGAATAGTGAAAGGCATTTTTCTATATCTATAATTATCCATGAAATCGAAGATTTATTTGCTTTAACTTATTTTAAGCATATTTGTGAAGTTTGCAAACTGTGAACAATTTTGATGCCACTGTGGCAAACGTGAAAAGTTGCAAAAATGGTTATTGCTGTTTTCAGCTGTGCTGAGAATCAAATACTTGAAAGTAATATTTAAGGAAAAATCACGTTTCACATAAAAGACGTTAACGTGGCCAAAGTCAAATCGAAACAATGGCCGTTAGGGGCGTGCCGCGAGTACGAGCGTGCAGCAGGGGGGGGGGCATGGGGCGCGCCACTTGCCACAGCGATTGCCCGGCAATGGGCAAGCAAGTTGATTTTATTGCGCTTTAAATTAAATATATTGCACAATTTGTATATAATAGAAGGAAAGTGAAGTGAAATAATTTTGTGGCTCTTGCCACACACCAAACTCACAAGCACAAGTACAAACACAGACACACACATACACACGAGCACACACACTAGATACGTGGCTAAAAAAGAAGCAGAAGGCGCAACAGAAGTCAGCTTTACAAACTGTGGCAAGACCACTGAACTGGACAGCACGTACATGCATCCATCCGTCTGACCCGTCCGTCCATCCAGCAGCCTCTCCGTCGCCTGTGGGTCTGGTATCTGGGTTCCGGGTGCAAGGCGACTGGACGCGACTCGACTAAAGTTGAAAACTGCAGACATGGCATCAAATAAAACACAGAATCCAAGCGACAAACGACAGAAAGACAAAACGACGGACAACGCGACGTTCCACTAAAAATTCCGCTAGCAAAAGGCTAAATAAATAAATATTACGATGCGTGCAACACGGACAATGTAAAATGATCCAGACTAAAACTTGACGAAAATATACCCAAAAAAAATTGATGATTTATGATTATTGGCAAAACATCTTCAATTTTTCTACAGTAAATAGATATCATCGATATTAGGAGAGATCAACTATATAAATAATTTATGTGATCAAGTCAGCTTTTGCCTGCTGCACAACTTCGAAATACCCATTTTTAAATGGATACAGGGTATGCCTTGGGATGTTTGGGAGAGAGGGAGGGAGGCGTATTGTGGCATAAGCTAGCAACGCAATCCCTTTCATTGTTGCTGTCGTCATCATCATCTTTGTTTTCCTGCTAGTAGATGTGAGTGTGGCATTCCACAGTGGTGTTGCACAGTGTCACAAACACTGCATCAGTATGTGGGTGTTTTTTTTTATCATTTTGCTGTTGCAAAAATGCTGACGCTTGAAATTCAAGCTTAAAAAGTACGCACATAAATATATATATATATATATATATAGGAAGAATATAAATTCAGCGATTTAGTTTATGTGCAGAGAATTTCAAGTGGTTTCATTGCGCCACAAAACTCAAGTGTGGCAGAAAAAACAATAAAGAACAAATATTGAAAGAGAGACATGTAGAAAAAATCATTCACAGCTCAATTGTCAACAGTTAGGCGACAATTGCCGCAGGGGGGAGAGCTCTGGTTTTAAATTACAAAGCAATGCAGCAGCTGGCCAGCTGCACTAACTGGGCTAGCTGAGCTCAGCTGACCTGCTTTAAAGCCAAACAAATGCAAATATAAAGAGACGACTCCAATGAATTGGCAGGCAGCATATGAAATTGTGTTTTTGTTGCCGTTTCCTGGCGTGCTTTGATTGTATGTGTATGTGTGTGTGTGTGTGCGTCTGACCAAACAAACGTCTTGACCGCGCACCCCTCAACCCGCTCACGTCGAGCAGTCAGTCAAAAAGCCAAAAAGCGCAACGAAATTCAAATCAATGCATGCCCAGCTGCACTTGGCTGGCCTTCATTTATGCCTCCTTCCGCTCTCACACCAACTCTGGCTGCCTCCCCCCGCTGCCCCACAATGCCCCTTTGATGCCTGCCAATATCAGCCAGCAACAGCTGCAACAGCAGCAGCTGCCTCATGTTTATGGCACATTTTGCAATTTTGCGGCTTTCATTTACAAAATTAGTTAGATTGCCATTGTGGCAGCCGAGGGGAGCCCGGGTTGGAGGAGGTGCAGTTATTGGCAATTGCCAAAGTGTTTTTGAGTCTGTGAAAAATGAAGCCTATTGCGAAAAAGCGAAACAACAACAAATCAAACGTTCAACACACACCAAATTTGTTGTGGCTAACTTAGGGCTAAAAGGAAAAAAGAAAAAAAAGACTTGACACCAAATTTTATGGCAACATCTGAATAAATGTTTTGCATAGAAATTGAAAGGCAACAAAGCAAAATTTTAAGAAAGTGAACCGAATTTGATGTGGATTTGAAATAGAAAGGGGAATATTTCAGGATTTGTTATAAAATATAAAATTGCAAACATTTAAAATATATCTGCGCTGGCCAAAATATTATTGTTTTTATTTTATTTTGTGTAGTGATTGTTTTTAAATAATAACAAAAAAATCAAATACATTTTTAGTAAAAGCAGATTTCCAAATTAAATTCACATTTGTGCTGCATTTATCAACAAAAAAGAATATGGTGCAAAATTTAATTTATATCTATAAAATCTATGTTGGCAGACTTAAAGTGAAAATTACAATTGCCAATGCAGACAAGATGGAAAATAGCTTGAAAATTGTTTTTAACTGGAAAGAAAAAAGCGTAATTGAAACTTAATGAGAAAAAACAGCAGCCGCAGACCACATGCATATTTGAGGCTAGACAAGTTGTTGGAGAAGTCACGCCAAGTTATGGCCGACTTGGGTGCTTCTAATAGCAACTGCAGATGCAGATGCAGATGCTGAGCAGGCTGCATGCTGCAGGCAGATGCGTATCTGTGAGATACATAAAACTGCACAAGTGCTTCGCAGCCAATAAAAAAAAAAAGTTACTTACAAAAGTCATTTAGCTGATTGCTGCAGCTAAGCAGACATTAGATACATTTTTTAGTTATTAGATACTTTTTAGCTGTTAGAATATACTTTAATGGAAACTGATTTCGTCTTTCTTTGTCTCTTTCTGCTTGCAGATGCGCTCAGCTATGGCCAGGTGAATGTGGAACCGAACACAGCGCTCCTCAATGAGGGAGATCGCACCGAGCTGCTCTGTCGCTATGGACGCGCCATCAACTACTGCCGCATCGAGATACCCGGCGAACAGAAGGTGCTCAATCTGTCACCCGTGTGGAGCAAGACGCCAGGATTCACCTATTTTGGAGCAGGCCTAACTGCCGGCCAGTGCGGCGTCATCATTGAACGCGTCAAGGCCAGCAACAATGGCCAGGTCAAGTGCAGCCTGGGCGTCGAGGGCGAGGAGCTATCCGGCTTCATAGATCTCGTTGTGGCATGTAAGTAATTAATTATTAAGATGAATTTCAGTAAAGTTCAATTTATTAAACTTAATTAAATTAACAAATAAATAAAAATGATTCGACTTTTCAAATTGAAACATTTATTTAATTATTTTTTTTTTTAATTATTATCGTACTTAAATTAAGAACTAATTCGACTTTTTTCTTGGTTTTTTTATAGTGCGTCCACAGCAACCGATTATTGAGCTGATCTCGAAACCGAATCGCGATGGTTTCTTTGCGGAGGGAACGGAATTCAATGCCCGTTGCATTGTGCGGAATGGTCGCCCTGCAGCAAACATCTCGTGGTACATTGACAATATGCCGGCCAACAAGCGCACGAGTCCTTTGCAGACCATTAAGCCGCCCAACACCGATAACGTCGAATTGTCCACCTCAGTGCAGGAGATCCAATGGCATCTGATGCCGGAGGACAGCAATCGCAAACTAGTTTGCCGTTCGCACCACCAAACCGATCGCGAAAGTGTGCCGCCCCAGGAAGCTGCTTACGTCATCAATGTGCGATGTGCGTATTACAAGATTACCCAATGTGTCTATTCCTATCCTAAATCCATTTCATTTATGTTACAGATGCACCCGTACATCTGCCAGAGGCATCGGTCTATGGTCTTTACTTGGAGCACACTGCCATTGTGAATATTTCAATCCGCGCCAGTCCCCAGCCGAAAATTGAGTGGACCATCGATGGAATGGTTATTCCGGAAGGCAGAACCGACGGACGCTACTCGGCCTATGAGGCACAATACGTGGGCAACGATGAGTACAATGTGACCCTAGCGATTGCCGGACTCACACTGGAGGACACGACCAAAACGTACAATCTGCGGGCGACCAATGAGCTGGGCTCCACCGACTACCAAGTGCGCATCAGTTCGTCCAGCAAGCCTCCGAGCAACAACTTGGATGTGGCCGCCATTGTTGGTATCGTTGTGGCTGTTGCCGTCATCGTCCTGATTGTGCTCCTCGTTCTGTTTGCGCGCGCCACCGGCAGATGGTGCTTTGGTGGTAAGTAACGCAGAGTTTTCACTCTTTTCTTATAATATTATTTTTATACATTTTTGGGGTGTTCCTTATTTTTTTTTGCTTTTGCGTGGGTGCCCATCATAATGTCATCATCATGTCATGCCATCATCATCAGCTATGCTAACAATAATTTCCGTTTGGCCCAAACCACCCATTTAGCCACTCAGATATCAGACATCAGCCATCAGCTATCACAGCCCTAACCAAGCTCATCTCATATGCCAAGCTCCATATTCGCCACATGCTGCACAGACACTGTCTGCCACACAAACACATGCTACATTCAGAAAAATATCTGTGCCATGAAATTTTCCCCAAAAAGCAGATTGATTTATAAAATTTATAAAACTTTTTATAAATTTAAAAACCTTGTCCAGAAATAGATTTCTTACTTACCGAAAATCTGTCTGAGCAGAAATATTAAGTTAGTAATTTCTGGTTATTTTCAACTATTAAATTCTTTAATTATTTTTTTGAGTGCAGCTGCTGAGTTTTGGGCTTGGCAGCCGCAGCTCTGTTTTGCTAACTTTAACTCATTGTGCGGCTTTTAAATTTTAATTAGCGCCAAGTTGCAATCTGAAAGTGGCAACAGCTCATCGCAGCTCTAGAATCCCATATAATTAAACATTTTTATCTTAACTTTTCGCTTGAATTTCTTTTTGACTTTTTCTGCTGTTAGAGAAAAGTCTTTATTAAGGGTTAAGCGGAGACCCGCTGAATTTTGTGAAATTTTCAGTCTCGCCAATTTACCAAACATAATTAACAATTGCAAAGGAAACAATAATTGTCAAAAATTTCATGGAAAATGTGTAACAAAATCTATCATCATCAATATTGGCTGCCAAATAAATTTATGTAAATAAAACAAAAAGCTTTTATCATATAATATTTGTAAAATTAAATTTATATATATAAAATCGGTACACATTTTACAAACAAGACTTTGCATGTTAATAAGCAAAAATAGCACATACTATTTAAATAACATTTTTCTAAGATATTACATGTATTTAGCATATATATACATATAGAAAAAAAAAACCAAAGAAGTGTCAAAAATTCTATTTAGCAAACACGAAACTCTGACTTCAAAAAGTGTCTACAAATGACAACAACAAGAAGAGCTAACATTGAAGACGCTGTAAAATATAAATTATTTTGTGTGATTTAAATTATAAACAAATGTTAATTATGGCTTTAGCTTTCTTCTATGTTTGAATTTAAATTTAGTTGCCTTTAAAAAATAAATCTGTATCTCTTTCATATCTTACGTAACTATTTCTTTGCTTTCACTTGGTAAAAGGACTAACACCCGTTAAATAAGTTTGGCCCAAGCAACTAAATGGTTAAGTGTGTCTTTGGCTCCAAATGGTTGTAAAAAGCAGCCAGGAACTCACTCGTCGCTAAATGTTAGTTCTTGTTGTTGTTGTTCATTACAGGAGCCACTCTAAACACAGACATTGGTCCCGACTCCGAGGCCCAGATCCATCCTGACCAGCACGACGACGAATTAGATGGCCAAGATAATGCCGAAGAGCATATTGATACCACACAGCAATCCGAGGAGGTCACGCCCCCCGTCACAGATAAATTGGAGGCCCAAAAGAAGGCCGACCTAAAGAAGAGCGCCGCAGCGACTGCTGCAGCTGTGATTGCGGCCGGAAATGGCCAACAGACCAATGCCGATGCACCCAAGCCACCAAACACATCCGTCTAATTACAGAGAGAGAAAGAATGAGAGAGTTCCCTTCCGCCAGCAATTGGCTCCTTATTAAACAAAAAAAATAACAGCTCTCTCTGTCGCTCTCTCATTTTGCTCCGCTCAGATATATCTCAATGGCGCACAAAATATAAAAAAAACATATATAAAAACAATATAAAATATAAAAAAGTAAACAGAAAACCTATTGTAGGCCAAGTAATTTTTTAAGCTCTCTCTTAAGCTAAAACCGCAACTGAGAATCTCTTGGAATCTCCTGTTTACAATTTAAAAATCTCACAAAAACTTCCCCCAACATAAAATCACAAATTGATTTTTGTATCATAATTTTATCGCACGGCTTTTTATGTCAACATTAACTTAATTTATGTTAAGCTTCAACCTGCCAGCGTTTTTTGCATTTTTTGAATATTTTTTTTCTTGCTCAAACAAATTGTTTAATTAGCTTATAAACACAAAAATAAAACGATTTATATATATATATATAGTTTATTATGTATACAAATTATAAATAAACCTTGGCTCGAATAATTAGCAAACTAAATGCCGCACATATAAATTATATAGTTATAAATATAAAAACAAATTGGCTAATTTGCACACTTCATTTTCCGTACTTTTGTAATTTTAGTAATTTGTATAAACAAATGAAAAACAAAACAAAAAAACATTTATATTTTAAAGTTACAAATAAATTGTGTTTTTATTTAAATAATCAACAAATTGGCTTGGCACACTTTTATTTATATCGAATTTCGATGTAGTTCATGATGATGGTATAGAATGTGATCCCTATTAACTGATTTACCCAATTCATGTTCCATTAACTCATTGGCAATATTCTATATAAATTTCGAATCGATTTTAAACAGTATTCTAATATTTGTCTGTTTATTTTCACAGGTAAATCAATCAAGACGCCCACAAATGAAACGTAAGTGATTCAAATAAATCCATCATCGAATTCTCGCCTCAAAATGTTTATGTCAAAATAAAAATTAAAAGTGCAACGGGGCCAGGCCATTTATTGTACATAATTCATGTCTCCTCTCTCACTACTCTCTCTCTCTCTCTCCATCTGGATGTCAACCAACCCATATAACTAACCCAAAAACGGTATCTGTCTGCCTACTACTATTTTTTACAATAAAATACTGCATCCTATATATGGTGTAAGCTGATCATTAAGCTTCACAATTTCTTTGCAATTAATTGCGTAGTTGAATTGTGTGTCTTGTTTTGTTGCATGCTTCTGTTTATGGCTTTGTAGGCAAACATTTAATTTATTAATTGTCATCTTTAATTTCTTTCGATTTTTTTATTGTTTTCATTAACAAGCAGCTAATGAACTATTCATCATCATTAGATATAATATATATCATTGCTAGGCTCTAGTCATAGTCATTTACATTCAATAAGAGTTTAACTTAAGCACACATACGCATACACATAAGTACATACATAATTAAACACACACACACACATAGACATATTTCCACTGGCAAATAAGACAAATTGCATATGGATATAAATTACTTTACTTTGCTATGTCAAATAAAATTGAAAAATATCATTTACATTGACATAACATATAACTTTTAAATGAAAACCAAATAGTCACTTTGGAAAACTGAAAACTTGTGAATATTTTTGTAATTTTCCATTCATTTCAATTTTGGTTTATGTTTGAAAATTTAGCAAACCAACGAAATAACTTTCATTGTCAGTGGAAATGCACAAAAAATCGTAAAACTAAACAAATATACAAAACTACTAAAACAAAAACTTGTCGCAAAAAAAAACCGAAAAAAAAAATTCTCTCGTTTCATTTGTCTCTCGCTGTCTTGTCGTTAAAATTGAAATCAAATCAAATTCACTGTGCAATTCGCAAAACAAATTTCACGCTGCCACACTCACACATACACCCTCACACACACACACACACAGTCTCACATACACACACTGCTCGTTCGCTCGTCTGCCCGCCTCGCCTCGCCCAGTCGTTCTATCTCTCTCTTATTCTGTCTCTGTCAGTCTCTCCATCTCTCTTTCTCTCTCACTCACTATTCACTGTGCTGTACCGCAAAAAAAGAACAATTTAATATGCATATATACTAAAACGTCAAGACGCTGTCTAAGCCATATCCCAAAACAAACAAAAAGAATTAGCCATTTCGCAAATGCATCACAACAAAAACAAAAACAAAAAAAAACAGCATCAAATATTCCCCCTTTCTACTTCTTTTGTGTACTTTCATATATGGAAAAACATACCAAACCATAAAAAACAAAAAACAAAAACCAAAAACCCAAAAATATAAACTGTCAAAATAAAAACGAAACTGTCAAAAATTGTTGTTTCTGCCCCTCCCGCTTCTGGTCGAAAACCAACTTTTGCAGCAGCGACAAGCAGCTCGAGTCCGGCGAGGCAGCGCATCATGGCCAAAATGTGGCGTTACTCGAGACTCCCAATGGCATAACGCTTCTAGGCGCCAGCAAAGTGCGCGAGCCAAATGGCAATGGAAATGGCCATAACCACGAGCGGTTCTCTGTGGAGCGACGCTTGCAGGATGTGGATGATTCATTTGATTATGCCACGGATCGTGAAAGTAGTGTCTATAATCCAACGACAATGCCGCTGCGCAATGAGCTAATGGCCCAGGCTGGCGGACGCAATTCACAGATGCGAAACGAGGCACCGGCACAAAAAGAAACTGCACCTGAAAATGAGGATTTGCTGGAACGTGGCAACCAGTTGGGCATACCCGAGTCACGATTCGCTCGCTGGCTGCCCAAGGATCAGCGTGAGCTGCTCGAGAAACAGGCCAATCTGCTATCAGGACGCACTCAGTCAGTCGCACCGACTCCAACTCCAACTCCAGCAGCAGCAGCAGAAGCAGCACCATTACCAGCAACAGCAGCAGTGAAAGCAGCTCCTCCAGCAACGCCTCCAAAACCCAACAAAAATCGACAAATATCCACAACACCAAGGATTCCACAGGAAACTGAAATCTAAATGTGTGCCAGTATATGTGTGTGTGTGCGTGTATATGTGTGTGTGCAAGATTTAATTTTCTTACACTGTAAAACTTAAATTTAGACACATTTTCTCAATGTTAGGCATTCTACACACTACAAAAGTAGAATATGGCTAAATGTATTATTCTCAGTTAATATAAAATTTATTTGAGCCCTGAGTATTATACATACAGTTGCATAGCAGCGAGCTATGAAACTAAAGCGAAACTCATGACAGCTTCACTAAAACACACAACAAAATACACACAAAAAAACACATCACAACAAAAACAAAATTGTGGAAGGCTCAACGAAGTTGAGATCAATTCCCAAAAACAGCATGAAATTTAAGCATGAAATTAAGAATTTGTTCGAATATTTAAATAGAGAGTTGCATGGTAAGCCTTGTGTGTGGAGCTAGCTGCCACAAAGCTGATTGTTATGTTTACTCAAAAAAGAGACGCGAAATGTATTCATTCTTCAATTTAGTCAGTTGGAACAAAAGTCAACCAGGAGTCGCGCAACCAGTGTTCAACCTAAGCTGTGCCCACTGTACTTTTTCTTTTACCTCCTTAAGACCCATACAAATTTCCTTTATTTCAACTTAAATTTTTTTGAATAATTTAGCTTAAGTTTCCAAATTGAACAATTATTTAATGTATTTCGCTAGTTTGTAGATTTAACAAAAAAACAAAAATGAACGAAAAGAGTTATTTTTTAAGTTGTAGTTAGTGTGACTTGTTTGATAGGGTTGTAAATTATTTTATACTTTATATATATTTATATAAAATTAACAAAACCAAATAAAATTAAAAAACCGAAATGCTTGCGTGTATGTGTGTGTGTGTATTTAAGGGCTTGAGGGTTATTTATTTTATTTTTTTATTATTGCCATATTTTTTGTTGGTTTTATTATTTCAATTTCACTGAACTACACCTAATCCTATCTTAAACTTAAGACAATAATATTTCCTCAACAAAAACCAAATGGACAAATAACAAAACTCACAATGTACACAATATGCCAGGCAGGCATTTAAAACTAAATGCGATTGAATCTGTTTAAGCTGCGTGCTTTGCATTTTCAATATATATATATATATATATATATATATATATATATATATAGCCAGATAAACACGTCCTGCAGATAAACTGAGGCACACAAACAGCTTGCAACAGTCCAACTATCAAAATTATAGCAAACACGCAACCAGACTGCTGCCAGACATTTAAATGAGCCACAATATTTATAGAATACATATAGATACTCCAAATACGGGTTGCATGTGAGCTCTGTGCCAAACAAATTATGTTAACGACTATCAGCTAACAGCGATCTGGGCCACACCACGCCACGCAATAAAGGCCAATTGTGAAAAAGTTGAGCGCAGCACAGCAGAGGTCAAAGCCAAAACTCAAGGTCAACACAGAAAAACTTTTCCAATAAATTTAAACGAAAATCGTAAGAAGTGACAGACGTTTTATAAGACTTTTACATGTCCCGAATAACTAATCTTTGCAGTGTTTTCAAAACTATTTTCCATTAGTTAAATAAATCAATTGTAATCTTTATAATGAGCTCTTCAATTTTCCAGTATTTTATGTATATATATAAAAACAACAGTCAAAAAAGATACAGTTAGAGATTAAACAAATTTCTTTATCAAAAGGGATAATTTTAGGTATATTTCCGACCGGAAATTGTTTAAAGACCTGCAATTTCCTACAGCTTTCAAAAGCTATTTTAAGGTATCTATTTGCATCTTTTCCGGTATGCAATTTAGGAGTTGCAACCCAAAGCGACCAATTAAATATAGTTGAAACACTAGTTTTATATGGTGCCACAATTACGCAATTACGCTGCACAGTTGAAGCCACTAATCAAAAAACCAACCAGCCGCATTGGGTGAAAGCAAGAGGCAATTGTGGCAAGCAAAACCCAAAGATAATCTCTCTCTAATCCAAAGCACACACCTTTCATCTAACCACCGACTAACCCCGCTTTAATGTAAATTTTTTGGGGACCTGCATCTATTTGTCCGCTGCTACTATCTATTGTCCTGGCTGCACGGCAAACAATTATTTTGACACATTTAATAAGTAGCCCACTCCCACACACCCTCCAAAATCCAAAATCACACAACAACAACAAACAATCAAAACAAACAACAACAAATACGGCAACCCTTAACCACAATTGAAACCAAAAACAGCAGCGACACCGAAAGTGCCGACATAAAAGCCACCTCCACCTCAACCGCGACGGCAACAACAACGGCAACGACAACACTGACAGGAGCAGGATTGGCAGCAGGTCCTGGCGTTGGAGCTGGCGAGGATGCTAACGGTGAGCAGCAGGAGCAAATGTTGCCCGGCAAGAAGGGCAAACGTTTGCCAGCCTTCGCAGTTGCCATTTTAAAGCGTTTCAATGAGCGAGATGGCAGAAAGAAGGACGCCAAGGATGGCAGCAAGGACAACAATGGGCAGGAGCAGGAGACAACGGCGACAGGCTCAAATGAGCAGACGCAGGACAACAATACAACAGCAGCAACAATCGATGGCAATGACAATGAACCAAAGGTATACAAACAACAAAGCCCTCTCCTCAACAGTCCTTTCTCTCTCTCTCTCTCTCTCTCTCTATCTTTATCTTACTGAATGTCTCTCTTTCTGTGTATGTGAGTGTGTCTGTGTGTGCGAGTGTTAACTTTTCTACACCATTTAGCTTAGCGTAATTTTTGTAGGCGGTATTAAAGCTTGAACAATTCTTTATAATTTGTGCTATAATCACAAAATATTTTTGCCATTCTCTTTCTTTCTCTCTTTTTCTCTCTTTGTCTCTTTTTACCACACAACGTTTGGCTTACATAACAACAACAATCAACATATTGCCTTCTTTTTTTTATTGTTGAATATTTTTTCATTTCGTCGTATTGGTAACGCATGCAAAAATAATTTTTGTGTAACTTGTGTAAATACTACAAATTTTATATATGTACTTATCGATATAAAGGCTATAGTTTGGCAGAGCACTTCACCCGTGTGGACTTTTAAGTAAAGAAAACGTATAGATCAGCAGCAAAAAAATGCAAATAAAAGGTATCAAAATTTGCCCTCTTAAATCACCCAAAAATATTTATATAAAATGTATGCAAATCAATTTGTAGATGAAAGTTGAAATTACTATGAAAAAAATTCATAACTCAATTTATTTTATATTTTCGACAGCAAGACAAACAACTCGTCTATGCTGAACTTGTATTGAAGCCCGCTCATGAGAAACCAGCAGCTGCTGCAACAACAACAACAACAACAGCAACAGCACCAGCAAATACAACAACAGCAACAACAACACCGGTGGATGCAGCTGCCAAAAATGCAACCGAATATGCCGAAATAGTCTATGTGCAAAAGGGCGATGGCAAGAAATAAAAAATACTCAAAACCAAGCCCAATGAGGCTGTATAAATCAACAACAGCAAAATAAAAACATCAACAGCATTAAAAAAAATAAAACAAAAAAAAAACACATAAATATTGTGAACCACAACAACACAAAACAAACCCAATGCATTAACCATTAAATATTATTGAAATATAAGTCTTAAGTGTGGTTTTTCAAAAACTTCATTGAATGTGTGTATCTAAAAAAATCTACAAGCTAATCTACAAATGACAGCAGCAAAAAAAAAAAACAAAAACAAAAAGAAAAAGAAAAAAACGTAATAAATGTGTTATAAAAATAAAACAAAAAGCATTTTTCCCATAAAAAATATATAATTAATAAAAAGAGCGCACAGAAAATTTTCACACAAAACACAACCCCAAACACCTAAATAAAATTTACAAATGAAATAAAATAAAACTAACAGGCAAACTTATTATAAACACAAATTATAAATTAAATTTACATAGGCAAAAACAAAACATACAAAAAATATTTTAAAAATCTCAATTATTTACATAAATGTCTCGCAAATAAGCTAAATGTAATTTAAGCCAAGAAAATATGCAAAAAAAAGAACCTACAAAAAATATTATTTAGATGAACCTTAAATTATTCCTAAACGATTTTGTATACAAAAAGAAAATAACTTTTTTTAAGCCATTTTGATAAAAACAATTTTAAACAACTAATCGCAGCCAGAGCAAAGCATTTAAAAAAAAGATAAAATACAAATCTATACAAAATGAACAAATTTCAAATATAGAATCTCTAGCAGGGGCGTAACAGATTGTAACCGAATATAATTTATGCTAATATTTTGTATTATGTAACTCAAACATTTTCCATCCAATTTCAATCTCGGAAGTATTTCTTTGTCTTCTTTATAACTGGCAAATTCATATATACGATTATGTTATTAATTTAAATAAATTTAATAATTATAATAATAATTATGTATCATTTAAGAGCATCACTAATTATGTATTTTCATTATTAATTTTACATATGTAAATTATAATTTGTATAAAGTTAAGCTGAGCAACATTTTTGAATAAAATTCTTTACCATAAAAAACAACGAAGTTTCTTAATGTCACATAAAATAAACACAGCTTTTCTTAGAACAAGTAAACATGTAGAAATAGCGAGGAACTATGCTAATTCTGTTGCATACTTCTGGGCATTCCAAATTTTGTCGTCCTCTTAATATTAATCAAAATCTAATGCATACTTTTATGCTGCGCCGAAATGCACAATGAACAAAAATCCATTGCATACTTTTCTGCAGCGCCTAAAAGAAATACTCCGCAATTAAGGTTCATAGCGAATCAGAAAATGAGTCCAGTTCGGCAAAATACTTACAACTTTTTAGTTGACATAGTTCTTTAGAATCTCAAGGACATTTTAAATTGATTTGCGTCAATTATTATAATCATATAAGATTCCTAACAACGAAATACATGTTTTTCCCCGAAAGTAACCCTGGTCAGAAAGCAATTTATAGAATTCTTTTGCCTCCTTTTTAAAAAAAGTGTCAAGTCGGGGGACTTGAAAAGGTTCTGTTTACTGGAACGAGTAAGTCGCGACTAGGCATGTCCCTGTGATGCCTGTGAACTAATACCGGTCACGTGGATGTCACATTGTGAATTGCACACCTCATCGCGCCGAATGGCATCCTTGGACAAGCTGTCAGCACAGTCGGTGGTGCGCAACGAAGCACATTGAGACTGTAAATGGCTAAAAAGAAAAGTGAAAATATAAAGTATCTTTTTTTGAGAAACAACTTATGCCTTCAGCGGAGCAAAAGCAGCTGGAGCTGGGTGGCAATCCGACAGCCTCGGACATTTTTGTGCCTGGCTTTCAATTAGGAAATGGCACACGTGAAATTGTGGCAGAAACTGCGACAATTTATATTTAAAGAGAAAAATTATTATAAATTATTATGTAATCGAACAGAACATGCTGCACATCTCCAGATTCTTATAAACGATTGTTTTTTTTTTTTTTTGTTGAATATTAAAAATCTTTAAATGTTAGGCTCACCTCAGTGACGTTTTGAAAACTTTGGAGTTATGACTGAAAAACGAATGTTCTTTAATTAAATTGACTGTAACTTATTCTTACGGATTTTCAAAAGGCATGCTTAGTATCGCAATTCGAAGATTATGGATTTATTTAAAAGTCAAAATACTTGCAATGAAAATTAATCGGAATCAGAAAAACATTTTTAATTTATTTGGTTTGGTAAGTAAACAGAAAAGTTTTTTAAGAACTCAGCCTTGTACCGAAAACTGCTTGAGTGCTGGTTAATAATAGGAAAGGTCATGTTTCTACTTGAAAACATTTAAGGGCAATATTGAACATAATCCGAGCACCGTTATAATGCGAGGCGCTTAGTAGACAACAATAGCTCAAGTCAAACACACGAGCATTTACTTGATATCTTAAACAACAAAAGGGGCACAGACAGTCGAATTATCTTAAGCACACATACACACACACACACACACACACAACACACACATACAAGAAACCATCATGACAGCACTCACGGGCGTATACGTAATTTCTATTATCTTGCAACCAAACCACGCTGTCAGCGCAGACCTAGTTAAATGTCTGCCTGATTGTCTCAATGTGTGTGTGTGTGTGCACAACTGCTTTAATACAAACACAAAGTAGCAGGTACATTTTATAAGTCACTCGACGAGTATTTTATTTGTTTAATTAAAACTATTTCCACAGCAGCCGTCGAATACTGCGACGACAACAAGATGAAAAATACTATTTGACAAGACTAATGAAATGCTGAAACCTGCGAGTGGCAAATTGAAATGGAAATCGAGTTGCTGCCACACAAAATGACATGTCTTCTGCGGCAGTCACGTAACTGCAAGTTTACAATTTAAAATTTTCAAGAATTTCTTCTAGGATTATAGGCAAATCCCCTTCCTGGAACAATGTCAATTACGCAGAGAAGACAATTTTGGCACACTTATGAGCATTGTGTGTCATTATTTATGGCCGTAATCTCTGACTTGTTTTAATGCTATTTATATTATTTTGTTGTTGTTGTTGTTGCTGTTGCTTATGCTGATGTGTTGCTCAAAGGAAACGTCAACTTTTGCACTTGGCCTGGCCAAAAGAAAATGAGCTGTTGAATCTGACTGACTGCGGTTATGGCTGCTGATGATGCTGACTCTGCGGCTTTGGCTTTGGTTTCCGCTTTGCTTTTTGGCTGCTTTTGCCAGCCTTGTCGACTGACAGGGCGCCCTCAACTTTTTCTGACATTTCAATTTATAATACTCAGAATCTGCATATTACCCCGAGCAGCGCATTTTATATTTGACGAAAAACAAGAGTAGGCAACTTTCTTTTTTGTCTTCTATTTTTTATTTCTCTTCAGCCGGTCCCCCCTGCCCCCCGCACAATTTTATAACAGTAAAGGAAAATACAGGTCTGCACTTTTATGCCTCAGGCAGAACATTGAATTTGAAACTACTCTTCCATTTCCACAGCTGCTGCTGTTCCTGCTGCATTCTACGACAGTTTTCACGTTTTCCTCTTGGGGGCATCGTTGGTATCGTTGCGGGGCTGACATGACATCCCCGTGCATTTCAAATGGGACAGCCTGTTTTGTACCTTAATTTGGTTTATTTTTTTATTGTTGCGACTGCTCCGATTTTGTACCTTTGCATTTCAATCACTGCAATTACCTAAGCAGGCACAGGAGTTACGGGCACTAAATTTATACTGCTTTTCGAAATGTGATTTAATGAAATTAACCCAAAGTCTTTACGAAATCTCAGCTCTCTGACAAGTACTTTACTTTAGTCCTTTGAAATGTACAAGTGTCCCAAGCCACATACTCTATTTAATTGGTAAAATTAATGAAACTGTTTTCTTTTTCGTCTTTCTAGCTGCCAATAAAATAAGAAAGTTTTTTATTACTTGGCTTCTTTTTTAGTACAATTCATTTAAACTTGATAAAAAAAAAATGCCATTATTGGTGCTTTCATAATCAGTTTAGACAACGTTGTAACAGCTGAAAATAATCTAAATTTCTTGACAAAATGTGCTAGATAAATTTAAACGAAATATTCTCTTTTGTAGTTTTAATCTGTGTACTCATTGTTAAAAAGTAGATTATTTTGTATCTCTTTTTTTGGCTTTGCACTTAGGATACTTAAATTTGTCATATGCCAAACCGTACTTTGATTAATTCTACGATCTCTGGTGAATCCTTTTCAACTTTTTTTCGCTTTTGTCTCAATTTGCTGGTTTGCTAGAGTAATTCTGGTCCCATTTCTTGCAGTAAGCCTACATAAGCAATGTGCGACAAGTTTTAGCAATTGCTTTGCAGCGACCCATGGGGAAAACTCTTGAAACACCTGCACAACAACAACAACAACAACAACAATAACAACAGAAACAGCAAATATCAGATGAAGATGAAGAAAAAGAAAAAGAATAAAAACTAGTGCACAAAAACTTTGTTCGCTTTTAGTTGTTTCTTGTTTCGGGCACTTTGTTTATTTCTCACCCGTTGGTCTAATGTTGTTGTTGCTATTGTTGTTGTTGTTGTTATAGTTGATGTTGTTGTTGTTGTTGTTGCTGTTGTTGTTGTGAGTTTACCTGCAGTTGTTTCAGTTTGCATGGCTCTTAATTTTTGATTTTTGTTTGATTGTATTTGAGTTTAGTTGCCTCCCAGCTGTTTGCCTTATGACTGTTTTTGTTGTTGTTGTTTTTTCTTGTTGTTTGCTGTTTTTGTGCTCATGGCAAATTCATGTACATTTGATGTACGTGCAATTTGGCAAAGTAAACGAGGCCAGGACTTAAGATCAACTTGGTTAGTTGGTCGACAGTTAAAGTTGCACTCGCCTCGTTAATTTAATCAATTCGTCAACACACCACCCACTAGTAAACAACCACCCACCAACGGCATATTTGCATATAGAGCTCTAATTAGTAGTAATTAATATCACATGCTTTCCAGGCTGATTATATAATCAGCTCATTTGGTAAACGAGCCACAGATATTAGTCACACAATGTGGAATGGAAATGTGATCTATGAATATACTTTAAAATTAATTGGCAATTTTCAAATGCACCAAAATTATAACGAATTATAAAATAGTAAATATTAATTGAATATATGGATTTAATAAGGTAAAAAAGAGCCATTTAATATGTGTGTAACTTGACTGCAAGAACAAACTTTCAAACCTCAAAGTTTTTCTCTTTATTTTTATCAGGAAACTCAACTCAACCATATTTAACAGTGCATATAATTAAAAGAAGAATTTACTAAAATTTTAAATGTAAGCTTTTATGTAAAGTTTATATTTTAATCCTCTTACATTCCAAAAATCGAATACAAGCAGACAGTTTAAAGCTTCCTTTAAATATCTAAAAAAAAAAATAAAATAAAATAAAAAGAGCTCTTAACCTACGACAAGAAAAGAATTCTTAATCCCAATAATGGGCACAGCTTTCACTTGGCAAGCTTAAAAATGTTTGCTCATGTTGTAAGCAGAACGGATTACTTAAACCTAAATCCGCCTCATCATTATCAACATATGCCAGTCAAAACTTTGTCGTTTTCATATGAATTCAATAAGCGCGCCTACAAACTGTTCAAAATTTAACACAAAAAGCTATCGCAGGAACAGCTGTTGTAGTAATTCCAATCAACATCCACACGATTCGCTCTTTGCTGAATGTGAAAGCTCAAAAGAGGGAGAAGGCAATAACTCTTGCATAAGAGCACTGTCTGTGGAATGCAAGCTTTAAGCCGATTGCATTGCTCTTAAATGCGCTCTCTTCGCAAGTGAGCTTTTAAGAGAGTGCTTGTTAGTCGACGAAGATGGAAGCTGTTGTGTTAAATTCTAGTAAAAATTTGAATATTTCTTGTAACTATTTGATTGTGACCGAGGCAGACTAGTTAACTGATAAGCTCTTAAGAGGCGTCATTTTTTTTAAGAGTAAGCCACTGAGACGCTTTCACACAGCCACAGACACAGACACATGCATAGAATGCTTATGCTTGGTAATTCATAAAGGAACTGTGCCACTTGAGCAGTCAACAAGCTTTTGCTTGTGTCCTTCATAATTTCAGCTCTCTGCGCGTGTGTGTGTGTGTGTGTGTATGTGTGTGCTACTTATTCACTAGCATTTTAAGTAGCAACAGGTCTGAATTGCAGAATAGCTGCTGTGATATTTTTAAAATAAAATGACAGCTCAAACTTTTAACTAATACGAAACATAATAATTTACTTTTATTTATTTATTATTATTATTTTTATAATGTTCATTAAGACACTTCTGCAGAAAGAAGGGCTGAAAAGTACGCAAAGTATTTTATCGGCGTTGCAATTACGCTTGATTGCCACAAAAAGGCGTAAATTAAAACATGAAATGAAGTACAAAAGCAAAATAAACATTAAGAAAAATTAAAGAGGAACAGGAAATAAAAGAAACCAGAAACTTTATGCGATGCGGATTGGGAAGCACTGTAAAGGGCAACAGTGCGCATACTTAATTATATTTGAGTTGTTTATATTTCGCGTTCTTCCTCAGTCTATCTCTTTGCAGATGTTGATGTTTTTCTTGTTGTTTCTTTTATCGAGGTTGCCACTTTTGCTGGCATCCGCAACTCAAATTTTTTATTTCATCAAATTTGTGGTTTTAATAAGCATACAGCAGGCCAAAATATGGCAAAGACAACCGCGTAAAAGGGACACAATTCATTACTCGTAACACAAAAAAAAGAAGGCAAAAAGTTTTAAAGAAAAAAGTATTCAACAAGTTGATCTTTTGTTTGGCGTTTGCTCCTTGCAAATTGATGTGTAAA
The DNA here is from genome assembly GCA_035042365.1 of Drosophila dives. Classification (NCBI taxonomy): domain Eukaryota; kingdom Metazoa; phylum Arthropoda; class Insecta; order Diptera; family Drosophilidae; genus Drosophila; species Drosophila dives. Next base: position 3,074,298 of record JAWNLJ010000180.1, on the reverse strand, counting down.
TAAGAAATTAACAAGAACTGAACAATTCTCAAAACTTTTCTGGGCACGTGCAATATCTTGATTAAAGGCGTTCATTTTTATCAAATCCTTCTCTTTAAAGACAGCCAAAATAATTCAAACTTTATTATTTATTATTTAGTAGTCGAACTGTTGACTAGATTTAGGCACAACACCAAATATAAAAGTGCATTTTACGAGGCATTAAATATTTAGAATAAAATGCATCAACACTTTCTGTATAAACCCACAAAATGTTCGCAATTTTAGTTATTTTTCGGCATTTCAGTTTGTAGTTCACTTTTATGGTTTACAGTTTTTGGTTATGGCAACTTGCCTAAATTACATGTGGGCAAATATTTTATGTAAATAGATATCAAATAAGTGGTGAGCATTTTATTCAAGTGCACGCACTACAAATACTACAGTAATGAAACGCCCAGATATTTTATAATGAAGTGTCGAGGCAGGTGCAACACCAGCTGCTGCTCCTACTGCTACTTGCTCCTCTGGTGCCCCCAATCCCCATCAGGTACTCTAGTAATATTCTAGTACTGTCCTTCATGTAGAGCGTAGAGTGTAGCTAAAAATATTATGCTACCCACAAAAACCGCAAATCTAGAACAGCGCATTTAATGTCGTGTGGAAAAGCAGCTGAGGGGTGTATGGGAACGGGAACGGGAACGAGGACGGGGAAAGGGAGAACCCGAGGAGGGGTGTAGTTTGTAATGTCACTTTTCAAAACTGTGACATTCAATTTTCAACAGAAATGTTTTGTGGCTGTGAAACGGAAATTGAAAATGTCGCAACACACAAACAATAACAACAAAAGAGCAGACGCAACTTTGGCGTCCCTTTGGAAGAAGTTGTAAATGCTGAAGCGATACCCTGATGCATTTACCGTTATTTTAATTGGGAGCAAACTGCTTTAGTTGTATTTTGTCTTTTAATTACTCAAAAGCGAAAGGCTGCAACATGTGGAATGGGGGGCTGGAGGCGCGCCAAAAAATCAGCGAATGCCTAGCCGCAATGGAATGAAAAGTGAAATGTTGCAACGACAACAACAACAATAACAACAACAACAACAACGACAACAGGCAGCAGCATAATCATCGCTTAACAAGTTGTTGCCTTGCTGACTGCTGCACGCTGTCAGTTTGTGTCCTTGTCCGGACGGGCAGGAAGATGGCCGACGGCTGTAGCATATCAGGCAAAGTATTTAATTTCCATAGCATACAAACTGGCGCACCTGCAAACAATAGCCCAGGCACAGACCCAGGCACAGGCCTAGGCACAGGCACAGGCCGAGGCACACACATTGCCCAGCACCCAGCTCGGGATCTGGTCCAGCCTGATGCTCAGGCATGAAATGTGTGCCAAGGCGAAGGCTGCCTCACAGTGAAACTCTTGCCACACCTCGCACCTTGCCCCAACCCAGTTTGTTGCCACCATGTGCCTGCTGAAAAAAAGAGAATGGTAAACCAGCCACGCACAAAACTATGCCACAGCTTTTTTCGCTTATTCTCTTGCAACAGGGGCATATTTTCTATCGAGTGCTGCTTGCAACAGCAAAATTCTATTTTTAAACATACGAAATAAACAAATAAAAAGCGGATCAAAACAGAAGAAAACTCTACAAAAAAAATAATATAAATAAAAAAATTATATCTTTAAATTGATGATGGATAATATTATAATACTCTCTATATACCCTATAGCTAATATATATTCAAATCATAATACAAAGAAAATAAAGATTTCAAATTTTAAATAATTCTGAGCAACGATTAGAAAGGTATTTTCGATAAACACTTTTCTTCTTCAGTTATTCATGGTTAAAAAATGAATAAGTGTTACAAAAATATTGCCAAAAATATTAAACGACTATCAGATTTTTGTTTTGAAAGAGTATTTGAATTTTTACTTGCAAAACAGAAAAAACTTTTTGCTTGTATTCTGCGTCTGTTTTTACTTATTGCTTTAATTTTGTCACGTTTCTGCTAAAAGAATAAAAGAAAGGTGGAAAGGGCGGGCGGAAGCAGTGAGGGGGTAAAATGAGTGCAAATCATTTCTATGGTGCCTTACGTGAATGGGTGCGTGAGGGTAAGGGTGAGGGAGGAAGGGCGGTGCTATAGCATTCACATAAATAAAAATAAATAGCAAAATTTGCCATTTCGTGCAGCGACTCTCACTTTTTTTTGGAGGGTTGCAAACGAAAGATTTTTCTCTTATTGTTTTGGGCAACGTCTATTTTAGTTTTATGGCTTAAATCAATTCAAGGCAATACAAACAGTTAAACTGGATCTGCCAATATAGAATATGGAATATGCTTTGCTGTTCGCGTTGGGTTCGCAAACCAAACCAAAACCGAAACAGGATGTTGAGGTTGACCCCGGTGTCAAGTCAATAAATTCTCATTGCGTAAGCCATAAATCAGCATCATGGTTCGCTAAGTGTCATTTTTTGTGACATCGGGATGGCCAACCGGGTGAAGAGGAAGAGTGCTGGGGGTGTGGGTGGGGTTGGGGGTGGGGACGCAGTCAAACAACACCTAACAAGCCAACGAGGCACCACCCAACCGGTAACTGGCAGCTACACAATGCGCGTTATAATTTACACCTTGTGGAGGCGTCTACAGCAACTACAACTGTCATTTGACCTTAGTGGGGGGGGGGAGGCGGAGCTCTGTTAGTTGTCTGGGAAGAAGGGCGGGGGAGGAGGTGTGTGAACTGACGGTTACATAGTGGCACGTTATATATTTTAGTGAAAAGTGCAATTGCTTGATTCTAGAATTGGCTGTGATGGCTTTTCATTTTGAGTGACTGACGCCAGAGCGAGATAGATAGATGCAGAGAAAGAGATAGCAATGAGTGAAATGAGAGCTATGTGTACTATGTGGTTTTGTCGCTTTGGTGCCCCCAAAAGGTATAAGATAACATTGTAGCTTTGTGATTGATGCTCTCCGCACTCCGCTCTCTCCACAAATATATTGCATTAAGTTTGCTGAGTGCACGTGAAATACAACACTGGAGATTTACCGACTAGAAACAAGACCAATAACTTTATCCTAAATCCCATTGACCCGTTTTACTATGTGTGGCTAAAAGTTCAACATTTGTTAGCTCACTTTGAGAGCTGGAAACAGCTTATTGCATTCACATGACAAAGTTAACCAAGGCTTAAAGTTTACATTTAGTTTTTCCAAGCACTTATCAAATTTAAATACACAAATGATTCTGGTATTTATTTATATTAAAGCTAACTAGCTAACTAACAATTGAATAGTCATTATTGCTGACCCAGTTTTACACACACCAGCTGCGATTTAAATTGGGTTAATTATTAGTTGCATCAGGCAACTGTATGAAGAGAAGGCGCAACAGGCTTTTAGCCATACAATTCGCTATATTCTCTCACATTTTTTTAAGCTTGCTGGTGTTGCTGCCACAGCACAGCGCAGCTGCACTGATTGCCATAACAACTTTTAAAATTAAGTCGCTGCTAGTCGTGGCAGGGTGGCCATAACGCAGCGGTTGTGGATCTGGGCAGGCGACAGATGGGCACACAATTGACGCAATTGCAGCGATACTTTGATTTTATTTCATTTGCAGGCGACGGATGATGAGAACAGAAAACCCAGCAGCAACGATATCGAAGACCCACCATCGACAATCTGGGCGGAGCTGGGGAGCGGACGCAGTGTGGCTGGCTGGTTGACGGCATTCATCGAAACAGTTGGCAATAAAAATTGCATTGAAACGCTTAACCAAGCAACGTGCATCAAATTGATTTCATGCGCTATACGATTCCTTCAATTTTACAGTGTTCCCCGGAAAATATGCTACGCTTTTTGAGCTGCACAAAAATATTGTCTTGCAATACAGCATATGCCAGCCAGCCAGCCCCTTCCTCTTTCCCCTCAACCCAACGACTGCAACCATAGCGAAATGTAATTTTCGAAAAGAAAAAGGAAAAAATGAAAAAAAACGTTTAAAAAATTGTAAAAGTTTTAAACGTAACGAATTTTATATACCTGTACAAAGTAATAATAAATAAAAGTTATTATAAATTCATTTTTATTTTTATAAAATATAATTCTTGGTACATTTTCTGATTTTCCATTATGCTTAACTTTGATGTCAAATAAAGAGATTATTTTCAACAGCAGTGCAAATATACCTGCTTCAATTAGAGAGGGTAAAACAGCAAATGGCAAAGTGAAGAGCAAAAATGGCATGCGTGAAAAATACGTGAAAATTGGTAGCTGTATTTCCTGTTGTCGTTTTCGATTTTCACGCTCAATCCCTCAATCAATACCAACGAATCGAACCAATGAGATTTTCTCATGCCTTTAAACTTGTTATTTCGAGTAAATCCGCAGCACAATTCGCGCTGACGCCAAAGTTGGAAGCACCCCAATTGGGAGGGGGATAGGGGACAGGGGACAGGGGACACACGACACACACATTGTCGGCTTTGGCAACAATTTGGCATGTTGTTGCCAGATTTCTTTATCTCCTATAAGCAGAAGGACACAGAAACATATATATCGATGTGTTTATATGTCTTACATATAAATAAGCCTCCAAAAGATCTATTCAATTTGTAAGTTGGAAATGTTTGGCATGCTCAACTGAACAACTTGCAAGAGGCGAGGAAGGCGGATGAGGGGAAGTAGACCCATCTTATGGCTTTCTCATGCCACTGCAATTTTTTTAAACTATTAACAGCTTTTAAGTTTAGTTGGTTTAATTAGTTATGCTATTAAGGACGTGTCGTTTACACAACACTTAAAGCGCATCAAAAGCCTTTGGGCCATTAAATTTAATGAATATGACAGATACTTGAGAACTCGATGAGATGCTCCTTGAGACACCAGGGAAAATGGATTGCAGCTTTTATATGTGAAATTAAATAAAAAATTAAAATATACAATCGTAAAGTGGAATATATATTTAATATAGCTTTTGAAAGTTGTGAGTTCCATTAGGGCTAATTATATTAAAATTAAATTTTAAAAAAATTAATAAACTAAATAGAAATAAATCGCATTGGATCTTTAATGTATACTTTTCTATTATTATATTATATTATTTAAAATAAAAATTAAAACTAGTTACATTTATATATATAATATATATAGGCAATAATTTATAATATTGGATATAATTAATTTGACCGCTGTGAATACTGTAAATACAAAAAGGTTTCCTTCTTACACTAAACAGCTTTTAACCCAATCATTTTAAAAATAAAAATATTATTAACCCGCTGTCAAATTAAATTTAAAGGCTGACTAATTATTTTATCGATTTCGATAGCTGAAATCAAATTGATAGCAGTTTGTATTGACAGGTATCCACTGAAAATCGCTTAATAACAACAACCCAAATCGAGACATCAATCAAAAAGCCACACTATGGTTGTGTGTATGTGTGTGTGTGTGTGTGTCTATATATGCCGCTTCCTTTTACGACCACGAGGAGTGGTGTAACCTTCAAAGTGGCTACTGCAAATTGACGTTGAAAATCGATGGCTAATAGGCAAGTGTGTCTATGTGTCTATGTGTCTATGTGTGTGGGTGTGTGGGTGTCAGTTATTGTGATGTGTCAATGGAAAAAGGCAGCGCTACATTGCATGAAACACAAACCACACCCGATCCCACACACATGTGTGTGTGTGTGTGTGTGGTGTGCATCTGAATTTGATTTAAAGCCAAGTTTCTGAGCTGTTCCTTGGTTGCCTGTAGCTAGCGACAAGCGTAAAAAATTGGAACACCACCAACACACACCCCACACACACCCCACACATACATGTGGAGCATGTGGCAAAATTGCACAATGGGATAAAATAAGCTATTTGTGTCATTATATATTATTATTAATCTTATTATTTAATTAATATTTTATATATAATAACTTTATCTAGAATTTGTTTATGATTTTGTCTGTTTTGTTGAAATTAAATAATTATTATTATACACACAAGAAATGATAATCAAATGCATATCCAAAAACACATTTAAGCAGTTATTTAATTAATAGCTTATAAGCTTAATTTAACTCTTAATTTTGTTAAACTATGATTAAGATTAAGTTATATTTTTTATAATTTAATTTACCACGTGTCAGTGAGTTTTACCACAAAGTCAAGAAAATATCACATTTTTATTTAAAAAATATATAAATTTTACATAAAAAAAAGTATATTTTTGCCTAGAGTACGCTGGCCGTTAGTGGCAGTCAAAGCAAAGGCAAACCGTTAGTCAAGTTGAAAGATTGATTAGTTTTTAACAAGTTGTGACTCGCACAGGGGCAAGACCAACACGTGCAGAAAATTAACACTGAAACGAGAGGTTGATGACGAGACCGTTGAATGGCAGCAATTAGCACGGCCAACCAGCAGCAGCCAGCAGCAGCCAGCAGCAGCCAGCAGCAACAGAGGCAGCAGAGGCAGAAGCCACATCAGCAAAGTTGTCAAGCTGCAACAACCTCAACGCAACTCAACCCAATTCAACCCACAACTGACCCGCCAACAGCCAGTAAATGTTTTAGTTTCAAAGGTTGTCCGGCTAGCTTACAGCAAAACTTAAATTTTCTAATATATATATATATATATATATATAAATTTGATATTGACACAACGCACCACCCAACCACCTGACGCCTATCCATGCATGCCTTATATGTGGTTTGTTAGAGAGAGAGAGAAAAAGAGAGAGGGGAGGTGGTGTGGACACAACTGCATACAGAATCACATTTCACATATTTGCATACGAAATGTATTTGCGCTCTGCCAAGCACAACAATAAACATTGTAAATATTTCTTGCAATTTTTTAATTTTATTTTTTATTTTTTACTCCACTTGCATTTCACATGTATTTTTATGATGTTCCATGTTTTTCTATGTTTCTTTATTTTACAAGCCGCACAGAATCATTTTTCTTGCTTGTTTCGTTTGCTTTACCTTGCTCACTAGTGTTAGTTTTTATTACTGAACAATATATTATTTTGTGTTTTGTGTTTTGTTTTGTTGTTGCATACAACACATTTTTTATGGTTTGTTTTCATTTGGTTTTTTCTCTTTTTTTTGGTACCTGTGTTGCACCTGTAAATCAAGGTTTTGTATGAGCGAATGAATGGTTTTAAATAGGGTTAGGAAAATGCAAGCAAATATTTGGAAAACTTGCAGACACCTGATATTCAAATAGTGTGTGTAATTTCATTAGTATTAGTTTCACTGGGTGAATAATGAATGTATTTAATTATTTGATTCTGGAAGTCTGAAAATCAATGTTTAAATAATTTAGTTTTGTGTTAGTTAAATATTTCTTAATACTTACATTTAAGGTAAATATTAATTTACATTAAGTAAGCTTAATATTTAAATTACGAAACTGCATTCACTTATTGTTTAAGCCTACTTTTAATTAATGCTTTTGAAATGGCTTAAATCAATTAAGGCTGAAATGCAAATAATCAAGTTATAATATGACTGGCAAATTGAAATATAGTTAAAAGCCAAATTGTATACATCTTGAAAAATTAGCAGCTTGACAGCCAGTTAATTCAACTAATTTGCTTGAGAGCCTGCCATTTTAAGTAGCCCACGCAACAATAACAACAACAACAACAACAACAACGATGACGACAACTAGCTTCACGTGTTGCACTACAAAATGTCGTCGAGTAATTGGAAAAAAAATCACAGTGTCAGGGATAAGGAAGCCAGATTCAGTCCAGCAGATAGCTGGCAATTCTAATTAAATTCATGCTCGCACTTTCCCTTAAGCAAATTTACAGCGACTCGATGACCAGGAAGAGTCGAGGGTTGAGTGGCACCGGCACCGGCACTGGCACCGACACAGGCACAGGAAGTGTTACTGTAGTGGAGGCTAAGGGACAAAAGTTGAAGGCAACATTAATTGCAAATCCGCAGTGCCCACAGAAAACGAGAGAGGGAATGGTACTGGGGGATAGAGAGAAAGAGAAAGATAGAGGGGGAAGGAAAAGGCAGCAGGCGGAAGGCGGATGGCGGATGGCACCTCAGCCTTGTATGCCTGCCGTATTGCTGGCTGTCCTCGTTGTGCGGCATATCCTTGACCCGTTTTGTTGCCGCAAAATTAAAACGGCTTTTTCTTAGTTCATTTCATTGCATTTCATGAACAATTTAAGCCAATTGCCAACTAGGCCGTCTCTGTCCTTGCGCTCAGGGCTTTATAAATTCATTTTGCAAAACAGTTAACAGGCTTTAAAAAAAACAGAAACTGGAAACAAATGTGAAAACCCAGCTAACTTTTCTTGGGCACTCTTTTTTTTTATTTGCTGCTTAACTACTTTATTTTTGCAATATAAAATATATAAAACTTTTTTCGCATAAAAACTTGTTTATGTTTTATATGAGAGAAAACTTTAAACATTTTATTTGATTGCCATTTGCTTCATATTTTTCGGTATACAAATTTAAGTAAAGCTTTAATTCATCACGAAATTCAGGTATGAAACTGTTAACATAAATTCAAATATCGTGTACATTTTTAATTAAAATCCCGCAGCTGCTCTCAAAAAACTAACCACAAAAATCTTATTTACACCTAACCGCAATTTAATGTGGCAAGCATTTGGGCGCTCAGCCGGATCCGCCTTTTTATTTACGACTTCAATAACGCGACTAAGCCAAAATCATCTGAGCACTCGATGGAGGCGGGGCGATGGAATGTCTGTGGCAAACCCCCACTTATGGTTTGGGGCAAGCACAAAGTTATTAAAATGCGCCAGCTTTTTGTTTGACTCTCACAGTTATTTAATGTTTGTCGCGTAATCCAAGTCACGACAGGTGGTTGTGCCACACAAATGTGCCACACATGCGGCCGTTTGTGCGTGGGGCAATCTCATTTATAGGCAGCGCCATAAGGCAACAGCCATTCAGGAAATTCAAAAAAATTAGATTAAAAGATACAATTAATAAGGATATATTTATTAAAAAATTTAATGCGAATAAGAAGATAATATTAAGTTTCTATGTTGATAAATTAACAAAAAAAATAGGAAGAATATCAGCTTTAAAACTGTCGAGCTAAAATAAAACAATAAATACGAAAATAAATACCACTGTTAAAATATATCAAAAAGATAAAAGATAAAATCAATATGTATATATTTATAAATAAAAATTAAATTGGAAGATAACATATATCTTAAAATGGTTGCAAATATACAATGCATTTAATATAAATTTACAAAATGATAAAAAATATTATTAAATTTAACTTTTTTATCTTAATCATGCTAAATAAACAAAAATAAAATTAAATGCTCTTAAAAGAAGAAAGTCAGCTTTTAATCTGTCAAGTTAACACTAGGCAATAAATACGAAAATAAATCACACTACTGAAATATGTCAGAAGGATTAGATTAAAAGATAAAATCAATCAGTATATATTTATAAATTTTAAATAAGAAGATAATATTTAATATCTTGTTTTTATTTAGAATAATAGTTGCAATAGAAATGCAGGACTAGCTAAAATATATAATTTATATAATAAGACTATGTACGTAATAAAACTAATATAATGGTAAAACAAAATTACAAAATAAGTAAATTAAACTGCTTAAACTTAAGCATGATAAATATACAAAAATCAAATAAGAAAAGAAGACTCAGTTTTAAGGCTGTCTAGTTAAAATCAAGCAATAAATACGAAAATAAATCACAATCTTAAAATATGTCAAGAAATACATTTTTGTAAGCGGGTTGCTTTTCGCTCACGTACACAAAACACCAACACTGACAGCCCAGTAAAAGCTAGTAAATCGTAAAGAATACGTAAAAAACACTAATACATGCACATAATGACTAAAAAAAACACAGACACAGACACATCCATTTTTTAAAGGGAAATGTTTAAATGCATTTGCTATTCAAACGCCGCATTTAGTTAGCAGTGCTTGCAACATGTAGCACGAAAGTGTCTGTGCCACTTGAAGAGGTAAGTGACTTTTTATTTGGCAACTTCAACAGCAATAATAACAACAATCATTTGATGGCCAGCATTACGTAAATTAATCTTTAATAGACTTGCTACGCCTGGACGCATAAGTAAAACAACTTTTGGCCAACAATAAAATGAGTAAATAAAAACTAAAATAAAATAAAATAAAATAAAATGAAAGAAATGCATTTTAACACAGACTTCAATTCTGTATTTGCTTGACTTTGGCAAAAGTTTTGTTATTGCTAAGCAACTGAATTTCTGTGCTCTCACCACCCTCTATGTGGACCATATTCAAGTCAGCCTCTGTGGACTTATGGCACTTGGCCACAACTTGGCCAAATAAACAAATTTTCAATGAAAAAGACTTTTCTCACTCTCTGAAGTTGTTGTTCCTGCTGCTTCTGCTGTTGCAGCTGCCAAAAATGCAAAAATGTTTATAAATATTCAAATTCTTTTTTGCAGCAGTTGCTTTCCCTCTATTTGAACTTTAGTTGACTTGCGATGTTTGTTAATTCTCGCCTGGGTCCAACCAAAAATAAAATACTAAAAAAAACAAAAATAAAGAAAATAAAGAACAGCCAAAAAGTATTTTTTGGCCAGAATAGTCAACAGAAGAGAAACTTGAAGCAAAACTTTTTCTTGGCAATTGAATATTTCAACTGCATATGTGGCTGTGGCTGTGTGTGTATGTGTGTGTGTGTGTGTATGTATGCGTTTGAGAATGCGTTTTATTCGGTGGTTTGAATTCAAGTGTTGTTAAAATATTTGCTAGACAGTTTGTTCAGAGGTTAACGCTTAAAAGATAACGCAGGTGGAAAAAAGCAGAAGTAAGTTATAAAATTAACAATAGAAAATAAAATATGGTCTATTGCCAAGCTAAGCAATAAATATTAAAAGCTAAATTTTTCGAGAATTCATTTGCTTAGTTTTAAAAAATTATTTATTTAAGTTTACTTTTATTTGAGATCTTAATTTTCTTTTACATATCTTAGACATCAATCATCGCTATTTTTATATATCTTATGTAATCGACTAAAATATTTGAACTCGTTTGAGAGAGAAATGCAATATTTTTTCTGCCCATTTCAGCTTGAAACGGCTATAAACTTTTGGGGTAAGCACACAATAAAAAGCATTTGTGTAGCGTTTAAGCCAGAACACAAAATAAGATGAAAACAAAAAGTAAGTGTGCCTGTGTATAAACTAATCCAGTAGGAAATAGAGCGTATTCCAGGTGGTACTTTCAATTAAATGGGCCTCCATAGAAACTCAGTGACTAAGCTGCAAAATAGTCGCTCCATCAAACAAACAAACAAACAAACAAACAAACTGACAAACAGGCGCGTCAAAAAGCAACAAATGCGTTTAATCAAACATGCAGACAGGCAGAACCGTGCAGAGTGGGGGAGGGGCGTCCGACAGGTTGCATGCCACGCCATCAAAGGCGAGGGGGCAAAGCTAGAGGAGGGTTGGCGTGTCAACCTAGTTGCCAAGAGCATGTACACAAAACTGGGCACAAAATGCAAAGTACAAAAAATATAAAATAGAAAAGAAAAAAAACACAGCTAGTGCAAATATTTGTCAACTGTAATGAACATTTCATATTTTGTTCTTCTGCTCGCTGGGAATTCGCTCAGTTGTTTTTGCTGTTGTTGTTGTATTGCTTTTCAGAGCCCATTTTCCTTTCACACGCAAAAAGAGTGCGTCCGGGAAAGCTGATGAAAGATCCCCCTGTGCGCGTCATAAATAGAAATGTAACACATAACACATGTTGATGCCCTGCAGCCAACTTGACTCAAATCGAGTCGACTCAAATCTGCTGTATCTGCCCCTACATCCACTCCCAATCCACCTTACCATCATCAGTTTGTAATGCGCATCCTGCGTGTGTCGTCAGTCAGACATCAAAACATAGAGAAAAGATTTTTAGAAAATTGCAATTTTGTAATTTTTTTTAATGAGAAATTAAACAAGTAAATTATTAAGAATCTTTCAAATTATAACACTAATCAGAACTTTTGTGTATATTTTTTTTTTAATTTTCTGATTATTATTTGTATTTTTCAAATTTTCAAAAATATTCTTCCATATATATTTTCGTATTTAGTTGTCATTCTTTTCTCTGATTTTATAGCTATTTTTTCAAAGTAAATGCGATTTTCCGAGTGTAGGCACACACTCACACTGGCACTCACACATACACACACACACACACACGATTGCTGTTATCACTCACAGAACACAAATGGATGCAAAATACGTAGCCAGATTCTAATTTATTTTCAATTTAAAAAGGTAAATGTGCCAAGTAGGGAATATGGCCGCAAGGAGCTGAAAGGGTGGGCAATGGGTGGTGGGCGTGGCAGATGACAAGCAATTGCCCTGAAGCCAACTATTTGAACACACACAAATTGTTGGCTGCAAAATTGTTGTACTTTTTTTTTTTTTTTGCTGCTTACTTGCAGTAGAACAGGAAAAAATTACACAAAGCAAATGCTTGTGTGCAAAAGTTAAGGCTTACAGGAAAAATGCGCCGCCTCATGTGTATCAGGTTGGCTAAGTGGGCGTGGTCTAAGCGAATTATTACGTTCTGTGCACCTGAGTGAGCTACAAAAATTAAAATTCCAGCACAATTTAACTTACAAGAGATTTCTTACCATTTGCAAATAGATGTAAATGCCTAAAGTGCAGTGAGAAGATACCACAAACACTTTTGTTTCTCAGATAGTTGAATGCATTTTAAGATTCACAGTTTCTGAGATAACCTGACAAAGAAGGGGCTAAGCTTAAGACATGCACCCAAAATTAATTTTGGTCTACTAAAATAGAACAAATCCGAAAAAGGAAAAAATGTTTGTAATGTGAGATCGTTTTTATGTGATTATTTGATTTAAATGCTAAAAAAACATATTAAATAAAAAAAGAAAACGCACTTTTGGATACTTAAAAAATGTATATTTCGAAAAAGAATTTCTTAAATCCGGAAAAGCTAAGCTACAAAATGTAAACAGAATTAAGCTCATCTCCGCTTGACATGTTAATCGCATCATTGAGATGTCAAAAAGTGTAATTTAAGAATACTTTTAAAGAGCTGCCACTTCCAGATACATGCGAAAACAGAGTCAATGGAAGCACCTGAAAGTTATGTACTTAACGTATTAGCCACATGCCAGTTGCATACATACCCCATAAACCGTTACTGAGTTTTCAACTCACGTTCGCATTGTTTATTCACCGTCTGACGCGTTTGCTGTCCACAAAACGCTGTTTCCTACAACAAATTTAAACAGACAAATATCGCATTTTAAGCTCAGAGTTGACACAGGACAACAACAACAACAACAACAAGAGACAGGAAGAAACCTAAACACGCGACTCGCTTATCAGGACAACAACAGCTGCGACCGCACACCTTCACACACGGGCACACACACACACACAATTTTCATTGCATAAGCCAAGACACGCAACTCAAAAATTCCCATAGCCATTTTATTATTATGTGCAAAGTTTTTTTTTAGCGCGAGCAAAATACGAACAAATACGACCAAAATAAAAAACCGAAAAATAAAACAAATTCAGCGAAAAGTGACAAATGCTAAAAGAGACGCATACTAAAAGAGGGAGAATGAATGGGAGAGTGCAGGAGATGAATGACAACGACACTTGATGCATGATGGCAGCCGGGTAATAATGACAACGACGACGACGACGACGACGGCGACTGCAATGAAGAGCAGACAACAGACAGCAGGAGCAGGGAGCAGGCAGCAGGAGCAGGCAGCTGACAGAAGCAGCCCAAGGAGTCGAGACCAGTTGGTTGCCAGCGTTTGCTGCTGCTTCTGCTGCTGCAGCTGTCTCATTTGCTGCATTTTGCATCCAAATGCTTGCAGCGTGCGATAAAATGACGAAAGAATGCAATAATCAGCAGGTAGCCATAAGCAGATGCAGCACAAGCTGATGAAACAGAAGTTGCATCTTTGCCGTACATTTACAACTTCAATTAGAGTGGACCACGAGTAGTGTGCAACTTACATAAGTCTTATCTATATGAACGATCTAACATCACAATTGAGAAAATAAATTTTAATTGTACTTTTAAGTAAAGTTCGTATTGAAATTGTAAAATATTTTATTAAATTGCAAATTCATCAAAAAATATTTTATAATTAAGGCTAAAAAAAATCATGTCTTCATACAAAAAAAATTGACAGTATTTTTAAATTTACCAATCAATTTAAAAGAACCAACCGATTATTCTAATGAAATCTATTTGGAATATAAAAAAAATATGTTGATGATTTTTAAGTACTTTAATTATGTGCATTGAATAAAATAATAACGATATTTCAGGTTAGTTGGCTTTATATATGTTGCTAAAAAAAAATAGTTGTTCATAAGAGAACTCACCTCTATCGACGACATAGTGATTCAATTCGGTTCAAACATATATTTTGACTGTTCAGGAGTATATATATATACATATTTGCTCTATGGGGTGATAGATGTCACTTTGAAAGCGACTCAAAATTCAAAGGAAAATTATCAGCTGCTCCCATCTCTATTATTGATACATATATATCATGTACACATACATATGATATATATATATATATATCAAACCACAATTAAAATGTACACATGTCAAATAACACATTGGACAGTTGGCTGTGGCCAAAACTTACCCAACAATGTTGGCAGCAGACGATGAATTGATGGATTGTCTGTCACAGCATGCAAAACCATTTAGCTGTTGAAATGTTGAATGCAGACAAATTCCAAAGCAACTATTTGACACGCAACTTTTAAGCACAACTTGTGCAGTTGTACAACTTTCAGCGAAATTTAGATTGATCTGACAGAGCAGCCAACAACAGAACTGCCAACTGCCTTATTAATTTGCGAAGCCATTTCGCGGAATTACGCGCGACTCGAATGCTCGGAGAGAGACCAGACCAGACAAGACCAGACTAGGCCAGGGCAGACCAGGGCAGAGTCTCTATGAAAGTTTTGCGCTAGCTAAATTGTTTGGCACCTTCTCGCAGACATAGCCGGAGACACACTTGCACACCCAGTCACACATACAGACGCACTTCAATCACTTTAATTGAAACACGAAGTCTACTCATTTATCAACATCAGCTGCAAATATTGCTTTTCGCCCCAACTACCCCAAAAAATACTATCCCAGGTATGTGTGGCTCAGAGCTGATAATGATGAAAGCTGTCTTCCACCTTTTGTTGACTCTGTGTGTGTATATAAATATACATATATATATATATGTGTGCGTGTGTGTGTGTGTCGTTGTTACTGTAGGTGCGTGAAAAGACTTCAATTAGGCGAATTGTCAGCAGCACAAGCAAAATGTTCCAAATATTCTTCATACTCTGTGGTAAAACATACGAATGAGGTATACAAATCAGATATTTACAGAAAAGTTAAAGTATTTTGTATAACTGTTATCTTGAATCAAAAGCTGCATTCAATTCAAAGTCAGTCAGAAAATATTTACTGTTTTGATGTTAACTAAACTATTTGCAAACATTTCCGGCGTAGAATTTATATTTAAAGATAACAAAATACCTACGCCATAATAATTTAAATATCACCCACTAAATAAAAACAATAATAATAAATTACTTAGGATATTAAATAGTCCATCCACAGCTTGACGAAATCTATTTAATCATTTGGATTCGACCTGAAACACAGGAAATTGAACATATCAGATGAGGAAGTTGAGTAAAATCAGACAAGGTGAAACTTGGGTTACCAAACAAAGGACAGAAATGTGCGAAGAGTCAACAAGAATTTGCACAGGAGCTGAGGGTTTCAAGACTGGTTAAATGATAGGCAAATGGGATTGGATGAAGTTCATGGATGCTCAACAGGAGGTAAAAAGAGAAACCAAATTTAATGTTTGCACAGCCTAAATGCAAAAAAAAAAGAATATACATAAAACAAATATGTGTTTAATGAATGCCATTTAAATCGGAATTTCGAGTAAAGTCACGTTGGACACGTAAATATTTGTGAATGAATTTAACCGCATAAAAGTTAAATACAAAATTGACAAAACGTTTTTTGTTCAATTAAAAACAATGCATCAGGCAAAATTACACAGTTGAATTAATAATTATTATTAACAGGTAATAATGTTAATAATAATTAACAGAAAGAAAAAAAACCGACCACAAAAGCTATTAAAATAATTAATTTGACAAAGCAGCATAAAAAACAACAATGAGCCAATAAAATTAGTCTATTTTAATCTATGATTATTAGCCTAAAGTTAACTAAGCCTGATAAAAGTTGATTTAATTTTTTAATAGGGGAAAGACATACATATTATATACAGCTAATAAATACACAATAAAAACTATAATCAAATTACAGTATTTAAATGTGAGCCAAATTAGTTACAAAGTACTATTTTTTGTTCATATATGTGCCAAACATTTTTACTGTATTCTTTATTTTATTGTATCTTTATTTTAAAAGTGAGTTAGTGCTTCTCGTTTAATAGTTTTATCAGCGCTTTATGGCCACAATTGCAATAGCATTAACAGTCCAAAAGCAGCAAAAGGCACCACAATGCCAAATCCTTTAGCAGCTATAATTTGGTCATAACAAACTGTTGCCATTTATGGTCACCAAATGACTTAAGGCATAATTTAATGTTGTCTTCCCGCAACGGAAGTGGGGTCATAACTTAATAATGCTTCCCCCTAAACGGAGGGAAACAGCAGGATTCTCCCGGTCAATGACCAATGATAACCTGGTCCCTTAAGTAGCCCAAAGAACGCGACATTGAATGGTGAAGCAAATAGAGACAGAGTGAGGACAGGGAACAGTACTCAAAGCCATGGCCAACTAATGGCCAATCAAATTAAAGTTGTTCGCAAACTGTGATTTAAAATATGCCAATAATTTTTTAGCAGGAAATCATATTTTGTAAGGGGGCCAAGGCTGTATTGGTCCATTAAATTGGGGCCAAGACAACAGATGCTGAGTCATCAGACAGCTGCTGGCTCATTTGTTATCCAGCTGTTGCTGCCATCGCTTCTGGGGACTATTTTTATCGCTAATAGATGCCACTTTGTTGCTAGAAGAAATCACAAGTTTTGTGGCCCAAATTGTTGACAAATTTCTCGGCGCACCTGGAAGACAAATTATCAAAAAAAGAAAAAAAAAAAAACACGAAAATACTGAGAAACGACTGGCGACTGGAGGGAACTTTCTGCAACGTAATGAAATGATGACAAAGCGTCCAAGGTGCTGATAGCCAAATAGCAAGAAGCACCAAGGTCGAAGGACGACATCGAGTCTAGTCGAGACGGGGTGGGAAAATGGGGGGTGCTAAGGGGACCAAAACTTTTGTTTGTTTTGTCGACTTGGGCAGCCGATGTAAATTTTTCGCCACCATCATTAATTAGAGGACCGGAGTGTGAGTGCGGAAAGCTAACAGGAAGTGCAGCGGGGGCAGCGGAAGTAGCGCAAGAAGCGGAAGACAAACACGTGAAACTTGCCTCGCAGACTGGTCAGGTTAAGTGAGGTTATGTCCACATCGAGAAGGAGGAGGAGGAGGAGGAGAGTAAGCTAATTCGATATACGCATTCAGTATTTGTGTTTGTGTTTGGGCCCGATGACTCTTGGCCATTAAGGGGAATCTGCAACTCGTCTCGTTAAAGGCAAATGTTGGCCATTTACTTGATTACAAACACAATTAGCTACGGTTTATTTGATTTTGAAAACCAAGCCAAACAAGCTATGACTCCAGACTTGGATTCGCCATTCAAATTCGAATGCGTCTGGGGAATATATAATTTATTGTTTTCTGTTTTGCTTACCAACAAGGAGCATCCAAATCACATTACTACTGCAAATGCTTACTTTGTATATAGCCCAATAGAGTACATAT
Organism: Drosophila dives; assembly: GCA_035042365.1. Lineage (NCBI taxonomy): Eukaryota > Metazoa > Arthropoda > Insecta > Diptera > Drosophilidae > Drosophila > Drosophila dives. The sequence goes on along the minus strand of JAWNLJ010000180.1, from coordinate 3,056,380 downwards.
AAATGTTGACTATATAATTCAATGAAACCTTTAAGAATGCCGCACAAAGAAAGAGGGGAATAAAAAAACACTTGAAATCGGATTCCGGTCAGTTTAAAGCTGATTAAACCTCGAAGCTTGACTATTCCACACCAAGAATTTTTGCGCATAAATCAATCAAAATGTTATTGGCAATGCAATTACCAATCAATAAGCGAAACCAAATATAGAAAAGGAAAATAAATAAACTTTGCTTTGAGGAAATGCAATTTATCACTGCAAATGTAGAGTAAATTTGAGTTGGTTGTTGTGGGTGGAGTGTGTTGTGGGGTGTGTTGTGTTGTGTGTTGTGGTTGGCAGCCAAGATATCAATTTCAGAGCCATTTATAATGCGCGACGACAGCGGGCTCCTCCATAATTATGCATGATACAGCCTCAGGTTTTAGTGGCGATCGAAAGTTCGCAAAGCGCCGTCATTTAAGCCACCAATCAGCGTCAGAATCAGGGGCGGGTGTTTCACAACAGGGGGAGGTGCTTCTGGCTAGGAGGAGGCTTCTGGCTAATGCCAACTCAACGGCGCCTGTTGTGAATTTTTAAAAAGTACGTGAAGCGAGTTTAAGTTTGCTGTTGCTACTGCAACACGACTGCCATATCCGTATCCGTGTCCGTGCCCGTGTCCGTGTCCGACGTTGCGTAGCCACGGACATAACTGCACCAAAGTATGGCAATCATTTTTGCCTTAAGGCAAAAAGGAGTCGCGACTGCTGCCCGGCTCGGAATGACCAACATTTTCAATTACAACAAAGGAATGCCGGTCATTATTTATTATGCCGACCGCATGGCCTCAAGCAGCAGCCAAAGTCACCCACCTCCCACCCACTATCGCTCCCCTCCCCACCCCACCCGCTCTCTTTGTTCAATCCAGCTCATTTCAGCCGTTGAGCAACTTAAGCCTTCCACAAAACGACTGTCCTTTGGCTCGCGAACGCTGCGCTGCGCTCTCATTCATCTAATATTCATGAAGAAAATGTTGCCTGGTACATATACATTTTGCAGTCACTGTCTGAGCGCCGTCATTTTTCACAAACAGCTTGCGCCCCAACAAACAGCCCCACCTCCACCCGCATCCCCTCTGAAACCCAACCAACTTCAACCAAATTCTGCCTTTTCATAATTTTCTGCTTATAAGACGTGCAAGCTGCACTTTTATTTTTTTTGGCTTTTTCTGTTTTTGCAAGCCTTCCCCCCTTATGGCTTTAGCTCCTCTTCACCCTCCTCTCAATCCCTTTAAGCATGTCAGTTTTATGTGTTTTATGAAATTTTTCGCAGAATATTTTGTAAATATTGTATTACGCTTTTGCTTAATTTTGTACGCCGCTTGTTATAAAATGTTCTTGGGCGAAAAATGCTCTCATAAATCAAGCACAGGCATTTTTCTTGCTGTCCCCCATCACCCACCCCCCTCCACCAACACCCTTTCATGCTTTTGCCAAGCGTCGGGCGACGAGTTCATTGGCTCTGGTTTGGATTTTTGGCCGAAAATTTTAATTGCATTCTGAAAAGCAAGTTGTAGTTATCTATGCCAACTTCACAATTGTGTAGAAAGGCGTGTCTGCTGCTTAAGGACAAAAGGTCAAACATATTATTTAATATTCATGAGGCGGGGGGAGGGAGCAAGCCCGACAGCTCCAAAAAGAGCCCACAGCAAGCCCAACTTCAAGCCAAGAGCCAATAAATTCCGATTTAATATGATTAAATGCGACCGATGATAAGCCATAAACCATGTTTATGCAACAATTAAAGCACTTGGATGGATTCAATTTTAACACTAAACTGATTGTTTGCATATTGAAGTGTTTGAAATCCAACTTGCCTTCATAAATTGTAATCAATTTCAATTTATGCATAGTAATGAATAAATTGTTGTCAGCTTCCTTCACTATTAAATTTATTCACCGTTCAATATCATCCACTGAAATCTCTTTAAATAGGTCAATTAAAGCTTTATGTACCAAATTATGATTGACAAAAGGGAAAACAAAGACCCAAGCTTCACAATATTGGTGTGGCCCGGTTTTCTTCTCTTAATACACATTCAAACACACACACACACACACACAACCAGTGAAAAGAGAAAAAAAGGAATTGAGTTGCCAAAGGACACGTGCTGCCCAAAAGGCAAATGAAAACAATATGATGATGCAAATGATGACAAGCAGAATAAAAAAACACAACGAAGGAAGAGTGTCCTGGTTACAAAGGATTTAATACTCTTACAGTTATAATGTACAACAAATGAATATAATATTAGACAATATCACAAAAAATTAGCAGAAAAGTATATAAATGTGTAAAGAAAAAACAAAAAAGTCAATGAGAAGTCACATTTATTGATAAAAAATAATATTAAAAATCTTTAAAAACTATAGAAAATTTAAAAATAAATGAATAATATTTGATTAAATAATATAAATAAATATTTTAAAAATAGTACAATTATTTCAGCTATATAAATCTTTATATTTCCCTTTACAATGAATTGTTATAATTTCGAGGATATTTAGCTAAGCTATCTGAATGAAAACATTTTAAATGAATAATAGATAAATACTTTATGCTGATAATATGACAAAATATATATACATGTTTTGTATATATTACTTAAAAGTAAGGGTATACAGATACAAAAAAGGAGCTACTAATTTGCTATGCTCGTATTCATAATGTTGTCATTGCAGTTGTTGTTGTTGTTGTTGCTGCTGCTGCTTGTATTTCTTTTTGCTCAGACACTGCCTAATTGTTGTCCAGCCCTGACACAGTGCCACAGAAACGAGCATAAATCCAAACAATGGCAAACAAAACCAAATGCAAAACCCTTTTTTATTTTTGTAGAACGAGTTGGGTTGGGTTGCCTTTTATAAGGAGCGAACAACAAATGAGTTCGGCTGATAGCAAGTGCGGCGTATGCGTAATATTATTTGTGTTGTGCGGTCTCTCGATGGTCTTTCGATTTGATTATGTAACACATAAGCCGCACAAGTGGCTGCCCAAAACGGAAAAAAATGGAAAAAATGAAAATAATAACAACAACGGGCATAACAAGAAGTAGAGCGACAGTAACAAATAAGCAACTTGTATTGCAAACAATAGAAATATATAAATTTTTGATTTATTTGAGCGTGTAACACAAACAAACACACACAAAGCAAACACACACACACACACACGCAGGAAATCCAAGCAGGAAAAACAGAAGCGGCATAAAGTTTTCGTTACAATTGTAGGCCAAGCTCAGGCACAGGGCAGGCCAGGACAGGCATGCTGGAGGCAGGTCACGCCCACACAGTTCGTGGAACACCTTCGATAATCCAGTTAAAATTTGTTTGTTTCCATTGTGCAGAAAGTTTGCTGCCTTGTTTTTATTTCATTTTTTGTTGGTTTTTATGGCTGCAACTTTGGCAGGTTAACCAAACTCGAATCGATTTAGCGAAAGCAGCCAACAGGAAATTGATTTCGTATGCCATCTGTAGAGTTCCCTTGGCTCCTCCACACCACACCACACCTCACCTCCCGCAAACCCCCCCCTGCTCCCCTTTGGCTGCTCTCGCATTCAACGAAATGACCCAATAAAACACAAAACTCACAACGCGCAAAATGTTTCTTTGATTTGCCAGCAACGCGCAAATTAGCTGCTCTATAGTTTTTCCCCTCCCTCCCGACGCCCTTTCTCGATCCCTCTCCATCTCGCTCTCATTCTTTCTTTTATATCTGACTATAAAATGTTTTCCGCACGAATTTTAATTTTGCCCTTTCCCCTTTCCTCCTTTTTTTAACCCTCCAGCAGATCGTTCACTATTTGCTTTTGTATTTGCTCGCAATTCATTTTAGCGTGAAACTTCATTTGCCAGTTGCCCGCTTGGCGTTTTTTTATATTTACATTGTTTTCCACACCGTGCCGCCCCCTGGCCCACAAAGTCAATTTTTCATCTGTTCGCTTCAAATGCAGTCGATGTATTTCAATTTGTTTCAACATTAGATTCGATTTATTAATTATTTTTTGTGTGCAACAACTTTTGGGTGTTAAAAACCCAAATAGTGTAAATTCAATTTAAATTATGGTTACGTACACAAAATAAAACAAATCCAAAATCTGCTGGGGTCGCTAATTGTTCGGGAATTTAATAAAATACATACTTTAAAGGTCAATATTTATAGAACTCTAGATGGAAAAATCATCGCAGAGTTTAATACAATGTATATTTAGACATTTATGGATTAAATATTTTAATTTTGATTAAATTAATATTACTTTTTGTCAATATATTCTTGACTCTTTTGAAAACGGAACTGTTGAATAAACTAAAATGTTTGAGAATAATTTGTTATCGGGGCAACAATTAATTTATTTGTGGTTTCCATCACTTTATTACTTTATTACTATATTCTCTTAAATATCTCTAGATTTTACTATATTACTATATTCTCTTAAATATCTCTAGATTTCCTTGCTTTCTCTCTTCCCAGCATACCAAACGAAGTTCATTGAACTCCAAGTTGTGCCAATTATTACATTAGGCAGTGTGTGCGAGGTGTGCTTGGATCGGAGAGTGTAATTGTGCTCAAGTGTAGCTGAAACTCCTAGAAATCATAGGATGTTCAGACATGTCCATTACTTCTTGCCATGTTTATGGATGCTTGAGTTGACTTTCCATGGAATACAATTTAATAACTTTGACACAAATGGCTGGCAAAAACAGTCAATGTAGTGTTTCAGTTGTTGGCTGTTTATTAAATACTTCCATAGCCATAATGAGCAACTCTTGCAACATGCTTAATGGACAGCAGAAGCAACAAATGTGCTTCATGTGGCAACCAAGCAACTGCTACTCGACTTAATGACGTTTCACTCAGCACGGAAAGTTATTATTATGTTGCTGATGATAAAACGCTTTTCTCCCATTTAACAACTATTTTCGCTTATTAAAAACATATATACAAATATATATATATATATACCTATATATGTATGTATTTACTTATTTGGGTTTTTGCACACTTGCACAAATTTATGTAAGCGAAAAACAACAAATAATTTGCAGCTTAAAAATGTAAGCAAGAAAATACAGCTTTGAGCAGTATTTAAATTTAAATACTCTTAAATGAAATAAGCATACATTATTTCGATTCCTAATAAGCTAAGTTGATCTATGATATCCATCATATATAGTTAATATTTTTAGTTAAAGTATGATCTTTGCATAATTCAATTTTAAAAGAAAAATCCAACTTTGCTCAATGTATTTAATTTTCTATTAATGATATAAATCAAGAAAATCTAGATTTTTTATTTTTGTAAAGCTATGAAATAAATAATAATATCATATTGATATAAATCTGAAGGATTCTTAAAATAACTTGGACAAAGGAACAATCAGTATTATAAAAAATTAGTTAATTAATTAAAAGTATCTGCAGAATACATTAATTCTAAGTTGAAAACAAAAATCAAATAATGCATGACTTGTGCAGTTAGGGTATGAAAATAGGAACACAATTATTTCACTTTGTAAAAGCTTCTCCATCATCAAGCGAAAACGCATAAATTTGCCAAAAGTTCGTTTTGGGAAATTATAGAGAAAGGGAGCGCGGGGAAAGTTGGGTACAGCAAATGAAAGAGAGAAACTAATCAATCTTTATGTCACAACGAGCAACAAATTTTTAGCTGTTGTTATGCCAAGTTGTTGTCATTGTTGTTGTTGTTGTTGTTGTTGTTGTTATTGTTGCTATTGTTATTGTTGTTGCTGTGTTTGATGTCATTAGAAAATGTTGCAGGTGAATGGAATGCGAACGATCCATTTTCAGGACGAGAACAAAAACTTTTGTCAGTTGCTCTTTGGAGAGATGTTCAAAACATAATAAAAAATAAACAGCAAAAAAAAAAAAAGAAAAATCGAAACGATTAAAGTTTAAGGTAACGATTTCTTTAGCATTTGGAGGCGTGGTCCATGAACGTATGGGTGGGCGAGTCTGGGTACACAGCGTTCAATGAATTTGACAGTGCGTTCGTTGGACGCATGACAAACGTTCCGACGGTTGATTGATGTCTCATCATTTGGCTTACAACACACAGCAGAATTCGCCTCGCTTCGCTTCATTTTTTTTTTTTAAAGCCGTTTTACAAATGTTTACAATGTTGCGTGATTTGCAATTGAATAAGCGTGCAACAGCAATAGGAGCAGCTTGAAGCAACAGTCCTTCCCAAAGTGACAGGATAATACAATGAAGGAAGAGGCGAATGGGCAGACAAAGCAGCTCCATGGGTTAACTGAAAAGTTTTCGTGAAAAATGACAACAACTTGGCTATAGCCCCTTTGGCTAAAGGGGCATTCCATCAGAACTGAGATTTATATAGCAAAACAACCATTTTAAATGACCCATGAAAGGGAAAAATAAATAAATTAAATCAAAGTTAACATAACTTAGCAATTATGTTGATTAAAATAATACAATTAAATAAATAAATAATTATTTTAAGGATTGGAGAGAATTTGAACCTAATCAAAAAATAGTTAAGGCAAATTAAAAACTTACAGAAAACACAAATTAATGCATAGGTTGATCTTTGTCTTTAACAAAAGAAATATTCATTTCTTAAATCGAACCTTCTTTGAAGAAACAGCTAAAAAAAAGAAACTTACCTTGAAATAAAAATAGACTAATCGAAATCCCATAAGATATACAAATCACAAGATTTGGCTAAAAGTGAAATCTCTTAGCAACAAAGGAATACAAAAAGAATTACATTTGAAACCCTAAGCAAAATTTATAAATAGAGCACAAAGAGAACATCTTTAAACTGCCTCGCAGCTCGTATTTAGCTTAAAACTCAGCACATACAAAAAACATTAGCCACGCAACAAACAACAACAAACAACAACAACAACAACAACAAAATGTCTGCTGCGATTACGTGCCATTGAATAATGTTGTTGGGGAAACAAAGTTAGCGCTGAAATTGCGAAAAACATTTAACCTTGAGAGGTGCACGAAGTTGCTGCTGGGACTAACTCGAATTTAAACAGAACATGGAGAAATGGAATTGGGCGCGTGGGCGTGGCTTGACATTTGTCGAGTGTTTTGCCATTTAAATTTTGGATCGCGACAGAGGAGCGAATAGTTCGCATACAAATCCCCATAAATGGTAGCAGGAGCTGCCGATGCCAAAATAAATTATCTGAAACGCACAGCCAACAGCCAGCAGCAACAACGAAAGCCGCAGCAAAAATTGGCATGCAACATCCGGTGGCAGCAGTATGCGTCTCTGCTGCAACAACGCGGCAGCCTCGAAAACAAATGTCGAATTGAATGTCGGAATATTATTTAGAGCCTGAAGCCACCTCAATGGAGGATGGGCTTGACACAGGGATTGCAGAGGAGTGGAGTGGGGGGGTAGGGAACTTGTGTCTACGCAGCTTACAGCCATGGTTTTCTGTGTGTAAACCAACATTCATGTCAATGAAAATATCTACAGTGAGATATGCAAACATGTAGCAAAAATGAATTTTGAATGTGGAAATGTGAAAATGTGGAAATAGACACTGCAACTCACTGAAAAATGGAAACATTGTCGCCAAAAGATGAAATACAAAAACCTGGAAATATTTGAAAATTATTACAAATTTATAGAAAGAGCATAATGCAGCAATCGCAATGCATTTGTCATTTATTTTGACTAATTAAATCTCGAATGACCCCCTAAAATATGGACAAATCAAATTGTATTATTCGGATAATGCAGTCGTTAATGGCTACATCACTGAACACAAATGGGACAAGCCTTTCGATTGGAATAACCTCAAACAGTTTGAATAGAAAAACAACATTTTGAAATTTATTTTCGAACGATAGAATTGCTTGTGATGCAAATCAATTCAGTTTACATAAAGTTATGGAAGTGCCTCCAGGCACAGTTTATAGTTCACATTGAGTATCCAACGTAAGTTGCAACCTGCCAGGCCAAAATGTCCACAAATCGAAATCAGAGGAAATTCAGTCAACAGTAAAATCTCGGCTATTGGCTAAAAAGAAAAACCCATACAATTGTGTCCAGCCAAGTCGCTTCGACAAAAGGAGAGGCAAGCATTGAGCATTGAGCATTGAGTTTTATATGCTGACGTTTGATTATCGACACGCTTTTCTACGCTTTCCGCACTCAATCCCGCACCCAGTGGGCCAATCTCCCGAAAGAGCTGCCATGTGGCAAGAAAACAGCAAGAAAACAACTTCCGAGCGGCAGAACAAAGCAAAAGCAAATGGTAAAGGAAAACCAAAGCGAATGTCTGCCACATAAAAACAGCCTGAAGATGCCAAACATTTTGTGCTGCTAAAATATGTGGCAGTCTAAGGCTGAGGCGGCTCCGTGGCTTTGTTGTAGACCGAACTGTGGCCACCTTGCTCCCTCACTCTTCCCCCCACAATGCAGTCATTTTCCAATAACTTCATTTTTCCGTTGTTAGAGCAGAGATTGTGTTGCAGATTGCAGATTGCATGCAACAGCAGCAGCAGCAGTAATAGAAACAGCAGCAGCAACGACGCCAGCTGCCAGTCAATAATCCCCACACCAAACTTAAACAGACTTTAACACACAACAATTGCAGCACTTCGAGGCCTGCATATGTGTGGCACCCCCAGCAAAGAGCAAAAAATGCATTGCACTGATAAGCAAAATCAGGTCAATGTGTTCGTGTCTGTGTGCGGAGGCGTATACGTAATGTAAAATGTATTTTTCGCTTATTTCCTTATTCTTTTGTGTGATTCTATCTGTTTCCCTCTCTGAGCTCAAGCATTTCCAAACTGCCAAAAATTGTGCTGCGTCTTCTGATGGCATTTTACTGACACAAATTTGAAATTATTTAAAAAATGACATATGTTTGGTATGCTTTACGCCAATTCGGTTACCATTAAAGTAGATCACATTATTAACATCAAGTAAGATATATATAGAAATGTTTTTTACTGCTGGTTTAATCTTTATAAGTTATTTGATTGTTTTTTAAGAGTGACTATCATATTCAGGTAGAAAACAAAATAAATAAAACAAATAATTTTATTTTTACCTGATAATTGGCATTCTCACCAATTATCAACAATCAAATAATAAACAAAAAATGGGTAAACTGAGCGTATTAAGAATCACAGCACTTATCGACAGCAGATGTGTTAACTTTAATCATGATTAATATAATTTTGACAAGATAAATTTAAAACTCAATGAATGCAAGAGCACGAAAAAAAAACTGCACGATTAACAATAATGTTTAATTAATGGATAACATATTGGAGCCGAGGGCGAACAATTATCACAATGGGAATTTGTTGAACTACGGCAACTATAAAGAGTATGAAATGTCGACTAATTGAAGCGTTAACATTTCAACAGCTTTCATATCGGAACATGCCCTGCAATTTGTTAATAAACAATTCACAGAGCTCATTCAATAATTATGCAAAAGCAAGTGCAACAGCAAAACGGCGCCGCAGAGATAAATTACATTATCTGCGTTAATCAAATGTCAGTGGGCAATGAAAAAATCAACAAAATGGAATTGTTGGTATTGCATTTAAAATGCCATCAATATGCATTCAGTTATTTGAATTAATAATAAGCTCAATGCGTGCCATACGAAGTTGTAAAAAAAATTCAATGCAAACTATATACAATTAAACCGTTACTTGCTGCTGCCACCATTTTGTATTTGCCGCGACGCTGATTACGCTTCCGCTTTTGGGCAATACCCATTTGCGCCCCATTCACTGCGCATTAATGAATTAATTGTTCAACCGGATATTTCAAACATTTTAGATTTGTGGTTTTTAATTTCCTGCAATATTATCGACAACGGTTGCAACTCGTTTTCAGTACAACACTTTTTTCCAATGAGAGTATTTTCAATTTAAATAAAGTTTACAATACATATAATAATTATATATTATTTGCAGTTTTTTATAAATATATATATTTTGTGTATGTGGTATTTAAATTAGTTTTCTACTTATGTATTATAATTGAAGCAATTTAATATGTGCACAAGCGTATAGAAAATTCGGTTTTGTTTGCCTACATTTTTAGCTATCAAATAAAATATTATTTGAATGTTAAATATTTTGTGGTTTTTATTTCTCTGTCAGCCGGACTTAAAGCGACATTCAGAACAAACAGCAAAAGTGGATCCACTGTAACAATACAATCAGACTGCCAATTGACTGACATGTTTGTATGTATGTCAGTCAGAATGTTTGTGTGTGCGTCAACTGGTTTGGTGGTTAAATTAGCCTAAGTGCAGTCAACACCATCAAAGCGGCTGCATTTTACGGTCTGCGTAAAAACTTTTCGCTAATAGAAAATATAAATTTGTTAGAAATATATATATATAGAAGAAAGCCAAGTTGTGGGAGATATCAGGCTGACTTTAGGATGCTCTAATTATGCTATAAAAAATAAAACTTTTGACAAGTTAGATTAAATGAAATTGCCTGTTAGAAAAAATAAATTGTGACGAAGCCATTCAAAAACATGAAACTCAATTTTAAAATTGTACACATTAATATCAACAAAATTTCAATTTATGTTCAAGTTCTATTTATTGAAGCATTGTTCTTTTGATAAATTCTGCTTAAAATGTATCCGCCAATAATTAAAAAATAATTCAAATAATTATAACGTAAACGTTTGTTTTGTTAGAAAAACATATCTATTGATTTAAGGTTTTTTAAACCGATAGTTGTTTTAAGCCAGCTACCAGCTACTTGACAGCCAAATGACCCCCAACTCAACCATCCACTAACCCCTCCCCTGTCACCGTTTGGCAAACGGCTTAAGCTGGTTGTGCAGTGAGCCCACAAAACATACATATTTCCGTTTCATTTACTGGCCAAAAATGGGAAGAAGATAAAAAGAAAAACTAAGTGAAAAACGCTGGCCAAAATACCGCACAGCAAGGATAACAACAGCAACACCAAGAAGAACAAGAAAAACCCGGCTAAAAGCACAACTCCATAAACCGGCGACCCAAGTAAAAATTGCTTGTAACCTATTTGGCAGCAATTTCATCGAAGCTCCCGAAATTTGCTCGACCACAAAAATTTCACCAGTGCCAAAAACTTTCCTTGACGTTTTCTTCGCATTACCTCTCAGTCGCCCCGGCATCCCTACGTCCTGTCAGAACAAAAAAAAAAAGAATGCCAAAAGAAAAAATGCACACCAGGCCGTGGCTACTTCATTTTCTGCTTTATATTTTGCACTTTTCAAGCCTGGCAGTCGCAGCAAACAAAACCCACAGAAGGCTTTCCACTTTTTTGGCACTGTCCAGACCAGTTCTCTCTCTCCCTCTATCTTTATATCTATCTGTCTCTGTCTCTATCTCAGTAGCAATTCACTATGGCACGTCTGCTTGACAAGATAAACAGCAATTTTTAGGCAAAGGTCTATCTGAGGGCGCTGCATATTTGTGTATATGCAACTGCTGCTGCTGCAGCTGCAGCTGGATACAACTGGATGACTCTCGGGTGCTGAATCTCGTGTGAACCACCATCTTCAGAATCTCCCAACGCTCTCTGTCCAACTCGCAGCCTGCGGTTCTATGTTGATTTTGGCATTGCCTGCGATAACCAAAGCGAATTCTTTTTTCACATATAGCTCGGCCTGTGTTCGTTGACCGCGTTTCGCTTCTTTTTTTTTGTTATTTTTGTCGCTGTTTGCTGATGCATAAAAATGCATTGAAAGTATGCAGAGTTTTACATTGATTATGGCTAGCATAAAATGCAATGAGTTTGCGAACCAACCGGATCTTTGGCAGCTAAAGATATGGTTTAATCTAGTTTTTTGGTTATCACATAAAATATGCATCGTGAGTTCTTGCTATATTCTAGCCATAAATAATGTTGGCATTATGTTCAATAATAGTATACTTAGCCAATAAGAAACGCATTTATATATTCAAATTTTATAAACTACTTGATAAAATATTTACTGAAGCTTCAATTAAACTTTAAAAATATGTAAACTGACAACCAAGTGAAGGTTAGAAAAATATATAAAATAACAGTTGACAAATTTGAAAGAAATTAACAGCTTTTGAAGAAGCAAGATGACAGTTTTCATTAATAAGACAGCAAAAAAATTTGTATTTTAGGGTATGCTTTAAATAATAATCGATCAACAGGGCAACTGTTGAATTTTATACAATTTATTAGTGTTATATGATTTACACAATTCCAATTGTAAAGTAAAAGCATATTTAAAACTGATTTAATCATAGAGGTAACTGTTGAATAAATTGTGTTAATTTCCTTATATTTAAATAGTGCTGTTTTTTAAACAATCATAAATCCGGCCAACTACTTAAAATGTGATTTCATTGAGTATTTTAATAATATCATAAAATATTTGCCACATCTAGCAATTTATAAAACTTTGATAGATTAACTTGATCGATGTGTTTTTATTGCGCATTAATGAACTGCAACTGTGAGGAGCTTGGGCCTGGGTAAGGAAGGGGTAAATGGAAGCACTGCCAAAAGTGAAGCTGTAGTTGCCACAAGAACGCACCACAAGCCATATCTACGTACCCAAACAGTTTATCTTGCGAACCGAGCAAGTAATAAATAACTTTGAAATGACCGCAAGAGTTCATATATCAGCCAAGCATTTCCATAGATTTTTCACAGTGAGCCGAGCCTTTTTGCCGCAATTTTTACTCGCCAGGCAATTGCTGAGGGAGTTGGAGGAGGTGAAGGGAAACGGCAATATCAACACTCGAATGCTGGAGGGTATTGCCCAAGTGTTAATAGCTCATAAATATTTTAAAATATTTAGCAAATTCCGAGCAGCTCGTCTTCAAATCCCAGTCAAACCCTTCAGCTTGGCTGAACTGTGTTTGTGTGTGTGTGTGTGAGTGTGTGTCTCAGTGTGTGCGGTCATAAATGGCGAGGACATCCCTTAAGTGTGACATAATATCTGAAATATTTTGTGCAAACTTATACAAAAGGCATAATGGCTGGCAAAGGGAGGGGGGAAAAGGGCCTTGGACCAGCCACATGTGCTTGCCTTGCATGCCATTTAATTTTGCAAAACGTTTGTTTGATGTCCTTAATAGGCTTAGAGATGACGCTCCTGCTTCTTTTGGCCACCAACTATACTCAAATATTCAAAAGCTGGGCGCCACAAAGTTGGCCTCTCTCTCTCTCTCTCTCTCTCTCTCTATCTTTCAGCCTGCAAGTCAAACACAAACACAAGTTTCACATTTTGCATATTTCTATGGATAATGCCAAACGGCCACATCCATTTAGCATTCAGCTCTCTCTCCCCCTCTCTCTTTCTCTCTCTTTCCACCTCTTTCAGTCTACAGTTGTACCTAGACATCCTTTTAGTATCCGTTTTCATTGCATTTACCTTAAAAATGTAGTCGTCAACGTTAGAGTTGAGCATTTGTCGTGTTTTTTGGAAAGCGTGCTTAAAATCACAAAACTCGCTGCAGAAATAATATGTAAATAATAACAATATTTACAAAACAATATTTATTGGGTTTCAAACATTTGCACAAAATTAATTGTAATGCAAAAACTTAATCACATTTTTTTTTATATAGTTTTCAATTTTCTGGCGTTGCTTTTGAGAAATCGCACACGTGCCCATCCTTAGCTGGTTATGCTGAGAAAATTGAAGAACATTTTGGAAAACTTTGCACATTGAGGTTGTCAAAAGTTTGTCTATTCATTAACCTAAATACAAAAACTTGGCTTGTCCTGTGTGCCGGTATCTGAGCTGTGCCCAAGTCCACGATTAAGTTGCAGAAGCTAATTTGCATATTTGAGTGATACACACACAAGCACACAAATGCACACAACCGTTCCCAAGTACACACACACACACACACACACAACTATGATCATCTTTTTGTCATCTTCAGCGTGACTTTCGCTTTTGTTGCCATGGCCTGTCCAAGGAAATCTTCTTCTGGCCAAGTTATCATTGTCAGATTTAAGTGGTGCAAGTACTTAAGCCGTTTGCTGTTAATATCAGATTTTAGAGCTTGGCAAAATGAAAGATGACACGAATTAGCAGCAGCCACCTCATGTCAAATGACTTTTGCTCATTTTCGAAAAGACCAACAACTTTTCATAATGCTTAGTTGAAGCCAATATTGCATAGAAACACGTGACTAATCCACGCTAAAGAATCCGCAAAATAATATACAAAATTGTATTTTATTTACCTGTATAATATAAACAATGTATTTTATAATTCAAAGACGATTTAATTAATTTAAGCTTGACTGCTTTAAAAATATTTTGGCATTAGCGTGAACAATGAGCCATTTTTCTGATTAAATATTATTATATAAAATTTAATTTTAAAACAGCTTATGCGTCCTTAAATTGTACTATTAAATAGCAGTAACACAAAAACAAAGATTATAATTATTTATAGAATTTGGACTCGTTTTAGCAAAATCGATAACTTATAGCTTTGCCATTTCAATTATTTTGTGAGTCACAGTTTAAAAAAATCATTTACGGTTTGCAATCTATATTTGACTTGCGCAGTGGCGAATAAAATAATGTCACGTAAAACGCTCTTCAATATGAAAAAATAAAACTCGCATTATTGATTTACAGAAATTCAAACTGCATCAGAGGAAAGTATGTACGTATGGATTCCATTAGGAATCATGTCATTATCTAAACGGATGCCATCCCACACCACATCATGCATGACTGTTGGCTTTTCATATGTGTGTGTGGGTGTGTGTGTGTGGTAGTCAGAAACCGCAAATCAAATACGCCCAATTAAACAGCTCTTCGATTTTAAAGGCGGCTGGGAAACAATTTTCCTTTTTCCTAATTATTTTCTCTTTTATTTTATTCTATTTTATTATGTTTTTTATTTTTTTAAATGGAAAATAAAAAGGAAAAAACATGGCAAGCCACATTCCCAAATAGATTGTGTGAAATCAGCGCTAACCAATTTCGAATCAATCACGAGACCACCCCCAGGAACCAACCAACCAACCAACCAACCAACACTGGTCTCATTTCTCTCCTTCCTTGCAGACGGCACCGATGAGCAGGGAATCGAGCGACTAATCGAGCGTAATGATTGCGCTTATCTCTTGTCCAAGTTTCGAAATTTTTCTTCTCTTTTTTTATTGCATGGGGAATGTGTTAAATTAAGCACTCATTATTTTAAGTGTGCGCCCCCACACACACACACACACACATACACACACGAAAGAAAATCAAGCAATTGTATTGAAATAGATTTGTGTCAACCTCAGCAAAAATGAAAAAGTTGAAAAGTTAAAGGCAAATGCTTATGGGCCTTTTGGTCCGAACAGTAATGAACACATGTTCACAAAGCATTAATATTAAATCTGCCGCTCATTAAAAATTTAAACATATGCAAAACACTGTCCACAAAACATAGCAGACAGCAAATGTTGCATGCAACCAACCCATATACAAAAGGATAAAGAGGACAACATTTAACTGCTGCTGCTGCTGTTGCCATAAGGACAACAATAATAATGAAGCATTTACGTTAAATGTCAGAAAGGGTTTTCATCAATGGATGGATGTGCCACATCGTGTCGACCTGATAGTGGCCCAAAGTGTTTGGTCAGAAACCAAATACCCGAACACAGACTGCAAGACTGAAAGACGGAGAGACTAAATGGCTGACAGACTCAAACACAGACACAGACACAGAAACTTGACTGACTGACTGACTGACTGACATGAACATGGCAAAAGTTCAATTCAATTTTTGGGGCCATGTTTTTGGTGTTTTGCATATATGCAAATGAATATGCTGAAAACTGGCAAAATCAGACAGCTGGCAAGAGTCGACTAAAAACACACATGTCTATATATACATATATATATATATATATATATATAGATATATATATATATATGTAGATATATATATATTTAGCAAGCGGGACTAAAGAATGTTTTTTTGGCTGCTGTTGACGCTTGACTTATGAATAGAGTTTAAAAGAATTCAATTACTTTTTGATTTTTCAGAACATAGTCAAAATTGCACAACTTGTGTTTTTGAATATATATATGTATTATGTATATAGTAAAGATTTTATATATTTAAGAGTATTGCGCGTTACAAAATTCCAATTGTATTTAGGTTTTCTACACCATGAACCGCAGCACAAGTCTAAAGCTTTCTTATGGAATCAATTATTTCTCGGAAAATATTTTTCAAGTTTATTTATGCTTTCCAACAAATTTCACAAAATTTCAATTACTTAGGGGATTGAGTTAATTCTGATTATATTCCATTTTATTTGCTTTACAACTGGTTTTCTCGTCCGTGTTTACCTTGCTTTTCACATGCCTGGAAAACGCAGATTCTTTTGACTTATTTATTTATTATCTTATTTGATTGGCTATTTCCTTTTTTTTAAAAATATTCCAGGTATTAGGCGTGCTTCTGTGAAATATTTTGAATATACATTATATCCTATAATATTATATTTTTATTTCTAAATGCCATTTTTAACACCATTGAAATTGCCTTTGATTAAAATACATTTTAAGTTTTTGCGTGGCATATTTGTATTATGGTACTCAACACAGGATACGGATTTGCCAACAGTTTTCAAATTTAATGTTACTTTCATTTAGTTCAAATTAATTACATTTTTTGTTCAAGCATGCTTATTATAAAGGACTTCATAACGAAACCACAAAACAATTAGTTGTTTTATCACAAATTAATTTAAATAAATTAATGAGAATTATAAAATTCAATTTAATCTTTGCCGAACACAATGAATTTGAATAGACATATAGCTTATATATTGTCTGACAGGGCTTTGACAGTTAAAGAGTTAAGGCCAACATTTAACGCATCTAAATGATTTGCAGCTGATTTGAAAAGCTATGCTGAGAAGAGACAGACGGGGGCAAAGAATGAAGGGAGTAAGGGAAAGGGGAGTTGGTAATACAAATGAATATACGCAATGCGGCAGACAAAAGGCAACAACACACAGGATACACACACACACACACACACACGCACACGCACACATAGACATAGAGCGAAGGACATCCGGTCTTGCCACTAGCGACGACAAATGTCATCAAGCAGTCCAAATAATAATAAAATATACACTTAAGCCTCGTTTTGTGTGCGTCCGCCAGCCCACAACTGTGCGTGTGTGTTTAAGTGTGTGAGTGTGTGTGTGTGTGTAAGAGAGTGTGTGCGTGTGCGGATTTAAATAAAACGGAAATTTATTTCGACAAATGGCATTTACTTGCAACGGATGTACCACCATTATACTGACACGGAAGGGCTACACTCTTGCCTCTATGCCACACACGGGTTTCAAAGACTCAGCGCCGACCGTGCGCAATTTAAAGTGGCTTCTTCTGAAGCTTGGTAATCGGTGTGGCAAGCATTTGTTTTCCATTTAAATAACGAATTCATTACTCTCTGCTAAATTATAATTAGTTGAAAATAAAATACATAAATATCACAAATTATTTTTATCAAACTATTAATTCTAAAAAAATGTAAATGAAATTTTAAGAATATTTGTAAAGCTATGTTTAATGTTAGGATTGAATACTCTAAAAATCCTGCGTTGTATTAAATTTATTTCTTTCTTGAAGAGCTTCAAAGAAAGATAACTTTAGAAATTACTTACGTAAATAATAAATAAAATAACTGAAATATATAAAAGGTTTACTGTGGTTGTCAACCAGCAAATCTTTCCTTTCATATTGACAATTAATATCACAATATATTGTATTGACACACATCTTACATTAATTATCCAATTCAAAGCTATCTGATTCTGATTTCAATCATCTTATAAATTAGCAAAAATTTATAAAAACTATATTATTGAATACTAACTGAAAGTTTATAATTGCTTATCAATTAGAGCACATAGGGTATATTTTGAGTGGAGCAGCTGAAACAGGATGCACAAGAGGCCTGATGTATCCTTATAAATTGAGGTAATACTGTATGCTGATGGGAGGCAATTGCAATCCCAGCATGACGACGACGTCGTCGACTGACTGCCTGACTGGCTGGTTGACTGGTTGACTGACTGAGTAAGTGAGTGAGTGGCTTCAACGTGAATAAGTGGGATAATGGGTCAGGCTAAGCCACAAGCATGGCATCCAAAAACAGTACCAGTAGCAGTCGTAGTCGTAGTAGTAGCAGAAGTCGCCATGTTGCCTTTTGGCGGTCCCGTACAATGCCGGAAACCCTCATGCAGCGACCCACACACACGCGACAGTTGTATGATAAATTGTATAAGATATTGCTGTAGATTTTTACATACGACTATATGACGAACATGTGTGTGAATGTGTGTGTGTGGCACCGAATGGGGCCTTATTATGACCGGGGCATTTAGCATTCATGAGATAATAAAAGCAGCCCAAAAGCCACTGGACAACAACAAATGATTTGGGCCAACTGCTGTGTCATGTGTCTGTATGTGTTTTTTTTTCTTTTTTTTATTTATTCTTTTTGTATTTATTTGGCTTTTTAAAAGCGCGCCACATTGCGTATACGCAATATTATTTGGCAAGTGAAAGTCAGTGCACTCTGCCCCAAGCTGTTGATAATTTTTGGGCCCAGCCAGGCACACACAAGCAAAACAAGTGTGTGTGTGTGAGTGTGTGTGTGTGTTATTATGCCTTTGATCAATTTGGCAGCAAGAGCAGTTTGTTTGCTTTAGCTTTAGATTTGTATTTTGCTTTTTATTAACAAAAACAAAATGTTTTCTATATGCACTCCACAGCTATTGGAAATGGTTTATGGGTGGTCTGTATTCCGACGAGGCCTGCCCAGAAAAAGGGTCGGGCAAAAAGGGTTCACCAGATTGTGTGTGGCATCCATTTCCTTGGCGGGAAAAGCGAAAAAATAAATATAAATGAAAACATGTAGATTGGTATCATGCTGCGGCGGCGATTTCCCCCATGAAAAGCACAATTCAGATACTAAAACTCTTTTAAAGGTGGAGGCAATTACGATCACAATTAACCATTTAATGGGGCATTATCATTTAAAGTTAATGTTACCTTAAAATATGCAACAAATACTTAAGCGTACTGCTAATAGAATTGTTAACTGGAGCAGGCAAATTATATATTTTGGTATTGCTAAAAGGAAATTTAAAGCGTCGGCCATTAAAAGTGAACCCATTTGGTTAGCATCTCCAATGATAATTGAATTATGAAACATGATTATCAAAACCACACCGCAGTCTATCTATATATCTGTCTGTCTGACTGGGTGTGTGTGTGTGTGTGTCTGTGTGTGCAGACCATAAAAGCATTATGGAGGCGCTAATGAAGAGTTATGCAGATGGTGCCACAGCCAAGAAAGACTAGACTTCAATAATAAAAGTGGCGCCTATAAAAAAAAGTGCTGGCCATTAGCATAACTGAAACCGGCTTCAGTCAAGCCGCTTGTGGCTCCTTTGCAGTCCATTAAAACTGCAGAGAAAACCCACACATACACAGATACAAACTCAAAAAATTATATATTAAAATATATACGTTGGTTCTGTTTAATGTGGTCAAGGTAAAGGCATTGAATGAACGTGTCGAAGGACTTGGAACAAAGTTAAGCAACTTCTGCAGTAAGTTTCCTGAATTATTAATTAACCTCAAGCAATCAAAAGTGAAAGAGTTTACATATAGAATTTTATTATGGTTAAGCACTGGTGTTTTTAAAACTTTACGAAAATGCCAGCCGAAGGGAAGGGCATAGTATAAAATATATAAAAATGCTATTAAATTGCACGGCATTAATTTTACTGATGCAAAAGGGGGAGGGGATAAAACAAACAGAAGAATGGCCCGATAAACATTGTAGATTGTAATTAACTTGACCAGTTTCCCGAACAGGTAGAACAGGTGGACTGAGTACACTTTTGAAAACGAACACGATTCCGAGTCCGAGTTGGAGATGGAGATGGAGACGGAGTCGGAGTCAGAGTCCAAGTGCTGGCTTAATTGCATGCGCAGTGAACATGGGGCTATCCAGCGCATGAATGAATGAATGACAATTATTTTCGAGTGCTGCTTTTTGCTTTTTTGTTGCACTTCCGTTTGCCACAGCGGAAGAAGGTGCCAGATAAGGGCAGCATGCAAGTAGGAGGGAAGCGGGTGGGGGGGTGGCATGTTGGAGTTGGGGGCTGGAGTCGATTGCAGGACCTGTATTTTGCAGGACTCTCGTGCGCACTCGAATTTCATAAAGCATTCTTAATGAAAATAATTAAAATGCGTCGAACGTTCAAAATCAAGCAGCATGGAAATTTAATTGTATTGATGGCAGCAGCTTCAGCAGCAAAAAGTGTGCGCCAGCCACGCCCACACCAGGTACACAATGACGGAAGGATTCCCAGTTGCAATGGGGCGATAAATGAGTTTTCTCACGGATGACAATGTTGAATGCAAACAAAATGCCTTAAATCGAATGCAAACTTTGAAAAAGAGTAAGAAAAAACAGATTGCAATTGAGTAAGAAACAAACATAAAATAAAAAAATAACTCAAAGATATTCATCACGAATGTAAACTATGAGTATAACCCAGATATCGCTTGAACGAGCAGTTTTATGCTGCAGTCTGTAATTATCTCAATGGCTTGAAATACCAGGCAAAAAAAAAAAACTATAATTAAGTTGTACATAACTAACCCTAAACAAAATACAATTATTCATTATCTGCATCGAAAACCGAGCCTATTTAACCTATCTATCTGCATAGTCAAATCGATTTCAAAGACTACAAATTTAAATTATGAATATAAGTTCGCATATAAAAAGGACATATAAATTTAATTTTAATTTTTTTTATCGTTTTTGTTTTATACAACCCGACATTTTATTGAACGAATGAAAAAACTTTAGATATTTATTTCGGTGTAGTTTCTGGTCGAACTGTCTTGAGCAAGGTATTCTTGTTATTCCTTATTCTGGAATTCTTGAGAAATTCGAGAGAAATCCCGAAAATTAGACAAGAAATTCACATGAATTTCCATGAAAACATAACTCGTCAAGTTTACAATTGAATCCAAATAGCTTAAATTCACATCTTGAATATTTTAATAATCGAGCTTAGATTGTCATTATATTATGAGAATCGTCCATCATTATACTCATTTGTCATCTATCTCGACTAACAAATATTTTTCTGTTTAATTAGGTTGGAAGCATATTCTACATTTTTGCAATAAAATGATGGTGTGCAATTGCGAAAGTGCCTTTAAAATCTTATTGAAATGCAGCTTGACATGGAAATAGGTATTGTAATTTTTTACACAACTGCTCGACATTTTTTACACACATGCAAAGTTCCCATAGTCAATGGACCTGCATATAACCCAAGGCCACATCGATTCCAGTACAGTAAACACACACACACACACAGTCGACACGCAGCTGTCGTTGACGACATAAATATATGCATACAAAAAAGAGAATTATAATAACAATAATAGCCATGCACCTTTAAAAACGGGCTACAAAAGCCGCCGCAATGGCAACAACAATCAAACATTTATTTTTTATCAATCACAAAATAAACATTCCACTCAACTTTATGTGGCAAAATGATGGGAGCGGGGGGCATGCCACAATGCTGACATATTTTACACTTCTGCTTTCAATTCAAACAATTTTTTATTACAATATTATTGCCGTAGGCATTACATGTGTATCCCTCCCCACCACACCCTCTCCCCCAGACCCCTGCTGCAACAGCTCTTTGTCAAAGAATAATACATACTCACAAACACATACATGCAAAAATTTATGTATTTGTATTTTAATCTGCACAGCCTTCACCATAATTGAAATGAAAGCAACGTCATTTGATGATTCCCCATACTCCACTCCGCCAACACCATCCCCCCTCTCCTCTACATTCTTTATAAATATAAAAAATGCTATTTTTATGATTTGTTTGACAAGCAAGAAGAGAAACCCAAAAGAAAACACACACCTAACAAGATTCCTCACATTTTGCGTCATTTCTTATGACGTTGACAAAACACACAAAAGGAACGCAGAATCCAAAGAAAGAAAATAAATATATTGCCGGCAACATAAGCACAATAAATGAGCGCAAAAATCAATTGACAATTTATTGTTCAAGGCATAAAAAGTGAATCGAGTGACAGGAGTGAGAGATGGGGTGGAGTATATGGCACAAAATCTATATTAAATTACGAGGCAGCCAGCAAAATGGTCAAATAATAACAATAAAATTGAAGTAAAAATTTACTTCTCACAAATGATAGACGACTCGATACTCAGCACACAAAATGTTTATGAAAATTCTATCTGATATCTGACGATCTTTTAGCATTTTTAAATCATAATTTGGTACCCATACTTTGTGTAAATTTAACCAAATTTTGGTATTTATGCGTTGATTTATTTTGGAAACTGTAGACAAAGAAATATTGTTATATCTATTCAGCTTTCTTTGCCAGGCTTTTCAAAAGATTTCGAATTAGTTTTCTTAATAAAAATTAGTCGATTAAAGTTTCGGGGGAAGCCAGTAAAAATTGTATATCAATGTGACGATGAAACTAATTTTCATAGGGTAACCACCAGCATACCCAAGGAAGCTATCTCCAGACGTTCAGTACCAAGCAATATATGGAATCGATACTGATCAAAAATGTCTACCTAACAGGTTGGCAGATGAGTTCTTGTTTTAGTTACATATATTTTGGACAACTTTATGATACCCTTTATGACAATTTTTATGAGTTGAGGGTATTAAAAGCGAAGAATATCGCAATCTATGACACATAAACATACATAAGTGGTATACCTATATATATATATATATATATATATATATTTGTATGTTTCAGTATTACATTGTCATTTATTTTTTTTCTTTTTCGGTGACCATTGTTGTTGCTGTGCTTGATGTTGTTCTCAATTGCCTTTAAATTGTCCCGAGTGTTAAGTGGCGCACGTTAAAAAAACATTTAACGTTTTTATTTACGTATAAAATGGGCAAACAGCCGCCGCATGTGGAGCGCTGCAACGGCTAAGGGAAAAGCGGGAGAGCGGTGAAAGTGCTTTGTCCTGGCAATGGCATAGACACAATACGAGTGGCTCCAAAAAAACACAACATACTAAAAAATAAAAAAATATTCACACATTTAAACAAACATGTATTGGAAATGAAAGAGTCTAGCCGCAAAAAACGGAAATTAAAATAAAATATGACATACTGAATTTTATGTGTTTTGAAAATATTTGCGTTTGTAAAGGATAAAATGAAAGTTTATTGAGAAAAAGAAAATTTTGGAATATAAGCTCATATATTTTATAGACAGATTAAACTTACTTTAATTTATCAATAAATATACAAATCGATACAAATTAATTTCTGGTCGTAATAAAATACACAATTCTAAATGTTTTGATGTTTTTTATATAGACTTTTCCCTGACGTAGTACAGGTCAACAGTGCAAATTTCATTATGATCGAACACAGCTTTTTTAACTTGCAAATAAACCAAACAATTTTTATCCATCCTTGAATGTTTTCAACTGTTGAGTCACGTAATCTACTTCATTGCTGAATACAATCGAACCAAGTTAAAATTGTACTTTGTACTGTATGCAAGTGCAACATAATTTGCATATTATTTTTATCTCTCTACCTTTCAGCAATTTTTCAAACAAATATAATTCAAGTCAAATCGAGGAAGGATATTTCAGCCGGGAATCATGGTACAGCTGTGCAGCTCCGGAGCAGGCAGATGCTAAAAGCGATATGCATGTGGATGATGCAGAGCGTCTAATAAGCTACATCGCCTGGAGCTGGGACCTGCCACGCTGTTGTTGCTGCCTCACGTCACTTCATTATCTGCAGCTGTTGGCCATCAGGTGCCCGGGGTCAGCTGCCGCAAAGCGCCACAAGGAAATGCTTGTGCGTGGCTTCTGTCACCTGCACACCGGGAGGAGGCGTAAGCGGCGTTTCGGCAACAGGATAATCTGATAGCTACTAGGTCTATTTAATGATCCCCCAGTGGACGTGTTGGTCGAGCCAAAAGTGACGAGGTGCCGCTCTTTTCGCATTTCTGCACCGATTTCTAAGCAGTTCTAGCTGACTATCAACTGTCACAACTATATGCAAAAATGTTATACAAATATATACTTGTCGGCCAACAAACAAAAATACTAAACAAGAGAATTGGATAAAATTATTATTGTTATTACAATGGGAGCCGGGCACTTGACGTAACCTCCATTAGGATTCGTTTGCAGTCGCCCTCTTTAATTTATGCTTAATGATCAACGGCAGCTGCTTATGTCTACGTTTTATTTGCCAAGCAAAACGAAAACAATAATTTAGCGTGGGGCTGCATAGCAAACTGCTGCACAAGCACTACAAAAATATTATGTAGGAGGGAACTCAAAGGGGTAAACAGGAAGCGGAAGTGCGCACAAGCACGCACACACACACACCCACAAATGCATACACATGATTACACAACTCATAGACACACACATACACACACACACGGAAAGTATGCTCATTTGCCTTTGCGCTCACGTTCACTACAAATTTATGCCAAAAAGCAGCATGCAATACATTTTTCTTTTCCTTGAGCTGCTGCCGCAGCCGCCGCCTGAAAGTATGCTAGAGTTGCGCCAACAACTGCTGCCACTGCTGCTGCCAGTTGTTTTTGCCGCCCGCCGCTGGGCGGCGCTTTTCAAACTCAGATTACAAATCTTACCACGCGCTTTTTGACATTTATTGTTATTTTTCCATTTGTTGCAGAGGTTTCTTTTACTATTGGCTGCCAATTTGGCTCAGACTAAACTGAAAAGACAAGACAAAATCTACGATGTACACAATAAACTGAAAGGTTTCTTTGAGTTTTTGGCTCAGATATTGGAAATACAATAAAGTTATTGAATTGCCAAAGAACAAGAAATAGCTACATGGCATGTAAAGGGTCTTGCAGATAGTCTTGTACCACTTATATAGATTTTGAAATATTAATTGAAACATTTTTTAATATAAACAAACCGATTTCCCATATACATATTCTATCCATTTTCAATCCAATGATTATTATTTGCAAATATATCTGTTAATATTAATTAGTATTCCTAATGATAAACATTGATTATGGAGTTTCATCAAGATATATTACAAGAATTACCGTTTTAACCGTTTATATCACAGGCAGCCAC
The DNA here is from genome assembly GCA_035042365.1 of Drosophila dives. Classification (NCBI taxonomy): domain Eukaryota; kingdom Metazoa; phylum Arthropoda; class Insecta; order Diptera; family Drosophilidae; genus Drosophila; species Drosophila dives. The sequence continues at coordinate 3,031,122 of JAWNLJ010000180.1, read as the reverse complement.
ATAAGGTATGGTTTGTCTTACAATAAAAACTACATTGATGGCATCAACTGACATAGCTATATATATTCTGTGATTGGTGGTAATCTAAGTGGTAAGTATAAATTATATATACTTAACCTCAAAATATACGCCGGCAGGCACGGCACATCACGTATATGTATAATAATAATATACATAACATACTCCCACTGTGCACTGCACTTACGTGCAAGGTGTGTAAAAATCTGGTCAAAGATATTAAAAAAAATCAGGCTGAAGCCGGAAATGAGATATCACACACGACTAAATGCATAACGCATCCGGCTGAAGAAGTGGCCACCGGTTCGACCGGAAGAGCCTGTAATACGGCTGCTCAAACTCACACACTTCCATAATGTCTCTCACTCTGCTGCTGCTGCTGCTGCGTTTCCACGTCAATAAGCACACGCACTGGGCCTTAAAATCAATTGTTTTTTCCTTCTTTTGCCCACCACGTTCCCAGAAATTATGCGTTGATTTATACCAGGTTGTTTTAAAAAAACACGAATGCTTATATATTTGGCAACGCCGGCAACGTCGGCATTGCCGTACCAATGAACTGTTACAATATTAATGTGTGTGGATTCTTCTTGCTGTTGCTGTTGCTGGTTGTTGTTGTTTCTATAAGCAAGCCGCCTTCATTTAAACGAATTTTTACTTCCTATTCTGGTTGTTGTTGCGTTGCATATCCTTAGGGAAAGAGCGCACGGGCGGTGTGCGAATGCGACGTGCCTCACGCGAGCGATTGCGGACCACCTTGGAGTGGATTGCGCATGAGACGCAGTAGTGGAGCTTCGCATAGAGTTTGGGCAGCACATATGTGTCCCAGATGCTGGCCTCGCTGATGTCGCGCACAGCGGCCGCCTCAACAATGTTGCGGATGACAAACTTCTTGATTGCCTTGTCCTTAGGCACACAACGGGCACAGTTGGTGCAGCGCACGGGCTTCACATGGCCACGATTGTGCTTGTTGCGTCCACCATTACGACGCTTCTTCGTCATTTCGGCAGCTGCATAATGTTCAATGGGCAGTGGTTAGCCATTGTATCATATTTAATTGCTTGGATGGCATTCATATTTACCTTATTTAACTTTTGAAAAATCCACGAAGTAAAATCCGCGTGTTCACGCCAGGCGACACTAGTACGAAAAGGGAGTTGCCAGCTGCAAATTTCTATCAATAGCAACTCTGTGTATGTAGCGTTGCCAGCGGCCTACACAGAGTTGCTCAAAAGCTATCGCTAGATAGTTAACCGTACAGCGCTACGTTCAGAGTGCTCAACAGTTGTGCCGCTATTGCCTATAAGCAGAATGCTATTTAGTTATATATACAAATATTGCTAACTAATGATTTGCTTTTTATAGATGTACTTTATTATTAATATATTTATTATCTTCATTTAATTTGTTATTTTATATAAAGGTTTTAATAATTATCTCCTGCATATTTTTAGAATGGCGCTAAAGGTGAGTTTTGATAGCGAAACATATGTTTTTGTTTACTTTTTGGAGCATGTGCTGCAGTTTGTTGATATTACCGCTTAATTTGCTGGATAACAGCGAACATGAGCCGCAACGTTGCTTTATACCCGCCGGAAGAGGTCACGATAACAAGTTGTATGCCACTTGGAACAAATGCGTACTGGATGACAGCAGCTACTCCATTTGTCGTGTAGCCCAACGTGTGGGAACTGAAACCTGCTGCTTTATTGACAATGTGGTCACTTCGGAAAATTTCCAAGCCCAAAAGCAACGGCTGAATCGATTGGAACCACTAATTTTAACCTCCGGTGTCGAAAAAGTCAGCTGCACTGTGAGCATTACGGAGCAACTGCTCCAGCGCCCAGAGCTCTCTTTGAAAGATCTGCTTGAGGACGTGCGCATATTTTTGCGCTATCTAAAATTAGTCAAGGGCTGCTCAGTGCAACACAAACGTCTCGAGCAGATGGGCATTGCAGCAATTACAATAGATAATGTGTGCGGATTAGATTTAAAGGACAACAGTTGCTTTGAGGTGTTGCCGGAAACGACGCTGGAAATTGCGGATGTGCGTCTGGCAACACCAACAGCGTTGCCCAAGCCAAAGCGTTTCCTTCACAACGGCTTTGAAGCGCCTCTTGAGGCACTGCAAAAGCTGCTGAAGTGCGCTAAGCAGGCACAGCTTAGAGGACTACCCTTAAATGCGCTCCTCGTGGGAGCAGTAGGTTCGGGCAAAAGTTGCCTCCTGGCCGAGTATTTGCAACGGAACAGCTGCAATTGTTTTTATGTGACAGCTTCGCAGGTGCTCCGATCACATCCTGGCGAAACGGAGCTCCAGCTGCGACGCATCTTCCAGGCAGCTAGCAGTTTCAGGAAGCGACTGCATCCGCAGCGACCAATTGTAATCCTGCTGGAGGATCTAGAACTGTTTTGTGCACTATCTACCACGTCCGATGCTCAAAACTCTGGCAACGCTTTGCGGATTGCCGCCCAGCTTTATCAGCTGATTGATGAGCTGTCGCAACAGGGAAGCGACATATTATGCCTGGCCAGCAGCAGTTCCCCAGGTGCAGTGCATCCCCATGCTCGTCGTGCTGGACGATTTGGGCATGAGATAAGCATTGAGATGCCCACGGAGCAGCAGCGTCGTGAATTATTTGCTGGCATGTGGCAGGAGGAACAAGCGCCTGAGCTAGTCGCACTCTTGACGCCTGCTCTACTGGATTATGTGGCGGAACAGACGCAGGGTTACGTGGTGGCCGATCTCACTCTTCTGCACCGGCAGCTTCAACAACAAATGCTCTCGCTTGAACCGACTCCAGTTGAATTCGAGCATTTGCTTACCAAATCTCTGTTCCAGTGCCAGCCAAGTGCCTCGCGGTCCACCGATGTGCGTGTCCTGAAGATAACCTCTGGCTTTGAGATCATTGGTGGCATGGAAACATTAAAGCGTACGCTGCAGGTTTCCGTTTTGGCAGCACTGCAGCACAGCGCTGCACATGCAAGATTTGGCCTGAGTCTGCCCAGGGGCATTCTGCTTTATGGTCCACCTGGTTGCGCCAAGACGACCATTGCCAAGTGTCTGGCCAAGGAGGCTCACATGACGTTCATAGCCAGCTCAGCGGCGGAGGTTTACTCACCCTATGTTGGCTGTGCGGAGCGATTTGTCACACAAATCTTTAATACGGCCCGCAAAAATGCACCCTGCCTCATATTTCTGGACGAGATTGACTCACTGGTCGGCCGACGAACGGTCACAAATGGAGGTGGCGGTGGCAGTGTCCAGCTGCGCATTCTTTCCACGCTGCTCACCGAGATGGATGGCATTGTTAGCGCTGGCAGTGGTCAGCAGCCAATACTCGTTGTGGCAGCCACCAATCGTCCGGATATGCTGGATGATGCCCTGCTTCGTCCCGGTCGTTTTGACAAGCTCATTCATGTGCCTGCTCCGGATGTCGATTCACGTCTCGCCTTGCTCCAGCTGCATGCACGCCGCATGCCTTTCCATGCGAACATTCAGCTTGAGGAGATTGCCGCCCGCACCGATCGCTTCTCTGGCGCCGATCTGTGCAATCTGTGCAATGAGGCTGCCATTGAGGCCTTCCAGCGCAACTCCAATGTGAGCCACATTGAGTTGCAGGACTTCAACATCGTCTTGGCCAGGCAGAAGTCATCCCTCAGCCAACAGCAAATTGACACTTATTACAAATTTGCCGCTAGATATTTATAACGATTTTAATTCTTAAATATTAAATAATTTTTTTTATATTTGATGAATGAGTCTTTGTTTATTGATGGATTATAGAAGAGGCTTCAAAGTTAAAAAACTCAAAAATATTTCCAGCTAAGAATAATTATTGGGTGTGCAGCAGGCTAAAGCATTGTTTCTCTAAAATCATTTGGTCAACTAATATCTAAATTATCATTTGGATAAATTCTGTGGTACTTGACTAATCAAGTCAAGTATCTCTTCCAATATAGAATCGTATTTGAATGTAAAAGGTATTTTATACAGTTTATAAATTATGTATGCATATTGAGACAATGTCAAACCTTGTTACTGTTGAAGACATTTGCAATCCTATATAGGTCTACAGTAGACCACAAAATATTCCATAACTTCCTTAATATCATTTGAGCAACTTAACTTCTTGCTCAACTTGGAGTTCACCTTTAAACGGATAAACTCCCTTGTAAATCAATTGCTATTCGAGAGTTAAATTCACATCTGATAACTCATAATTCATACTAAATAAAATGTATTTTAAATAATTGTAAAATTGTTTGCTAGCCTTTGAAATTCATAATATTTATTACAACCTTGCATAGAAATTTAACTTAATTTGAATGAAATCAATGTTATTTTCTGGATTATAATATATCTCTAGCAATTTAAAAGAATGTAATAAGTATTTTCTACAGTTATGAATGGTTGCTGTTGAACACATTTTGGATTCTCTCAGTGTAGCCCTATTCACATTATTACGTAGATTCTTCTTCTCTCTTCAAGTTTAAGCTGAAGGACCCCAAAAAATACAACTGCATTCTAACATTTAAGTTCTTACAAATATTAAATAATTGAAATATTTGTTTAAGTTTCTCTTTAAACTCATTTGGATGCTTCATTGATTTTCTAATTTTTTGGAGTAGTTTGTCACAACATCTTTAGAGATCATAAAAATTAATTAATAACAATAAAAAGAGTTGATAATTTTGCTTTTATATTTATGAATTTGTTTGTACATGAACAATTGTTGATGTTGCTGCTGCTGGGCTCAGATCGTTGCTTTGTACACAGTTTGCTAATTTGACAGATTCCATTGGGTAAATGCAATCAGTGATCCTTCAGCCTCGCTCCTTGGACACGCTGCGCCTGTGATGGTGTTGACGTCTGGGCGAATCGCGTCTAGGTTCTCGCTCTCTGCGTGCTGGACGTGAGTCGCGTTCCTTATTCCGCTCCCGCTCCCGTTCTCGTTCTCGTTCTCGATCCCTTCCCTGATCTTTATCCCGATTCTTATCTCTGTCACGTTCCCTTTCCCTATCACGCTCCCGTTCCCGATCTTGTCCCTTGTCACGTTCAGTGTCCCGCGTCCCTCTTTTGCTGCTGCTCCGAATATCATCTTCAATATGCCTCCCACGGCGATCTCGCTCACGCTCTCGTTCTCTCTTCCGTTCTGGCTCCCGTTCTCGCTCCCTCTTCCGTTGTTCCGTCTCTCGAGACGGCTGCCTTTCGACTGATGCCTTCCGTCTGCCCCCATGTCCATTTCCATTGCCGTTTCCATTATAATGTTGTCGTGCTGCCGGCAATGCAGTGGGTCCCTCCAGGTTGAAGTCATCGCTTTCTTGCCTTTGACTTCTGGAAGCCGGTTTTGATTTGTTGTTGTTGGTGTTGTTAGTTTTATCCCTGCGTTGGATTTTTGGCTGAGGCTCAGCGCTCCCGGAAGATGATTCAGAGGAGGAGCTACTATTGTTTTCGCTCTCGCTGCTGCTGCTGCTGGAACTGGAGCTGCTGCTGCTCTGTTTACGCTTGCGTTTCGAGTTCTTCTCTGCCTCCGCCTCCTTCGCCTTTTTCTTCCTTTGCTTCTCCGTTTTCTTGGACTTTTGTTTCTCCTTTTTCTTATCCTTGGTCTTTTTGGACTTGCGCTGCTTTTTAGACTTCTTCCTGCGCTTCTCCTTGTGTTTGTGTTTGCGCGCGGGTTCACTGGATTCGGAACTGGAGCTGGACTCGCTGTCGCTATCTTCATCGCTGCTGTTGTCCGGGCTGGAGGAGCTGCTCGTTGAACTACTACTGGAGGAGGAGGAGCCTTTGACAACGTTCACCGCTTGACCAGCAGCCGATGCATCCTTGAAGGGATTGCCGCTGGCAAGGATCTCCGCATTGATGGCCGGCACAGTCTTGGGCGCATTCTTCAGGAAACGACGCAAATCATCCGTAAGCCCACCCAAACCAATCGACGTGAAGAAGTTAATTGAGAAACGTGTATTACGCGGATTATCCTTAGGAAACAGCCCCGACAAGCTGTCCAGTACAACCTCCTTGAGTTTGCTATTCAGCTTGCCCAGCCCCATGTATTCAGCCAGCTCCTGGAACAAGATCTTGATGAATATGCGACTCGAAGATGTCGTATCATCCTCGTTCAGCTGAATGCACTCAAGCACATCCCAACTGATGGCATCCGTGAAGAGCAGATGTGCAAAGAATTTGCTCACATTACGCAAACGGTTCGTGTCCAAGCGATGCGTCGTCTGATACGTATCCTTGAAGATCTCCTCAAAAGGCGGCACATAGATCTTATTGATACTGCAAAAACGCTGGGCGAGCAGTCCGTAGAACTTCTCGTAGGTGCGCTGCTCGGCACAGCAGTCGAGGAACATGTGACACAACTCCACCTCCTGGCCCGGCTTCAGTTGCATCTTCATCAGCTTGTGCGCACACTCCTCGTAATCCAAACTTGAATTGATTGTCAAATAAATGGTACGGCGCAATGCAATCAAATTGGTTTCCGTGTTGTCAATAATATCGCCGCCAGCTGTTGTCTTCTCTCCATTGCCCTCGGCACCCGAGCCAGATTCAGCATCAGAATCGCTCTCGGAATCGGAGCCAGAACCGGAAGAGCCACTGCCAGAGCCGCTGGCATCGCTGCCAAGAATCTCGCAGCTCAACGCCTTATATTTCTCCTCGTTCTCAGCAAAGTTGTCGTCAAATTTGAAGACATCTGCGGAAAAGGATGGAAAGGTTGCAAATTTTGTGGAAAATTAAATTATTTGATTTACTCACTTAGTATATCCTCCGTTTCGGTGGCTTCGTCCAGCATCATGAGATGCGTAAATTGATCATCCTCCTCTACTAGCTCCAGATCATCCACTATCGCCAAATGATCCTTGAAGCCATCCTTGCGCACCTGGAAGAGCACCTCGATCATATACTGCACCCGCCGGTCCAGTTTGCCCTCGTGGAGAATGTTGCGCAACATCTCGAAAATCGCGCCGATTCCCTTTGAGGAGACTTCGGTCAATTTCATGCCGCACTCCTTGAGAAACGAGATGGCCACCTCAACGGAATCATCTGTGGGCATCTCCACCAGCAGCGTCAGCATCTCCAGCGCCAATATCTCATGTGCCACCCGCTGATTGACCAGATGACCAATAAATCGTGTGGCTGACATGCAAACCATTTTATCGTTGCGACGAAAGGCGCGTCGAAATTGAATCACCAGACGCTTGAGCAGCAGTTCCCCGATATTGGGAAACTTGGAGTTGATGATGGCCACCAGGGCGGCATAGACATGCGTAAAAGTTGGAGACGCAGCCTGCGCTTGGATTATGCTGCGACACAGCAAACCACGTCCCCGCACAATATTCTCCCGCAGCAGTTCCCGGGTGATAATCGCAATATTTGTCACGTTCACCTTGTTGATGTAGCCATGAATGGATTTCTTGAGTGCCTCCCAAGCGATGCGTTGATATGCCGCCGATGCTTTGTCTGTGATCTCCGCCTGCATCAGACGCAACTTTGCCGGTGGGATGTAGGCGCCGCCTGTGCGCGATGTCAGCACATCCACAGTGCGTCGCTGACGTTCGCTAATCTTTGCCTTTGGCTCAGTCACAGTGTCATTATCGGCATTCTCTGCCGGCAGCGTTGCCTTAGTTCTGCCTGGACTACGCTGATCTTTTGTGGATTCCTCGCTGCGTCGTCGATGTTGATGACGCTTTTCACGCTCCCGCGCACGCACCTCGTCCCGCTTGTCCCGCTCGTCGTGTCGCCTCTGACGTTCTGTGCGTCGTCGCTCCACGGAGCTCGAACGCCTACGCACCGGACTCACGCTACGACTGCGTGGCGAACGTGTTCGTCTGCGTCGTCGACTCCTCGGCGAGCGACTGCGACTCGCACTGCGACTGCGACTACGACTACGACTCGAGTGCCGGCGACGACGTTGTCGCGTCTGCTCTTCATTGTCCTTGCTACGTTTGCGCACTTCGCTGGCCAATTTGGGCAGTTTCACTGGCGACTCGCCTTCAGATTTGTTGTGCTTCTTTTTCACTGCCTCCTTATGCTTGTCAGCGACGCTTGTTATTGCAGCAGTTGCAATTACTGATTTTATGGGCGAAATGTCGTCTTTCTGCAAATCAAGTTAACACAATTTTTATTTTTTACATATTTTTTTTTTTTTTACATATTTTAAGAACTTCTTATCTATTGATGAAAAAACACAAAACCTTTCCACTTCAATAATTGAGTGTACAATATTTACTTAATACTCACGTCGGTAATTTCGCCTTCCTCCACAGCAGCGCCCTCTGGCTGCTCCAACCCTTTGCAGGTTGTATCTCCATTTGTTGTGACTAAAGGCTTCTTCGACTTCTCCCCTTTGGCCATCGTCTCCTTGTCCATCAGCATATTTTCCGCTTTCTCCTTCTCCACCTCTTTTTCATTATGCTCTTCCTTCCGCAAACGCTTCTGCACATCCTCCTCCTCCTCCTTGCGCTCCTTGGCCGTTGTCTGTTCTGTCGTTTCTGTTGGCAACTCTGCCTTCGTTTCGCGTGTTTCCACTGGGTCTGTTGCTATTTTTTCAGGCTTAGCTGCCGCTGCTGCTTCTTCTTCTTCATTTTTTTTCAACTCAGACGTGGCTTGAACATTTTCTGCACTTTTGCTCTTGTCATTTGACTGTTTCAGTTGTTCTTCCTCTTTGTCAGCCTGCTTAGATGCCTTTGCCGGTTTTTCCTTTTCAATTGTTGGCTTCTTATCACGTTGCACATCTGCTTCTTCCTTTTCACTTGGCTGGCGACTAGGGCTGCTGCTGTCGCCGCCACTGCTGCTGCTGTCGTTGCTGCTTGTTGTTGAGGCACTACTGCTAGTGGAGCTGTTGCTCGCATCGCTATCGGGTTCACTGTCGGGCATCCTGCACAGATGCTCGCTCAATTCGAACGCAAAACTTAGCTCTACCAACGGCAATGAAAATTTGTACACCTAAACGTTGGCAAACGTAGCCGCTTGTTCAGCGGTATTGCTTAAGCGACATGTGGCAACCCTAATCAAGCGCCGTGTTGCATTTTGATGATTATTTGCAATGATCGATATGCCGATTGTCTGACTTGAGATTATTTCGCGCCACATTGTTATTCAATTAAAATTAAGTTGTAGTTAGTTAATAATTGTTTATCCAAGTAGGCATTCAAACATCTAAGGTTTCTATTTGAATGGCACTAAATTACAGTAAATACTCAACAACTAACACTAAATTGATTTTTTTTCTAAATTAAAACTTTTTTTGCATATTATTTTTATGTAATTTTTTTTTCAAATTCTTGGTTAAATATATTAAGGTAATTTTTATTGAGAGGACGTCAGGCCAATTGATATAAGACATAAATACTTTTTGATTTAATTTCCCGATATTCTCATCTAGGCAGGTGTACGATAAATAACGATCTGAATATGTCAATACGTGCGGTAAACGTAATTTCGCTCAAGAGTACTAAGGACACTTACTCTCGATTCACAATTTTGGCATGGTGCAACCAGTTGCTAAACGGAGTTTTACAAAAAATTGAGGATCTGCATACTGGATCCGCGTATTGTAGCCTTATGAATATTCTATTTCCCGATTCTATAAATCTAAGCCGCGTCAAATTTAATAGTCTCGTCTACTGGGATTATATACATAATTTTAAATTGCTGCAGCAATGCTTCCAAAAACTCAAAGTCAACAAGATCATACCCATAGAGAAGCTGATCAAGGGCAATTTTCAGGATAATTATGAATTCGCCCTTTGGTTTCGTCGATTTTTTGAAGCGAATTGTAAGAAACAAACTGAAAACAAAACAGAAATCCAGCACTTCAATATTGATTCAATAGATGGTGTTATCTCAAGAAACATCATTAAATAATAAAAAAAAAAACTTTCTTGACTGTATCAACTAAGACAAATTCATTAAATATATATTATAATATATATGAGCAGTTTTCTTTATTTTTAATTTTTAAATGGAACTGTGAAAAATAACCTGAAACCAAAATCGAGCACAGTAGCATTGCTCCAATAGGTGGCGCTAAGCGCTAACGTCTCTCCAGGAAAACGGCAAGACTGCGGTTTGTATTTCATTGGAAAAGTAATTAACAAATTTTGGATTGTAGCAACAAAAACATTTGCATTAAATATATTTAGTTTACAAGTCGTAGCCTAGTAAATACTTACTAGTTATATATTATATTATAAATTAAGCTATAAAAACAAAACAATGAAGAATTTAAGCACTTTCCGTCTTGGGCTTGACTGTTTCGGGTTTTTTGGGCTTGACATCGTCATCATCGCTGCTGCTCGAGGAGGAGCTAGAATCAACAGCCTTTGTGCGCTTCTCCGGCACCGTATACGGGAATTCCTGTTTCTTGTCCTCGACGGCCTGCTTGAGGCGCTGCAGAGCTGTGCGATTGATATTCTCCAGCGAGACATCCTTGATGGCATTTGCCAGCACCTCCATCGCCTTTTCGGTATTACCCTTGGTCGTCTGTATATCGATTAGACAGGAGTAGGCATTACCAATGGCACCCTCGGATATTTTACTGTCGCGTAACTGCGAAATGACAGTGGCGGCCAGTTTCTCGTCCTGTTGCTCGCGAGCCGTTTGCAACACACGCTGGAACATCAGGCGTGGCGCATTGGACAGATGTTTGTCCCAGATCTGCTTGGAGGCCGCCTCCTGATTGTGCGACAACAGATGCATCCACAGCACATTCATGGGACCCAGCTGATTGTGGGCGGCATACTTCTCAGCCAGGGATTCATCTAGAAAATTAAATAACAATGGGTTAAACCAAAACTAGGCATCTGAAAGTATAATTCATTCAGTTACATTGTGCGGTCAGTTCCGGATGTTTCTCAAGGATGCCAACGGCGCCGCCACGCGGAAACTTCTCGGCTATTTTGGCCGCCTCTTCTGGCGACTTGGCCGCTTCAATTTGGCCACTAAGCTGCTTGAGGAACTGCTCGGCCTTGCCGACCACAATGTGTGCATGACAATAGCGATTATCAAAGGACACGAGACGCTTCTGTTCATCATTCAGCTGGTCGCCAATGCGTTGCATTCTCTCCAAATCGCCGCTAGCGGCAATTTTATTCAAATAGTATTTAAATATCTTGGGCTGCGGATGCTGCTTTTCGGCGAGTAGATCATCCACAAATTTGCTGGCCTCCGTCAGGCGATCGGCGCGCACGAGGAGCTCAATGAGCTTTGAGGTGTCCAGTACGCTGATCTTCTCGCCGCTAATGAAACGCTCCCGATAGGCAATGGCACCATCTGGATCATTGCCTTGGATTGCGCGACGAAAGCCGGCTGTGTTGGAGACTGGTTTTGGCGTCTGTTTGGTTTGCTCCAACTTGATCTGCTCTTTCTCAGTTTTGGGTGGCTGCTCCTCTTTTCCAGCTTCTGCTGCTGCCTTTATACGTCTGCTCTTCGACTGCTGCTGCTGTGTTTCGGGCACCACAAATGGCACCTCCATATTCTTGCGCTGCAGCAGCTCGGCGAGCTTCAGTAGAAAGGCATCGGTGGGCGTGACAGCCTCCTCTTGCATTTTGGTCCACAGACCAAGCGCCTTCTCGGGCTCATCGGCCTTGTCGTAGCTCAACAAAAGTGTGTAGTAAATCTTATTGCGATCAATGTGTCCAAGATCCTTAGTGGCCTCTATCAGACCCTCTAGCGGCTGTAGCATGCCCTCATTCTTATACCGATCACAGGCGGTGCTGATGCGCTGCGGACGTGTTCTCAAACCAGGCGTCTCAAGGATTTTGCGAGCCTGACGCACACGACCGCATTCCACGAATGAGAAGACCAGATCATAGAGACTATTAACCTCGCCATGAATACTGGTGCTGAGATCTGTGAGTCGCTGCAAATTGGCTGCATCCTCTTTCTGGATGAGACGGCAGGCGAGCTCATTCTTCCAGGGAGTTGCCTTGTGCTGCTGGCAAATTTGTTCGAAGGCATCGATCGCCTTGGGTATATCATCGCGGGTCAGATGCACCTTGACAAGTGGACCCAGCAGCACATTTGTCGGCACCACATAGTTGCCCGTAACGAGTGCATCGAAGACGCGCTTCAATTTATCCGCATTTCCCGTCTCTGCAATCGCATTAAGGATGCGCCAAACTGTGCTGATGTAGTTAAAGCTGCCTTCGCCTTCGTTGAAGGGCGTCTCCTTCTGATTCTCGGCGAGCAGCTGTAGTGCCGGCTCCACTTGATCCTCCTGCATCAGCAGATCCGCTAGACGCACTGCCTTAAAGTTGTCCAGCTTAAAAGTGGCATCGGCTTGTCGCAGCTTGTTGTACTGCGCCAGTGCCTCTGAGCTACGCTTGTGGAACGTGTAGAGATCAACCAGTTGCGATTGGATGCCAATTGATATCTGGAACTTTTCCTGCTGCAGACGCTCGATCACCTCAACCGTCTTCTCCAGATTCTGTGAACGGAAGCAGGCGTTGATCAGCTGCCGCTTAATATTATTCGCATTCTCGCCCTTCGCCTCCACATTCTTGATAAAGCGCTCCAGTTCTGAAAAATTATTGATTAAATAATTAAACTAATTGTTCAAAATTTCTAACTTACCATCAATGGTCAGCGAGTCCAAGGCGCGTTTGCCGCTGTTCTGCAGTGGGATCGGTTCCAGTTCACCGGAGCTGAGTTTTCCCAGCTGTTCGGATATTAAGGGCGTCATCTCAGAACCGAGAAGCTCTGACAGCGTCGTTGCCATTGTGCTGCTCACGGATAGTCCCTGTTTGACCAGTCCCTGCAGAATCTTCTCCAGCATAGGCACTCGTTCACGACGGAAATAGTTGGCCGCATCGTAGACAATGCTGCCGACAACATCGGGCGTATTGCGCTCCACTTCTACATTGGCTACTTGTTCTGTTTCCTCCACCGATTCTTTAGCAGCGACGTTGCGTATCTGCAGACCCTCGTGCAACTGACGCACGCAACGTATAAAGGATGCAAAATCATTGGTATTGCCCAGCGCCACGATGAGGGGTTGGCGGAACAGCATAGGCACATAGTAGGCACGGTTCTGTTCCATAATCTTGGCAGCATCCGCCAGCTGATGGGTGCTCAGCGCCGCATAGACGGCGGATGTAACTGCCGTGGAATTGGGCACACCAGCATCGCGCAGCACGGTCACAATACGCTCCCAACTCTTCTCCTTCAGATTGGGTATCACATAATCCCGAATGGTCTCCGAATTGGGATTTAGTGCGAACTCCTGTTGCATGCGACGCACAATTTCCAGCACCTCACTGGTATCCACCGAGCAAAACATAGGCCAGAAATAATGCTGGCGAATGGGCAGACCTAAGTTCTTCATCTCCTGCAACAGGGGCAGAGCATTGTTCATTGCACCATGGGTAAGCCCCGCCTCCGTGGCAATGGTCAGTGCCTTGGGATTGAGACCCTCCGCTTGAAGCGTTCGACAAATGCTGAGTATTTTCTCCACAGGACGATTGGCCTTGACCAGCTGGCGTATATAGAAAGCACCCACATCGACCAGTTCCCCGTTGACACGCGTGCTGCGCGGCATCAAGCGGAGCAGTTTCAGTGCCACATCCTCGTAGCCATTGTTCACCAAACGGAGAATAATATTAACTGCATCCTGATTGAAACCGGGCGAGATGCGCAACTTGCTCAGCAGTGCATCCACCTGTTCGCCATGGCCATTGATCGTAAGTGTGTAAATAATGTCCAGCAAATCCTTGTCCAGCAATATGATCTCCTTTGGCTCGCATTCGGCTAGCGTCGCCTGCAGTGCATCGATATCGCCATGGCGCGCAAAGGCGCACAACAGCGTCGTATATGTGTCCGCACTGGGCTCCAGGCCGGCCTGTCGCATTACGCCCAGAATGCCCTTGGCAGACTCCAAATCGTTGGCCTAACAAGCAGTCCAAATAATAATTATAAAATTAAAATTACATTTAATAACATTTTTCCCACCTGCGAGTGTCCCAAAATCAAAGAGTTGAATACATTTTCATTGACTGGCAAACTCTTGCCGCGCATAAACTCCAAGATTCGCGTGGCGCCCTCGATGTCACCTTGCTGGCAATATCTGGTTATCAAACGCTGATATGTCACCCGATTGGGTTCAATGCCTTTGGCCTCAATCTCGGCGAGAAAATCGGTGGGTGCAAACTGATGTTCGTTCTCCAGATATACACGCAAGAGGGCATTATAGTGAGAGATATCCATTGGCACATTCAACGCATTAAGTGTCTTCCAGATCTCCTGCACGAGAGCGGTGCGCACCTCGGGCAACTCCTCGGGCACCAGGTTGCCACAGCAGCGTATGACGAGCAGCGATTGCGAACTTGTCGCCGTCCGATGTGTGCGTATCTCATCGAGCACCTCCTCCAGGTCCCGTCGCGAAATGCGACCAATGCGACGTGCATCCTGATCCAATCTTCGGATTTGCTTGTCAAGACTCAGCTCGGCCTTTGTCGCTGCTGCATTGCTAGCAAAGCCACTGCGGGGATGAGAAAAGAAAAATATGTTAGAGCTCGCATATATATTACGTACTAAATTTATATCTTCATTAATTATTCTTCTAATTGATTTCAAAACTCTTAAAATTTTTATTATGTGTCCCAAAACATGATGTGCACTTTGAGGTTATGTAAATGTGATTAGAATTCTTAGGATTTTCTCACTAAATTTTGCCGTAAATAGCAAATTCCTGAATGACCTGAAAGCTGTCTAGCTAAATTGGTTAGTTTAATTGCATTTTATCCCATTTATTTACACAAATAAACGCAGGCATTGCGTAATGCCGGGCATTTTGCCCGAAACTTACTTCTGGAATTGTCCGCACAAGCAGGGCGTCGATGTTAGGAGATTACTGCTCTCGCAGTCGCGCACAGAGTTGACGACAACATTGCGCGTGAAGCCAGCGAAGTAGCGCAACAGTTTACCCGTTCGCAAAATGGATGCCATTGTCAATTAACTATATTTTTATTAATAAAAACAATAGCACAAATTTCATCAGCCAGCTTAGCGCACACAAAGTGATGTAAGGGTGTGACCGTAGGCGACAAGTGCATAAATACCATAGGCGCCAGAGTGAGCATGTTAAACGCAATGTGAGCTTAACAAAAACACCTTGCAAATAGCTTGGTGTGCCTTTGCCTGAAGAAAGATGATCTGACGATAGTTAGCCTTTGATGTTAACAGTTAACAGCTGTCATTAACATTAGAAGTATCCACATGAACTACATACTGATAATAATAATAAAAAATTTCGATTTGAATATAAGTGATAAACATTTGCCACACAAATGTTGCCAGAAAAATCAAATTAATTCATTAGATGAGATTCATTTGATTCCCTCACAGTTGGCGTCTTAGTTTATGCAGAGTAATATACAGATGTGACCATTGAGAACTGCTCATCAGTTAATACTATCAAGTTAAACATATAACAGTCTATATAGAATAATAACAAGCAATAAGCGAAAATAGAAATCATTTCATTGTGATAAAATCAAGATCTCTTCATATTCTTCGAAATGAGAAAACATTTAATTCCGACAAACAGGAAATATTTTTGATCTCTCCTATAATAAGATTGGCTGCGGATATATATATATATATATAAATATATTCCAAAAGGCATTGGTCATTTAAAAATCATTTAAAATTATGATTTATTATTATCCAAAACTAATTATTCAATTGGATGAAAGGAAAACACAAAAAAATTAACATGTTAGTTTAGTCTAACATTTCCAGGCTGGAAACTCCTGACTGCTTTTGCCTATAGCTGACAGATTGCCTGCCTCTGACTATTATCAAATTGACCAACATTATTATTATTCTAAGCAAATTGACTAAAAATTGGGTCTGATTATAGCGTTAAACAATAAGAATGAATATAGGAATGTAGTGACATGCCTGCTTCAAAGTCAGCAGCGCACTAACTGATTGAGTGGGAATGAATGGTAAAGCAAGTGCCCAAAAGGTGTTCACACCGATAATAAGAGCGAGTGTGAGAACGCAAGCCAAATATTTGCGTGCCTACTGCAGTTCTTGCTCCTCGCAGAGTTGCCAAGATTTGCAATTTTTTATGTTAAACTTACGAGTTTAATTTTTTTTGTTATATTATAATTATAATTATAAATATAAATATACATATATGTGTGTAAGGAATATTATAAAAATAAAAACAAAAGGAATTTATTTTCATAGCCAAAATAGTTTTGACATACCAACTTATTTCTACGAAACTGCTCGTTTGTTAATTTAGCTTTGAGAATTGGCTAACCTTTTTGTGAATAGGAACTCGTCTTTAACACTTTGTATTTATAAACTTCTCTTTAACATTTTGCATTTGCAGAACGAAGAACTCTGTTATACTTCGAAGGGGCAATGTTTATGCAACCGCAATCAGCTCATTGAGCGATACGTTTTGAAGAGAAACTCAACTCGTCGCTCTCTTTGCCTTTGCAGCGCCTTCACGAAAGAGAATTATTGTAGGCTTTTTTTGCATGGCACGTCATTCCATTACTAAAGCAGACTGTGGAATAAAAGAAACTTATGTTCAACAAAATGAAGCATTTAAAAACTATACTGAGATGGAACAAAACTATAATTCGTGTCAAAAGTTATACAAAGATAACATAATTTTTTTCAGTATTAAAATTGTAAACAACAGTGGTTACAGCCGAAAAATATTATTGCGTTCAATTTGGAGTAAAACTTCGACTTTGTTGTCCATAGTACAGCTTTCTTTTGTTGGCTGTGTCGCTGGTTGCATTCATTTGCGAAAGATTCGTTGCACATCGCGGTCGCTTGCGCTTTTCGCTCTCTGATTGTTCTTCCTCCATTTTCGTCGCATTCACTTTGTAAAGCTTACTTCCTCCTGTACGTACTTGCTCATACGTGTAACTATATTTGCATTTGTATTTATATTTGTGTGTTGGTTTCGTTCAAGTGTTCGCGCATAATTTTTTGATTCACGGTTTTTTGCGGTTTTTCGCGTCGTCATCGCTGCCGTCCGTTACATTGCCGTTGGGCTCGGTGTGTTTTCGTTACTGTTGTCTTTGTTTTGTGTGTGTGCTCACTCTCTTTTCCATCAGCAATTTGCATTGCAGGTGCGTTATACTTTTACGATCGCTCCGTCAGTGGGCGGCTCAGTTTTCAACACTGGTAAGCATCCCATCGTTGCCACCTTCTGAAGATGATAAAAATCCATTGCATTCGATTACAACACACACACACTGGGACACGTACACACGTACGGCCACGCACACATGCAAGTAAAACGTCAGCAAGTGCGCGACTGCATTACAACAACTGCCCAAGTGAATGAGCGACCGAGAGAGAGATAGTGCCCAAGAGAGAAGGTGTGAGAGGTGTGTGTGTAAGTGCATAAGTGTGCGTGTATGAGCAGACATGAAAATTGCAATACACACACACACAAACATTTTGCGCCACGCAAAGGCGGCCGGCACTTCGAGCTTCCACTACTCGCATTCGTGTGTGTTGTGTGTAATTGTCTGATTGTTCCCGTGTGTATGTACATATATGTGTATGTGTGCGCTTGTGTGTGCTTTGGATGCACTTGGTGCGATTCATTTGCTTTTATTACCATTTTTGCTGGTCGCTGCTGCCTGCGTTGGCGTCTCTTCCTCCTTCTCATCCAGCACCTCTCCGTCTCCCCTTGCTCGTTTTGGGCTCTTTGCTTTTGCAATTGCACGAACGGCCGAGCGACGACAACGGCGACGTCGACGCGTTGACTTTGATCGGCATCGGCTCTTTCAGTGGGGAAAAATGGCAACTCTGGCCAAACGTTGGAGAATAAGTTCTCTACCCTTTTGTCAGTGTGAAGCGCGACTTTGAATTGTACGGCAACGGCAGCGGGAGATTGCAATCAAACAAAAAAATATTTTTATGTGAATCAAAATTTAACAAACTGTTTAAAAAAATTACAAAAAAAAAATTAATTAATAAAAAAAATTAAGTGGAAAACAAAAAAATCCAAAAAATTTTATAAATCAATAAAGAAAAACATTGAGTTACATACAAAATTCAAAAAGGCAATCTGCAATTAAACACTAAATTTCATTGCAATAAAACGCATTTTTCTGCATTGACGATGACCTACGACAAAGGAAATGAAGTCATACCAACACTGAGACAACAGTCACTCACACACGCTCACTCACTCACACAACTCACTCACACATTCAAGTGCAGCTAGGCAAGCAAATAAGTAAAACAGAAAGAAAAAAACAGTGCTACCCTTCCAACCAACAACAAGAAAGCGTCAGCAATGAAAAAGCAAAAACGTTGACGTCGCTGTCGCTGTCGTTGTGCTTACACTGCGCATGCACATGCACACGCATACCAATGCAATTGGCGCACAGGCACCGTGCATTGCTTGCTTGTATTTGTGTGCTTTGTTCGTTGCTTGGGTGCAAACAAGGCAATAAAGAAAATATGAAGAAAATAAACTTAATATAGGGGAAAAACTTGAGAAATTATTCTAAAAATATGTATTTTAAATTTTTAAATAGCATTTAAAATTAAATGTGAAAATAAGAAGAAAATTTGCAAGCAGTAAAAGCATTTCTTGGCTCAATTTTATTTCTCTTTATTTTCCCACTTACGTATTAAATTTTATAATTTATTTATATGTGTATATAAAAACACGTATATATAAGTGTGTACACACTTAAATTTAATATGCGCGTCATGCTCAAACGGCAGTTGAATGCACTCCGCGGCCATCCGCTGATAATGAGAAAACCAACAATAATTTATTTTTTTTTTTTATAAATTTAAGAAAGATTAAATTTTGCATACCGTGTTTTCAATCAATATACATAAAATATACCATACAAACATCTACAAGCAAATACATCAATAAATTCAACTCTTTTCTCAATTTATGTTTATGACTAGTTAGTGAGATTTTATAAATGACGTTACAGGCATTTTACACAATTTGTAATTTTTCTTCATTGCTTCAATTTATAGTATACTAATAAATAACTTATGTATTCGATGAGTCATTTACAAAGTATTGCATTTCGGGCTTGCAAACGACCTTGAATTGCTCTATTATAACATATATACATACATATAGCCAGGAATAGTCAACATTTCATCGTTGAATACATACAGACGCCTATTGTATATATAACTGCACTCATACGCATACATGCAAATAACTCATCCGGCGTTTGCAACGAAATCAAATCAACACCACAAAATACACACAATTAAATTAATACAAATTTACCACCAACAACACTCATATAAACGTTTACGTGTGCGTGTGTGTATAAACAAAAAATTTCAATTACATAAATAATATACAATAATTAAAAACAAAATACAAAACTGACTCGGAAATGTGAAACTGCGCACGCGTTGCATTTTTTCAAGACCAAAATACTAACAACAAATAAAAACAAATTGTATAGTAAAAGTACCCAAAGAAAAAACAACAAAATTGATATAACGAAAAGAAAAACTATTAGCAAGAAGTAAAAACCGAAGCGCAGCTCGTCAAAAGCAACGCAAGTGAGAAAGGGATAGCAGCTGTTTTTGCTGTCGGCATTGCCTTTGAGGCGCTAAGGACAATGGTTCAAGTGCAAAGAGGATGCCGCGCCAAACGGAGAGTGCAACACCGACACCGACAGGGACAAGGACAGGAACTGGGAGAGGCAACAGAGGCAAACAGGAAACGGAGACAGTGCAAGGACGCGCATTTGCTTTTGCCGCTTCTGGTCTGTGTGTGGTGAGTTTTAACCTGCATAAATACAGTGAATAACAGCTGCATTGATCAAATTCAAGTTAACCCACGTGTTTTCAAATGTGAAGCAGCAGACAATTGCAAGGAAAATGCACTGGAAGTTAATAGCAAATAATAAATTTCACATATTGCGAATTTTATGAATGCATATTGATTTAATTAGTTGCAAATATTCCTGCCTCGAATTTTCTAAACATTTTCTTAAATTTGTAACTGGTTTTTGTAACTGAATCTTGAAAATAATTTCGGATTTTGATTTGTTTTACGGTTCTAAACTTTAAGTGGTACCACATTGACATTTTGATAAATAAGAATACTATGGGCACATCTAAAATAATAAATTCAAAATATTGTTAATGTTAATCTACTATTCAAAAGTTCAGTATTTTAAGTTTTTGGTGTGCTAGCTGACGTTCAATTCAGTGTTTATTGTAATGCGTATACGCCGTGTGGTGAATTTACACATTTGCATATGTATTTTAGAACACTGCTCCAGACATGCAGCCAGTCAGCCAGCCAGCTAGCATCTATTTATAGCATGCAGCCCCTAAAAATGGAGCAAAAGCTTTCCGAGCTCCAACTGGGAACCGAAAACTCTGCCCTTGAACGGACGCATTCCGCTGGCTGCCCACACAATCGAATATGCTTCTATATGCATAAACAGATATATATATATATATATAAATAAATATATTTATTCAGACATTTAACTGTGCACAGCTGGAAACCAGTTGTTCTTGTTGTTTTTGTTGTGGTTCCGAATAGCTGCATATGTCAATTCACTGAAGCATTGATTCCCTTGCACTTCGTTGCAACCTACGCCGCCTCCCACTCCTTGTCACATGTCCTTGTTTAGCGAACTCTGCATACTTTGACATTGATACAGCATGTATGTGTGGGTGTGTGTGTGTTTGCCTTGTGGTTTCTTGTTGCAGTGACGACGCCTCAGCTGTCAGCTGCATTTGCAATTTGATTTGTCTTTGCGTTTCCTTTACTGCTCCCTTCCTCGCTCTCTCATATATTTCTCTCTGTCTGTGTATTTAAATTGTTAACAGCGATTTCAATAAATGACCGCAAAAAGGAAATATGATATGATATGTTAAAAATTTTATTATTCTTATGATTTTTAATTAAAAGCTTTAAGTCATTTATTTAAAGTGGTATTTTTTTTTAAATATTACTACTAGAATTTTTCAGTTTGAACAAATTAAAGCCTTTTTGCAGCAGTGTTAATAATATGTTATTTATTAACAATTACTTTATCAGTTTTCTACTCGATATACATATGTATAAAGTTATTTTGTAATTTATCTTGACATTAAGATAATAATGTCGTAAACTAAATAGTTTAAAGCCTTATTTTATTATTTTTGTCAAGTAATAAATTTTTATAGCCACAGGTAATTTATATAGATAAAAGTAGTTATAAATTAAATAGTCGTTTGTTGGAAGTATAATAATGTTATGCAATGCTTGAAAAATATATTATTTAAATGAAATTGAAAGCAATCAAATTAAAATTTTTTTTGTGTTGATAAAGCTTTATTCAGTGGTTTGCTTTATATCGTTAATTCCGTTCAGCTAATCCCTCGTACGGGTCATTATTCCACCCTGCGAATACGTAATTTTTATAAAACAAGACCATAAGAAAAACAAACCCGTGAATCTTATAATTGAAATATGTTTTTCACCAGTTGCCTTTGAATGTTTATAAAAGGTTACTGTTTGTGCGCTAAGCCGTTTCACAGACAACTGGCCAATGCCATAAAATGAGATCATAGACAAAGAGCACAAACAAGTGGCGGACTCACTTGCAAAGTCGCCAACCGCCAGATGCAATGGTAACAACTATTGCGTTCTTGTTGTTCTTGTTGTGGCTGTTCCTAGTTTTCGTTTGAGCCCTTTATGCGGAAATACTCTTGCAGTGGGTCTTATTATTTTGTCGTTAAGTGTGTAACGCTTTGAAATAGACCTTAAAAGGTTTTATACATGCTTAAAATAACAAAACAAGTCCATAAGAAACAAATTCATTTACCCAACTATGAGAACTTAATCGGTTTTTCTGCATCATTACGAAACTTGGAATATAGTCGTATTTAGACTTTTAGTCTTATAGTCACATGTCGGAATCGGATGAATGGGATTACATTTTTAAAGGGCTGTAAATTCAAGCAAAATAAATAAAAAAAAAAGAATAAAAAGTTAGATAACATGGAATAGTCATTCGTTTTTATAACTTTTGTTTTTATATCTAGTATGCTCAACATTCTTAACGTTTCGCGATTCCATTGTATAAATATTAAAAAATTAGTTTATATGAGCTGCTTATATTGAGCCTCCTTTTGCACTTTTAATTTTTATATTTTTATAAATGTATTTTTAAAGAAGTTCTCACCTTTCTCTGCTCGAAATATTTTAATTGTGAAATTTTATGAATCAACCAAAAGAAACAATCTTCGACATGCGAGAAGGTTAGAAATTTTAAAAGTGTAAGCTTTTTGTGATATCGATATTAGCCTACTTTTCAATCCATCGTTTCGATTTTTTATAAATCAACAGTCGAAATAATCGGAGCGAATCTAGAATGTTGAATGTGCAAAATGTTGTCCGTAATTAAATATGCTGTAAACATGCGAGAATGTAAGAAATTTTGATGGTGGAATCAGTCTATAAGATTAAAACATACAACTGACCTGATGGTCAGTGCTTCTATAGGGTATGTAACATCGTCGTGCCTTTCTCTTCTCTGTAAGCAGAGGTATCGCCGCCATTGCTGCCGAGTCGCGGCGATGATAATGGCGCTGATGACGTCGTTGGCATCGCGACGACTGCGGCTGCTGCTGCTGTTGCTTCTGCTGCTCTCGGGGTACAGTCATAGAGTCTAATAGAGGATGGCTAAGGGCAGTGGGGGGACTGTGTATGGACTGGGCACTTTATATCGTCTGTTGCCGCAGCCATAAACTACAAAATTCCTTTTAAAGCGTAAAATGCATTCAATAGATACACACAGAGGCAGAGGCAGAGGCACAGGCAGAGACAGGCACAGAAAAGAATACAGTGTAGACACAGATACAACTACAGATGCAAGAGATACAGCTACAACTACAGACTTGGCTACAGTTTTAGGAACAGAGCATTTAGTTACACACAGTTGAATCAGCTCTCTCTTGCTCTATGTGTATGTGTGTGTGTGTGTATCTGTGTCTCTATGTGTGTTCATATTTACTTGAAATTCAATTTGCTAACATATCTTAGGCTGTCTTTTGTTTGCCCAAGTTTCATTTTTTGCTCGGTTTGTTGTTGTTGCATTTAGCTATTCAAACTTTTTAATTCATTTGCGTTTATGTTTATTTATTACGCCTTAGTTTTGATCGATTTCAGCGATCATTATTTGCATCATCTGATCTAAATCAGTTTTTCTCTTTTGCTTATTATTGGTTAATTAAAAAATTGTTTTATTTTTATAAAATTATCAAAAAGTGTATTTTAAAAAAGACAAAACATGAATATATTCCAATTGCTATAATTTCAAAAACTATAAAGCTTAAATTATAAATTTGATTACCAACTGCTATTTATTGTAATTAGTTTTAATACATTTAGGAACCATTACTTAATTGATTGCTTAGACTTAATATATATATTTTTTTAAGTTTGTGTAGCATCGACTTGTATTTTAAGTCGATATATTAGATATTTAATATGTGTATAAGAAAATAATATTAATATTATGTTTCTTATTTCACATTTTACACTAATTGTAATACAATAGTTCTTTAATACATTTCTTTTCTTTGTTAACGAGTAAAATCATAAATTTTCGATCAGTGTATACACACAATATTTAATTGCATTTGCTACAATTCAAATGAAAGCTAATATATCCCATTTTCTCATCAACTTTCTAATAGTTTCCATTTAAAGAAATACTTAAAGCCCATCATCTTTAATAACTAACGAAACATGATTCGAATTTAAGAGACGCACACACTTTGATTAAAGCCAATACTGCCCAAGGGCAACAAATTTAACTACAGGCAACAATCCACAAACAACAGCAACCGTAACACACAAAATGGTGGCCATAATTGGAATCGTTTAAGCCGCATGCAGTTTGCAAATTGTATGCCTACGAATAGGAGAGGTGGATAGGGGAAGGTGGGCTGTGGGGTGCCACCTGAAATTTCTGCACACTTCCGGGCTTGTCATCAATAAACCAGCATGCCGAGCATAATCCCTGTTCGATGCACTCAGCAGTCCATTAGCAGCTGCCGTTTCTGTTCAGCTCCCAGCTGCATTTAATTGTTGGCCATGGCTATAAGTCCAACTGCAGTGTTTAGACCAACTGGCTGCTTAGGGCTCAGTTGTCTGGGTTCGCTTCACTGACTTCTGTAAATGCGCTTGTGTCTTGGATTTGGACCAGTTACAAAACAGGTCTCAACTTATGGGTAGAATACCTTTTACCTATTTTTACCCTGCAATTGACTTTTATTTTATATTGAGGGTTAACACGCTGCAGAAGTCAGTATTATCAGAGCGTAACACTAAATGCAACGCTGCCTTCGGGGACAAAGTTTATAATTTATCCACAATGCATCTGGAATAATATAATAAAGGTGTACTCAGCTTGGTTAAATATTCTGTTCTTATTCCAAAAAAACATATACTTATTGATAAAGTTTTGTGTTTAAAACTCTGCTCAAAGTTTACTTTTCATGGGAAATAGTCTTTCCTAACACCAAATAAAAATGTTTAAGCAATCCTAATGTGGAAACCTTGGTCCAGGGTAACCTGCTAGTCTAACATTCTCGCCGAGTTCAGTTCAACTTGTTTTCAACTATTGTTAGGTCATGACTAACCCTAACAAAAACCAATTTATTTACATAACGCATTCCAAAGTGAGAAAGAGAGGACGATAGAGAGGGAGTGTGTGAGTGAAAGAGAGAGAATGTAAAACTCTGGCAAACAATTGCAATTGCAAATGCATTGTAATGAATGTCATCCGTTCATTTAAATTATGTCATATTCGCATATTTTCTGACACACATTCGAAAACACACACACACACACCCACATACACACACTCACACAAACACTGACTAAACAACTGCGTCTCATTAGTAATGGCAAAATGCCCCCTGGAACAACACGCCCTTCCACTTCCCCTGCCACTTCTACTTCAACCAACGCACGCTTTGTTTCCGTTTCTATTCAATGAGACACCCTACTAACGAAATACCCCTACCCCGACCCCTGCCCCGCCCCACCCCGACCACTCTTCTCAGACACTGCAGCTGACCAATGAGAATTAAGCGACGCTCTGCTTAAAATATTGTCTCGCTGCTGTTTTATGGCCTTTTAGCATTTTATGGCCCTTGCACAGATTGACAAATTGTCGCTGTAAGAAGAAGAAAAAGCATAAAAAAAATTATATATTACAAATATTTAACAGAGTACAGTTAGAGTACAGAGAATTTATAGATCTTTACCTTCACTAAACTAAATATTTTGCACTTTTAGCATAAGTTGTTTGTTGTTGTATATAAATTTCAGCGACAAAATTATAAGTGGTGATCAGTCTTAATTAATATTATTATCATTTAAGTCAACATTACTTTAGCACTGTTTTTAACTTAAATAGTGATTTTTAATATGTATTATCTAACTTGTACAGGAGCACCACTAGGAAAGGTCGATCGAAGTATTCTGCTTTTTATAGGGTATTCTTAGCTTATTCTTTTGTCGGTCCGAGTGAGTCCCTCAGTTTTTAATATAGTTATTTAAAACTTAATGTTAGCATAAGCAGTACATATGTCGAAACTGCATTATAATATATTAATATAGGAGCGATCGGTATATTTGTTTTACAATTTGCTTTACATAAAATCACAAATTATTAATCAACTAAATTTGATAAATCATATTGTTTTAATAAGTCAGTTTTCTAAATATATAGTATAAATTTATATTTAAATAATGAGTGTTTGACTCGGGTGAAATCTAAAATAATCTCCGATGTGTGTATAATTGCGGTTCTCTCTTACTCTCACATTTCAAATAGCTTTTTATGCATCTCATCAAAATTTCAGAAAAAGTAAAAAATCGGAATTTCATCTTCTGCTGATGCTTATGATGAAATTCTTCGATCGGATTACATCATTAAATAGTTGCCTTCGATATACATACCCAAGTTTATTTCTCTCTCTGTCTGTTTGCTGTCTCTTTCCACTCTTCCCACTTAATCTTTTTCTCTCCCGCTCACTCTTTCGCTCTTCGTACACTTCTAGCTTATGCAAAATGGCCGTCAATCGGTTTGTCACACTATAAAATATTTGTTCGCATTGTGTTGCTAAGGCCTCAAAGCTGTTGTTGTTGTTGTTTCTGTTATTGCTTTGGCTGTTGCTGTGCTACTTTTTTATTGCTATTTATTTGGTTTTTGCGTTACTTTTTCACTCATTAATTTCAATTTGCTGTTTAAATAGCTTGCCGCATATAAACGCCATTTTATTGACGTCGCGACGTCTATTTAACATTTGGTAATTTTATCATACTTTTATTTGCTTTCTATATTATTTGTTCCATTTAAATGTAGTTGCAGTCGTTTAAATTAATACTACTTTTAATTTATAAATGTTAATTGTTGTGAAATAGACCCCAAAAACTTACATTTTATCTACAGCAGCATTTAATTTCATTTTAAGTTGCTTTCCAGTTTCAAATAAAGAAAAAAAATTTTTTTGGTTATTAAATTTTCTTGTTCTCAAATAAACAAATATATTTTATTAAAGATATCTAATCGAAGTCTTTTTTGACAGTGTGACTATCTTTTTATTATTTATTGTTTAACAAAGTTGAAACGATCAGCTTATTTTATATATATTTACATACATATAGATGTACATAACAATCATGCCACAACAATTGGCGGAGGTGCTCGGGTTACTGCAGGCCGCAAATCCCATAACAATCAACAGATTTTTGTCTTTAAAATTGCTTACCAAATTATATGGTGAGGTTGCTCTTGCTCTTGCTCTTCCTCTTCTTGCGGGATCTGTACTGTATAACGGTAAAGCTAATTTATGCCACAACTTTTGAGGAATTACTCTAAGGCGCAAAGGCGGAAGTTGCCGTTCAAGAAGCCAATTGAATGCAACAACAACAAGAACAACGGCATGTTGCAGGTTGCAAGAAGTGGGCAAGTGTATAAAAACGGGACAAATGAAAAGCCGTTGCCTTTGTTAAATTTTTGTTGGCCAGCAAAAGCAGCATTTAAAGGCCAGCTGCAAATGTCCAGTCTTCAGTATCAATGGGTAAACCAGTTTAAATAAACATATTTTGTTGTTATTTTATTTTTTTGATACCACGGGGCGTATGCGTAATTAGATTTCCGTTTACTAATTGGACTAACGCCTTAGCGCATTGCGCTCCAGGTTAAACTTTTAACCGTTCTTTTCAAAGTTCCTACAATGATAGACTTGCAAATACTCCATTGGTTATATTTTTGTTTTTAGTTGTCAAAAGTGTAGATCAAAAAGTTTTTAAATACATATAAATGAATTTTGAGTTGCATATAAAGATGTTTGAAAAGTTTCAGTAAAGTTTTTCTTTATGGCATTAAAGTGTTTAGACGGTCATTTTGAGTGTAAATATAAATAACTCGTGTAACTTGTTCTTTGGGTTTAACGATAACCATAAATTTAGATGAAATTAAATTTAATTGAAATTTAAAGCGTAGATTAAAAAGAAGTAGTTTGCTTAACTGAAGATTGTTTTTTTTTTTTAAACTTAATAAATATACCGATATGATAAGTTGAGATAAATTTATTTATTAATTTGATTTGAGAACACAGAATCTTTAAAAACATATATAAAGTCATATTTAAATTATAATGAAATGAGATCACCACACAATAAACAATCGACTATTCGTCAATTTCAGGGATTATCTGTTATACACCATGAAGTTATTACATGGTATCTTAAGCACTAGCAAGCACAAGTTTATAAATATTTATACAGAGGCAAGAAATCGCCAGTGATGAACAAAAAAATAATAATAATGCAGTGAATTCTGGTTTTACAACGTTCACTGATCCTCAAAATGACATTGCAATTCTTTTGCTGCTGCAGCTTCTTCTTCTTCTTCTTCTTACTGCATATATCGTCGCGTTGTTTCGCCTCGAAGGGGTGCCAAAACGTTCTTGCTGTTTTTTTGTTGTTCTGCACACGATGACGTTGCATTTTAGCGTTGCTCTGTTCTTTTCTGTTCTGTTCTGTTTTTTTCTTTTTGCAACGTCAATAAACGAGTTTTTAGCGGCCTCGTGTCCCTTGCCTGGAGCCAAACTGAACTGCCCAAGCCACGCTCTATTGGAGCCGCAAACATGGTTGGTGATTTAAGGGGGAGAGAGGGGAGGATGGTGAGAGGGGGGCTTTGTTTCGAGTTTGAATTCGACTTTGGTTCGTCTACCTTGTGTGTGTGCGTGTTGTGTGTGTTTCGCTAGTTGCTTTTGTGTTTGGTGTGTGTTGCCATGTTGCATAGGATTTTGAACCCGTTTCTGTTGTCATGTAGTCTCAACCCTCCTCCTCTGCGCAGTTGCCACTTGGTGTGCTGCACTCCATGTGGCGGCGTCCATAACCTAACCTAACTTTTTTCGTTAGCCTCGAAAGCACCGAGATGAAATAGCGTGCGGTAAACGCTTTGTTACCTCTTCTTCTTCCTACTATTCTTCTTATTGTTGCTGTTGGCATTTTTCTTTTCTTCGTTTTTATTTATTGCCCGACTTTGTGCTTTTGTGCCGAATGTTAAACGTTTGATACTCTAACTGCCTGTTTGCTTGATTGCCTTTACGCCTGATGTCCTTTGACCTTTTTTATTGTGTTGTTTTACTTAACCTTATTGTTCCGCTTATGTATTTATTTGAATATTAACCGTATACTTATCATGTTAATTTGTGTAATTAATTGTAAAGATTTAGTTGATTAGTTTGTTAGCGTGTGATCTGTATACTTTTTTGAAATATTTATTAATTTCTGTTTTACTACGAAAATCCATTTCAAGTCGTGCGACATTTTTCTTAACAAATCATTAAAATTAAAGTAACGAATTGCAAACAAAATGTATATTACAAAAAGAATCAGATTTTCAAAATCTATAATCATAAAAAAGACAAATAATTGTTAATGATCGACTTTAAATAATCAATACCCCAATAATATCTTTGTTTCTTCGAGTATGCAAAGTTGTAATAGGACAGATAGTACCAACTATTTTACTGCTGGCTGAAAGAGATAGCGATTCAGAATAATAGAAGCTAACCCAGCAGCTATAAATTAAGTGCTAGATAATAAGAGTCGGCACTTTTGTCGCCAGCAACAGTAACTAAGTATTTTTTGACAACAGCCGAAAGTTTTTTGGGGCCAACAAACTTTGCATTTTATTAGTCAAAGTTGGGCTCAGCACTGCTCAGCTGACAAAACTTAAGCTGTCAGCTTAAGTGATGCGCTTCCTCATCTGCTGAGCAAGATATTCTCTTAATGAAAATAATTGCATTTTTGCTTTCTTTTTTTTGCATAATTTATGAGTGCGCCCACACACTCATAAGTTATTGAGGCTGAACAGCTTAAGGAACATTCTCTCTCTCTCTCTCTCGCTCTCTTTTTGAGAAGCGGCTGAGTGAATTGTGGGACATGTGTGGGTGTCAGTCTTTGCATTGCACAGTTGCAAAGCAACGTAAAATGCAATCAACAACAATGAAAAATTACAAACAGCAGTAGCAAATACAATAACAATAACAACGACAGCTTGCGTATTTCCTGTATGTGAATGAAAGCAGCCACAGCAACAAAAAAAAGGAATCGAGTACAAAATTCACTTTGTGGGTATTCTGCAAGCAGAAAGAGCGTGTGAAGCTCTCCAAAGAGAGAGCCAATTCAGTGGAGTAAAGCTCTTGCTCTTGCTGCTTGCTTTTGTGTGCTCTCTTTCGCTCTCTTACGCTTTTGATGCTCTGCTGCGCTGCACGTTGCGTGTCATTGACCTTTGAAATTGCATTGTATGTGGCTTCGCTTATGTGCTGTTGCTGCTTCTGTTACTGCTTCTCTTGCTGCTTTTTGCTCTGCTTTGCTTTTGCTACGTCATTCTACGTTATTTCGCATTGCTCACATGCGCCGGCAGTCTGCTTCTGTGTCTGCTTTGGCTTGTGCTTCTGCCAGCCATCCTTTTTATGTGACTTCGTCATCACATCAGTGCTGACAACTTTTGAGCTAAAAAAAAAGCTAGATTTTGGTTGAACAAAACTGTAGTAAATTATAAAATTTTAAATCGCACATGAAATCCCTACACAATATATGACATTGTTTTTGCTTTTGTTTTTTTGTAAATTTACAAAGAAGCTAAATTAAAATAAAACTCCGTTAAAAAAGTTAAGTTTTTCGGCTAATCACTTTCAAATGAAGCTTGAGTTGGAGGGAAAAAGGCGTAATTGGCAGTATTGCTGAGTGCACACAGTTTTGGAGACACGTGTATTTGTTTTTGTGCTTTGGCATAACATGAAATTATATTGAGGCAACTGAAGCACAAAAAAAAACCAGAGCTGCTTATCTCTGCCTCCCGCTGCCTCTCCCCGTTTTGCTTTCTGTTGCGGATGATGATGCCGCAGATGCTGCTGCTGCTGTCGCTGCTGCTGCCTCATTGTGTCTTGCAAGTTATTTTAATATCTTTTGCGCTGCGCTTTCAATATCTTGCACTTTTTTTTAAGCTCTTTTCTGTTTTTCTTCGATAATCGCTCGATAGGAAAAGTTTTGCTAAGACTCGGGGGCTGGGCGGTTGGCGTTGACAATTACTTGGATGGGCGACGACTACGCCTGAGATTCTCTCAGAATCGCATTGTCTCTATAGAGGCAAACAACAGCAATAACAGCAGCAGCAGGCGGCGCAGAAGTTCATTGAACGCCCCGCAGACTTAAAGCAAACTCAATAAACGAACGCACAGCGCAAATAAACAGCAGCCAATAAGAAAAACGAATGCGAAGATACAAATCACAATCGGACAGAAGAAGATGCAGTGGCAGACACAACGCACAAGCAACACGCAGCAGTAACAGAAACAGACTCAGACAGAAACAAAAGGCAGCAAAAAAAATAAATACAAAAAGAGACTTTAGCACAACCTGCTACCAAGCAATGCAGCCATGTTCCACACACACGCACCACACAGAGTTGCACATGCAACGCTTTGATATTGAGCATGATTAGCACAGTTGTTGATAGAGCCATAAAACCGATTCAGTCTCAGTATAACAGGTGTTTAGAGACACTTCAAAACAGTTAAATTGA